>CM076572.1:550382601-550836355 GCA_034641835.2 Pinus albicaulis
AAAACAAGTTGCACCGGATTCAGAATGACGAGATCTACACGGTCGTTCAAGTTCCACACCATTCCGAAAACTTTCATTTTTTAGCATTATTTTGAGCACCTGATCACTCCTCCCCACTGGAATCTTTTGGACTCCAAAATATCACTTTCAATTGTTCAGTAGATGAGGGCTCAGTTCCCTCACCTTTCCAATCTCGATCCATTTGTCCTTACTTGGATTTTTTCCTTTGAGCCCCACACGAAGGTATTCCACATTCCCTCATTTTGAAGACCATTTTCTTCTAGCAAGAATGGTGTATTGTTGTAGCTAATCAAGATATTCAGGAGAAAAATCCTTAATGGAATGAATCTGAAAATTTTCTCCTTCATCTTCAATCAAAGGCGACTCATACAACCTTAAGTTCTCAACATTAACAACAACGTAAATTTTCATATATGAAGGCAAATCCAACCTGAAGGCATTATCACCAATCATTTCTAATTGGTGATCTTATGAGATCTTAATGAAAATGTGCTTGAGGGTTTGTAAATTGCAAGTGTTAAAATTGAGTTTTGTGAGATTTTATGTTAATTTTTAAACACATAAAGCATGAAAATAAACTCTAAAATATACAGAAATGGCAGACAAATACACCATAAGAATAAACACAACACAGCAAATGATGAAGGATTTCACCCCTCCTAGGCTACGTCTCCTTGGTCCAGCTTCCAATGGCTTGGCCCTCTTTTATTATGCTCAAAATGGTGATTGCGCCGAGAGGCGCATCTACAGCCCAGTATGACCCCGATGTCAAGTGGGTCACGTCCTCATACAAAATGTCGGCTTAAGTTTAAAAAAAAAAAAAAACTAATCGCATTGTGCTAGAACATATATCAATTTCTAATACAATTATGTATTATTTATATAATTTGAATGGATAGTAAATTATATACGTGAATTTGAATGGATCATAAATTTACTTTTAGCAAAAAAATTTACCACATTGAATTTCCAAATTAAGTAAAATTTTAAACATCTTTACTCTTTACTAAAGTAATTACCATTTCCTAAATCAAAGGAAAAGAGTTAATTGAACACAAACAATCAAAATCCAAAATCTTTTAATATTTCTTCTAATTAAATATTTGTAAAATGAATTTATACTTACTCCAGAGCTATGGTAAATAAATAAAAACATATATAAACTAGATATATGGTAAATAAATAAAAATTCTTTTTATATTTATTCCATAAACCTTTTTATATTTAAAAAAACTTTAAAAAGAGGTTTTATTTAGATGAAACCTATGGGAGGAATACCATGGGACAAATTAATATTGATACCATGGGCCAGATACCATGGGCCAAATACCATGGATAAATAAATAAATATAAAAGAGGTATAAACAAGTATGATAAATAAATATAAAATAGATATAAAGAGGTATGGTAAATAAATAAATATAAAAGAGGCATAAAGAAGTAAGGTAAATAAATAACAATATATCAAATAGGATTATAAATAAAAATCTAATTATATAACAAACCTATGGGCCAAATACCATAGTAAAGAAAAGGGGTATGGTAAGTAAATAAAACCTCTTTTCATATTTACTCCATAATCTCCTTTATATTTACAAATATTTATGTTAATTAGTTTACATAACTAAGAAGAAATAGAGAGAGACAGTGATAAGGGAGAGATGGAGAGAGAGTGTGTATGTTTAGGGATGAGATAAAGAGACAAAGTAAAATGTATGGAAAAAAGGGGGGAGAGAATAAGTGAGAAGAAGAGAGGGAGGGATATAGTAATGTAGTTGGAGAGAGAGAGGGGTGGAAAGAGAGAGAGAAAGAAAGTGATGGGGGAAGAGAGAGGATTAGAGAGAGAGAGAGAGAGAGATATGGGGGAAGAGAGAGAATTGGAGGGAAAAGAGAGAGAGAGAGGTGGGAGAGAAAGGGGGAGAGAGGAATGATGAGAGAGAGGTAGAGAGTGATGGGGGAAGAGAGAGTATTGGAGAGAGAGAGAGAGAGAGAGAGAGAGGAGGAGAGAGGGATTGATAAGAGAGATGGAGTTAGAGGGGGAGAGATGTAGGAAATAAGAAATATAGAGAGTGAGAAGTGGAGAGAGAGAAGGAGTGAAAAGGGAGAGACAGAGAGATAGCGTGTATGTTTGGGGTTGAGATAAAGAGACAAATAAGGAGAGATGGAGATAAGGGGGGAGAAGGAGATATAAGGAGAAAGGGAGGGATATAGTAACATAGTTGGTGGGTGAAGAGAGAGAGAGAGGGAGAGAGAGATGGGAGAGAAAGGGAAAGAGAGGAAGGAAGAGAGAGGATGTGAGAGAGTGGAGAGAGGGAGGGAAAGAGAGATGGACTTGGAGGGGGAGGGGGAGAGAGGTAAGAACAAAGAAATAGAGAGAGAGAGAGAGAGTGAGTGAGTGATAAGGAAGATGGAGAGAGAGGGAGAGAGGGGGAAGATAGAGATATAGATGGAAGGTGAAGAGAGGGAAGAAGAGAGAGATGGGGAGAGGAGGGGATTGAAAAAGAGATTGATATATATGGATTGCGAGAGTGTGTGTGTGTTTATGGGGGTGAGATAGAGAGACAGAAAAGAAGAGATGGAGGGGGATATAGATATGGATGGAGGGTGGAGAGAGGGAAGAATATTTCTCACACTAGATGGATTGATATAAGTGGAGACGCTGATTTATAATCATGTTTGATTATTTGCACTATATGCAAAACTAATCGCATTGTGCTAGAACATATATCAATTTCTAATACAATTATGTATTATTTATATAATTTGAATGGATAGTAAATTATATACGTGAATTTGAATGGATCATAAATTTACCTTTAACAAAAAAATTACCACATTGAATTTCCAAATTAAGTAAAATTTTAAACATCTTTACTCTTTACTAAAGTAATTACCATTTCCTAAATCAAAGGAAAAGAGTTAATTGAACACAAACAATAAAAATCTAAAATCTTTTAATATTTCTTCTAATTAAATATTTGTAAAATGAATTTATACTTACTCCAGAGCTATGGTATATAAATAAAAACATATATAAACTAGATGTATGGTAAATAAATAAAAATTCTTTTTATATTTATTCCATAAACCTTTTTATATTTAAAAAAACTTTAAAAAGAGGTTTTATTTAGATGAAGCCTATGGGAGGAATACCATGGGACAAATTAATATTGATACCATGGGCCAAATACCATGGATAAATAAATAAATATAAAAGAGGTATAAACAAGTATGATAAATAAATAAATAAATATAAAATAGATATAAAGAGGTATGGTAAATAAATAAATATAAAAGAGGCATAAAGAAGTAAGGTAGATAAATAACAATATATCAAATAGGATTATAAATAAAAATCCAATTATATAACAAGCCTATGGGCCAAATACCATAGTAAAGAAAAGGGGTATGGTAAGTAAATAAAACCTCTTTTCATATTTACTCCATAATCTCCTTTATATTTACAAATATTTATGTTAATTAGTTTGCATAACTAAGAAGAAATAGAGAGAGAGAGTGATAAGGGAGAGATGGAGAGAGAGTGTGTATGTTTAGGGGTGAGATAAAGAGACAAAGTAAAATGTATGGAAAGAAGGGGGGAGAGAAGAAGTGAGAAGGAGAGAGGGAGGGATATAGTAATGTAGTTGGAGAGAGAGAGGGGTGGAAAGAGAGAGAGAAAGAAAGGGATGGGGGAAGAGAGAGGATTATAGAGAGAGAGAGAGAGAGAATTGGAGGGAAAAGAGAGAGAGAGAGGTGGGAGAGAAAGGGGGAGAGAGGAATGATGAGAGAGAGGTAGAGAGTGATGGGGGAAGAGAGAGTATTGGAGAGAGAGAGAGAGAGAGAGAGGGATTTAGGGGAGAGAGAGAGAGAGGAAGGACGAGAGAGAGGACTTGAGAGAGAGGAAGAGAAAGACAGGGAGCTTAAGAGATGGAGTTGGAGGAAAAGAGAGGGAGAGAAGAAGTTCAAGACATGAGAGAGAAAGGTGGAGAGAGAGAGGGAGTGACAAGGGAGAGATGTAGAGAGAGGGTGTATGTTTGGGGGTGAGATATAAAGACAAATAAGGAGAGATGGAGATAAGGGGGGAGAAGGAGATATAAGGAGAGAGGGAGGGATATAGTAACATAGTTGGTGGGTGAAGAGAGAGAGAGAGAGAGGGAGAGAGAGATGGGAGAGAAAGGGAAAGAGAGAAAGGAAGAGAGAGGATGTGAGAGAGTGGAGAAAGGGAGGGAAAGAGAGATGGACTTGGAGGGGGAGGGGGAGAGAGGTAAGAACAAAGAAATAGAGAGAGAAAGGTGGAGAGAGAGAGAGTGAGTGAGTGATAAGGAAGATGGAGAGAGAGGGAGAGAGGGGAAAGATAGAGATATAGATGGAAGGTGAAGAGAGGGAAGAAGAGAGAGATGGGGAGAGGAGGGGATTGACAAAGAGATTGATATATATGGATTGCGAGAGTGTGTGTGTGTTTATGGGGGTGAGATAGAGAGACATAAAAGAAGAGATGGAGGGGGATATAGATATGGATGGAGGGTGGAGAGAGGGAAGAATATTTCTCACACTAGATGGATTGATATAAGTGGAGATGGTGATTTATAATCCTGTTTGATTATTTGCACTATATGCATCGATTTTAGTGTAGACATTTATTTCTAATGATATTTGATTACTTGCACTAGATGCATTGATTTCAATGTAGGTTGTGATTTCTAATACAATTTGATTGCTTGCACTGAATTTGTTGATTTCAATTTAGATGTCGATTTATAATTATATTTGATTACTTGCACTAAATGAATTGGTTTCAATGTAGATGATTTCTAATCTTATTTGATTGTTTGCACTAAATGCATTGATTTCAGTGTAGATGGCGATTTCTAATCCTATTTGATTTACTTGAGTAAATGCATTGATTTTAGTGTAGATGTTGGTTTCTAGAGAGAGAGAGAGAGAGAGAGAGAGAGAGATAAGGAAGATGGAGAGAGAGGGAGAGAGGAAAAAAGGAGGAAAGAGAGATATTAATGGGGGAGAGGGAGAGAAGGGGAATATATAGATATAGATCGAAGGTGAAGAGAGAGAAGAAGAGAGAGATGGGGAGAGGGGGTGATTGAAAAAGAGATTGATATATATGGAGTATGAGAGCGCGTGTGTTTAGGGGGGTGAGATAGAGAGACAAAAAAGAATAGATGGAGAGGGATATAGATATGGATGGAGGGTGGAGAGAGGGAGGAATATTTCTCGCACTAGATGGATTGATATAAGTGGAGATGGTGATTTCTAATCCTATTTGATTATTTGCACTAGATGCCTCGATTTTAGTGTAGATATTTATTTCTAATGATATTTGATTACTTGCACTTGATGCATTGATTTCAGTGTAGGTGGTGATTTCTAATACAATTTGATTGCTTGCACTGAATGTGTTTATTTCAATTTAGATGTCGATTTATAATTATATTTGATTACCTGCACTAGATGACTTAATTTCAATGTATATGATTTCTAATCCTATTTGATTGTTTGCACTAAATGCATTGATTTCAGTGTAGATGGTGATTTCTAATCCTATTTGATTTCTTTGAGTAAATGCATTGATTTCAGTGTAGATGTTGGTTCCTAGAGAGAGAGTGTGTGAGTGATAAGGAAGATGGAGAGAGAGAGAGAGAGAGAGGACAAAAGGAGGAAAGAGAGATATTAGTGGGGGAGAGGGAGAGAAGGGGAAGAGAGGGAAGAAGAGAGAGATGGGGAGAGAGGGTGATCGACAAAGAGAATGATATATATGGAGTGCGAGAGCGTGTGTGTTTAGGGGGGTGAGATAGAGACAAAAAAAGAGATGGATGGGGATATAGATATGGATGGAGGGTGGAGAGAGGGAAGAATATTTCTTGCACTAGATGGATTGATTTAAGTGGAGATGGTGATTTATAATCCTATTTGATTATTTGCACTAGTTGCATCGATTTTAGTGTAGATGTTTATTTCTAATTATATATGATTACTTGCACTAGATGCATTGATTTCAGTGTAGGTGATGATTCCTAACACTATTTGATTGCTTGCACTGGATGTGTTGATTTCAATTTAGACGTCGATTTATAATTATATTTGATTTCTTGCAGTAGATGCATTGATTTCAATGTAGATTATTCCTAATACTATTTGATTGTTTGCACTAAATGCATTGATTTCATTGTAGATGGCGATTTCTAATCCTATTTGATTGCTTTGAGTAAATGCATTGATTTCAGTGTAGATGTTGGTTTCTAATCTTATTTGATTGATTGCATTAGGTGCATTGATTTCAATGTAGAAGTTATTTTCTAATCTTATTTGATTGCTTGCATTAAATGCATTGATTTCAATGTATATGTTCATTTATGATTTGATGTAATTGGATATATGATGGTACATTAATATTAAAGTGATTGGATTAACAATATGCATTAAGAAAATAGTTTGAGATTTATTGTAACATGAGTACGTTCTTATTATTCACATTTTCTATCTTTCAACACTATTATTGTCACTTTGGATTTAAAAAAAATATTTCATCATTTTTCATCATTATAGTTATTAACAATAATTATCATCTCAACGAACTGAGGTAACTAAGAAAATTTAAAATTAAAATGACCAAGTTAATCTCAGAAGTATTTAGCATATTTAAAATGATGATTATATTAATATTTGATATATTTACATATTATTTGATAAAATTAATCATATCTTTGATAGATTTTCCTTGGCAGCACACTACTGAAACCAGCCTAGATCCATCTTACATCTCAAAAATATACAAAAATTTTAATAATCTGAAAAATGTGACGTTGATGCCTCCGACTGGAACCAGCCTAGATCCATCTAACTATGGATCTATCATGCGCCAAGAGGGATCAAATCTCTCGAGGTGCAAACCTTTCCTCAAGTTTTGCACTCAAAAAATAGGTTTGCACCTCGAGAGATTTGATCCCTCTCGGCGCATGATAGATCCAGAGTTAGATGGATCTAGGCTGGTTATATACATTTACAGTGCTCAAATGGCTTCAAAACTTGTTCCTTCAGCTTCAGAATACCCAAAACTATTTTTCTAGCCTCTTTATGATCCGAAATTGGTCAAAAACTAAAGAAGTTATGAGACTCCTTAGTTTTGCTGCTAATCGCACCACAATTTCCCCAAAATCCGAATCGTTCCTACAATTTCACCCTGATGTCGGCCAACTAAGCAAAAATTTAGGAGATTTTCGGGGAAAATTGTCGAACAGTTAAAATTCCCAATAAATCCATAAATCTGAATTTGAAACTATAATGGTATGGCGCCAAAAATAGTTTTTTAATATAAAAAGCATCAAACGGTTAAGTTAACCATCGGCAGTTAAATAGAGCATGTCACATGGCTATGGTGACGATTTAGGTGGGCAGCTTATCCTCCGCGCCCCCGTTCTTCGGCAACGGTCGTATGCAATGTAATATGGGGGGGTCGGGGCTAAGCCCTGGCCCCTACCCCCAAACCTCTACCATAACCAATTCAATTAACGTTTGTGCCATATGTTTTAACGAGGAATAATGGTTTTCTATTAGTATGCGGTGTTTTTAGTTGGACGGAATTCCGGTGTTCGACCCCCACCTGGTCCGCTCGACCCTTACACAAATTTTTGGTGGCCTCTCGTGTTGCCACATGGCGGTCTCTGGTTGGTCCATGTTGGGTGGAATAGTCGTCTTTTATTTCCCACATAAATTTTCAACCAGGAAGTTCGTAAACTGTGAGGTGCACCTGCACTAGGGATTAGTGAAATAAATATAATCTAATGATTAAACTACTTTGCATAAAGGGAAACACACTTTCTGTAATTGAAATCTAATCTAAACACACTTTGCATATTTTAATTCTAATCTAAACACACTTTGTGTAATTGAAATATAATCTAAACACACTTTGCGTAATTGAAATCTTAATTTATGGTTACATAATTGAAATATCACTTGCAATGAAAACTAACTAATCTACACTTGAAAAATAAAATAACATTTGCAATGGAAAGCTAAACTATTTGCATGAATCAAAGTAAAACAAACTATTTAAACTTACAAATTTACAAAGGGATGCACATGGTTGATGGGGGCACTTCCATTGTCCAATAGCATTCCAACTCACAAAACTCGCATTCTAAAACACAATGATAGAAAAGAACCTTCTTTATTTATAAGCTCACAATTTTACATAATGGAAATATACACTCCTAATCTCATTACATCAATAACTCTTCACTTTACATCCCCTTCCATTTCAAGCTTTTCTTACAAACATTCTATGATTTCATCTCTTTTTTTATGATAGGAGAAAGTACTCCTATTTATACAAGTTTTGAGAAACAAACTCAATAATGGAGATCCACTATTTTCTCCATAGATATACAAGTGTCTCAACCAATAAGACACATCACCTTATCTTGCATGATCTTCTTTATCTTGCATATCTTCAAATATTAATGAGAGAATTCGAATTTGATCATGGGAGGCCACATAAGGGTTCCTTAGAAGCTTCCAATGAACCTACACATGTCACAAAACTCTTTCCACTTTTAAGGTATAAGCATATGCATATTATTTCCTAACTTTTGATCACAGATTCACTTAAAAACACTAGAAATTAATAATGTTTGGAAAACACAAGGGTAACCCAAATGATGATGAAAGTGAGATTAATGTAGTGACATGGTAGTGAAATGGATGTGAAATGGATGTGAAATGGAGGTGATATAATAAATATGATGATGAAAGTGGATGTCCTTTTAAGGACAATTCTGAGACCCAACAAACCC
The DNA here is from genome assembly GCA_034641835.2 of Pinus albicaulis. Lineage (NCBI taxonomy): Eukaryota > Viridiplantae > Streptophyta > Pinopsida > Pinales > Pinaceae > Pinus > Pinus albicaulis. The sequence continues at coordinate 550,391,433 of CM076572.1, forward strand.
CCCAATTGAAGTTATTGCATGTCCTCATGCAACCTATTACATTGATTCATTTGACCCTTTTGAATTGACTTGCTTTTGAATGAACTTTGGCTTGTATTAATTCTCCTTTAACTTTGCATAATCATAGCATTTGATAACTTTAGTATTTTTGCAAAGTTTTCTTTGAAATACATTGGATTGCAATATTCATCTTTATGGTTGGTTCTTGTGTGACAACCAAAATTGATTTTTTGTGGTTGGTTCTTGTATGACAACCAAAATTGATGATTATTGGTTCTTGTGTAACTATACTTTGTTTATTCTTTGTTGCATCCAAATGTTTTGAAAACATTGAGAATTTATCTTTTCAATTAGCCATCTAACAAGCTCATCAATTTGATGATTTGCAAAACATATAATCTTTTTGAATCTTAATGCAATAGTAGTTGTATGTTGGTCATATGAAAGTGATGTGGCGTGCGACGTAAGATGTAAATATAAATATAAAGTGATATCCCTTCCCCCCAACTGATGGTATTTGTAATTTTATGAAGTGAGAAAAGAAATATTGTGGAGTGTTTTTCCAAAAATTATAACTTTAGCATTTTAAGGAATTGCATGATAAAAAGTTAGAAAAGAACATACCTTCTCTTACCTATGAAATGGATAAGTTGTGCATATGTAGCTGCTGCAAAATTCTGATCTGGTGCTTCTTCAATTGGTTGTGCAAATAGTGGATAAAGTTGTGAAAGTGAGTCTTTATTGTTGCTACTGAATTTGTTGAATCTGCTACATCTGCTACATCTGCTACAAATGTTGAATAATGATGGATCTGATAGTCTTCATGTCATTATCACACATTGGCACAATTCTTATCTATGTGAATGAATATGTTGATGTCGAACATAGTAAAAATTTGTTGAATTAGTGGCCATTAATGTATGCCACTAATCAACACGAGACCTCTCACCATTGATGACAATGAGAGTCAAGATAACTAAGCACATCTTGCTAGATGCAAATAAAGTTGTTGATGTCGAGTCACCTAGAAGATCCATCAAACAAGGGACATTAATGTATTCCCATTTTTTGTCGTCAAGAGAACTTGCCATTGAGGCATGCAAGCCTCACGGTACTTTTTGAAAAGATTTTTAAGACTCAAAAAGGACTATAGATATATAGTTTGCTTTGAAGCAGGATTTATTTAGGAAAGGAAAATGAACATGAAAAATAAAAAGATGATGGAGTTAATCAGCATGTAAGTGAGCTACTTTATTTTATTCATGAGTTAGGGGTGGAAAATTAATGAAAATGAAATGGACAATGTATGTGAATTCATGGAACAACATAGGAAATTTGCTAGGAAAAATTACTGTAATCATACATGAAATAATTGGATGGATTTGTGATTTTGAGAGGGAGGAAAGGTAATGGCCTTCATGGATAATGGACATGGATTCATTTTCTTCATTCTTTTCTTGAAATTGGTCTTTGAAAACCAATCATGCACAAATTAGTCTTTTTTGTAGAATTTGCAAAAAACTTGGCACTCACGCAAAAACGTAAATATATTCAAAGGATAAGTGATCAATTTATTCTTGATATCTACACAAAAATTTAATTCCAAATAAAACATATTCTAATAAAATCAAATGCATAATATTTAGTCCAATTTCATGATTTCAATGACAAATCCAATTTCCAATAAAATGATGATATGCCCAATTTCCTCAATTTACATTTGAACCATAGCATTTCATAAAGATAAAGAAATATTAATTTTTGAATGCTCTGCAAAACAATCTTCAATCAAAATTTTCCAATCGGCCCCTACAGATAAAGTGCTCTTATGGTTCTTTTTCTTCCCTGCATCATGCTTGAAAACATAACATTAGACAAAACTAATGACAAATTTTGACCATGATTTCGACAATATAAAAACTCAATCTTAACAAAATTCGATTTGTAACTAAGTTTAGTTAAGAAGAGTTATTCAATTGCTTTTTTCTCATGTTTTTAAATAAACCATCACAACATTTTTTCTTAATTTACTTCAATCATGAATTTCACATCAATTTTTACGATTATATATATATATATATATATATATATATATATATATATATATATATATGTTGATGCTTGTGTCAAAATTCTAGAACAATTAACGAATTCCAATCTCTACAAGATTTGAACTCATGACCTCTATAATGCAATTTGAATGACTTACCACTAGATCACAAGCAACATTTATGAATTTAATAGAATTTTGTACATTTTAATTATTCTAAAAAAACAACAACAACAACAACTTGACAAGTGGCCAAATTAAATCCAAGATTTTTAGGAAAATGAGATTCCAAAATATTTGCCAAATCATTTTTCATATCTTTTGAATTCATCCGTTTTTCCCAAATAGTGGATCTCATAACCAATTTTTATACTATAAAGGTTCTGAAATTGTTCGTGATTTCTTTATTATTTTTGTTGCAGGTTGCAAGCATGGAAAGAATTCAGAATTTTCGCAGTAATTTTATTTTATTTTTATTTATTTATGTCTTTATTTATTTATTTTAAGTTTTTAATGTTAATTTTCTTTTATTATTGTGCAGGCACACAGGACGTGGAGCTGTTGGCTTGAAGGTCTGCTTGGGGCTTCATGGTTGGGTCGTGGTGGATCTACCTATTGTAGATCATGAAAATCGAATTTTCTCCTTCCATCATTCCATCATGGCCGCAACTGTCTATGCATTGAAAATCCGTTTTTTTTCTCACGCAATCTAACAAATATGGGTCAAAAGAACCCTGAAATTCTCCCAAATGGTTAGGAATCTGAGGAAATCGCTCACAGTAAAGATAATTTCCCCCGTTCTAAGAAAATCTCAAGTTTTCATTTTTCCATATTCTTTTTGGTTTTCTAACAATTCATATTTTAAAAATGATGTTTTTTAAACAGCTACGCATTTTGTTCCTGCAACGTAATCAATTGTTTCTGGTGAAAAAATAGAAGCTAGCTCATGGGCTTCTTCTTGCTTGCCTGAGATCGTTGATCTAGATTCAGTTTATGTGATTCTAGAAGTAGATCTAAAACCTGTTTAATCTCTCGACCCTCTGTTTTATTTTGTTGTTGGTTTTATTATTATTTTTATTATTTAATTTCTTTATTGTTTTGTGTATTTATTTTTTATGTTTTGTTTTATGTGTTGTAGATTTATTTTTTAAATGTGTTTTGTTTGTTTATATTTTTTTTTAAATTAAATTTTTAAATGGTTTAGTTTGGTTTTGATATATATAACAAAAACTAATAATCCATAATTTCTAAAAGAATGAAAAATTAGTCTAGTAATGGAAAAAACTGAAATTGAATGAAAAAAATGAAATTGTGTAAAAACGAAATTACATAAAATAAAAAATAAAAATAAAAACTAAAACTAAAATTGCAAGTGATATGTAATAAAAACTAAAAATGCAATGGAATTAAAACTAAGCTAACAAATGAAACAACATTCTAAACTAACATTAATCCCTATGTACTCCTCCCTGGCAACGGTGCCAAAATCTTGGATGGAATAGTCGTCTTTTATTTCCCACATAAATTGTCGACCAGGAAGTTTGTAAATTGTGAGGTGCACCTGCACTAGGTATTAGTGAAATAAATCTAATCTAATGATTAAACTACTTTGCATAAAGAGAAACACACTTTTTGTAATTGAAATCTAATCTAAACACACTTTGCGTATTTCAATTATAATCTAAACACACTTGCGCAATTGAAATCTAATCTAAACACACTTTGCGTAATTGAGATCTTAATTTATGGTTGCATAATTGAAATATCACTTGCAATGAAAACTAACTAATCTACACTTGAAAAATAAAATAACATTTGTAATGGAAAGCTAAATTATTTGCATGAATCAAAGGAAAACAAACTAATTAAACTTACAAATTTACAAAGGGATGCACATGGTTGATGGGGGGGCCTTCCATTGTCCAATAGCATTCCAACTCACAAAACTCACATTCTAAAACACAATGATAGAAAAGAACCTTCTTTATTTATAAGCTCACAACTTTACATAATGAAAATCTACACTCCTAATCTTATTACATCAATAGCTCTTCACTTACATCCCTTTCCATTTCAAGCCTTGTTTACAAAACATTCTATGATTTCTTCTCTCTTTTTTTATGATAGGAGAAAGTACTCCTATTTATACAAGCTTTGAGAAACAAACTCAATAATGGGGATCCACTATTTTCTCCATAGATCTACAAGTGTCTCAACCAATAAGACACATCACCTTATCTTCCATGATCTTCTCCATCTGGCATATCTTCAAATATGCATGAGGGAGTTCGAATTTGATCATGGGAGGCCACATAAGGGTGTCTTAGAAGCTTCCAATGAACCTACACATGTCACAAAACTCTTTCCATTTTTAAGGTATAAGCATATGCATATTATTTCCTAATTTTTTATCACAAATTCACTTAAAAACACTAGAAATTAATAATGTTTGGAAAACAGAAGAGTAACCCAAATGATGATGAAAGTGAGATGAATGTAGTGACATGGTTGTGAAATAGAGGTGAAATGGAGGTGATATAATGGATATGATGGTGAAAGTGGATGTCCTTTTAAGGATAATTATGAGGCTCAGCAGGCCACGTGGCAGCATGTGGTTGGCCTTCAACCCACCAACAGAAACTCGACAAGTTGCAAGGCCTGACAAGCCTAAAAAAATTAACTTTTGACCAACCCAAAGAGGCCACGTGGCAACCTGCAACTGTCCAAAAATACACAATCATATGTCATTTTTTTTTTAAATTTTGCATGTTTAGGAAAACGAACATAACGTGTTTCCGGGAGCATACGGGGTCGGTTTTCTACAAAACAAGTTGTGTTAGATTCAAAACGACAAGATCTACGCAGTTGTTCAGGTTCTACACCATTTCAACAACTTTCATTTTTTAGCATAATTTTGAGCATTTGATCACTATGCGACCACCAAAAATGTTTTACAAGTTGGTTATTTATGGTTGGCCATGTTTCAAGATTGTATTCTCGCACTCCATAAATTTCATGCATGTTATATTTATAATAGGAAATCATGTGCTCCACCTGCTCCTATGCGTCTAGTTATTGTCGTTGGACCTTTTTCCAAATGGGTTATTGACTTCATGATCTGTAACCCTCATTTAGACGGGGAGCATGGTTACATTATCATTATTGTAGACTATTTTACTAAATGGGCTGAAGCGATGCCTACATTAGACAACAGCGGAAAAACTGCTACATTATTTATTTTCAACCATGTCATTGTCAGATTTGGTGTGCCCCAAGCCATTGTTACAGGCCATGGAAAACATTTTCAAAATTACATGATGTTTGAACTTACTACCAACTTGGGCCTTCAGCATGATAGCTCAACTCCCTATTACCCACAAGCTAGCAGGCAAGTAGAACGCATTAACAAGGTTTTAAAAATGATGCTCCAACGCATGGTAGGGATTCATAAGATGAATTGGCCAACCATTCTTTCTTTCTTTTTTTTATGGGCATACCGAACATTTATCTGAAAAGTGACTAGATTCACACCTTTTTAGTTGGTGTATGGTCTAGAAGTTCTTCCAATTGAATATGAGATTCCATCCTTAAAACTAGCCATCAAGCTTATTCCTACAAGTTCTGCAGAGAAGAATGTTTTTTGCGTCTAGCCTGCCTAAATGAAACCCGACGTGACGCTACCATGGCCAACGAGGTTCACAAAAAAATTGTCGAAGAAAATTTTGACTAGAATGTTAAACCCCATGCCTTCTCGGAAGGTGACCTAGTTCTTTTATACAACCATAAAGCTGACAAATTTGGAGTTGGGAAGCTCGAAATGTTATGGTTAGGTTTGTCTATAGTCAAGTGTGTACTAGAAAAAGGGGCCTATGAATTTATTGACTTTGATGGAATTCCTTTAGCAAAACCCTGAAATGGATTGTATTTGAAAAATTAATATGCTTAAGATATCTTCTACATAGTCATTTTGTACATATAGTATAGGTTTCCTAGTGTGTTTACATTGTGGTTTTCTAGAGGTTTTTTACGTCCTCCTCTCATCTTGAATTTCATTTGATTTGTAGATGTCGGCATTCCCTTAGCAATATGTTGGTTATGTTGATGGCACTAGTTGTAGTACTCAAAACCTTTCTTCCACATCATGGGAAATCCATGATTCCTATGATGAGTTAGTGAGTCTACAAGGGAATTTTATCGGTTGTTCGACTAATAACATTGTTGAATATATCACAGTGATTGAATTGTTATCCGATGCCATTTCATGTGGAATTCGCCATTTAGCTGTTAGAATTGATTCACAAAAAGTTGTGGTACAACATTTGAATAATGTCTATTCAGTCAGAAGTCCAACTTCATTACGCATGTTTTTAAGGGTTCGCTTATTAGAACGACATTTTTATTACATCCAATATCAACATGTTCCTAGGAGTCTTAATACATTAACAGATGCATTAGCCAATTATGTATTGGACATATATTTGCAACACATGTAAATACACAAACAATAATCATACATTGTGCAAGAGAGTAGAATAAAAGTAGAAAACATCCATAGATAGATAATTGTATATAATGTTTGGTTTTACAAAAATTGTGTCTGAGACACATATGGACACAGGGCCTATAATGTAAAAATATATGCAGACAAAATATCGCTCAAAATCCTCCTAGGCGACTAATCCCTATGATGATCTCGATAGCATACAATCACCCAAGAAACCTTGCAGAGCATATAGCTAATACTCTCTAGCACTCCTATAGTGTATTGCTACATATGAATAGGGACCTCATTAATCCCTATGTTTGGTACACTGTGGGTCAAACCCTCAAGATGATGCTCAAGCTCAGTCAGTATCTCTGCGATTTCAAATTCACCCATCTCCTCCTCTATTCCTGTAGCCTCAGCCTGAACAAGATGTGGTTGAACAGGTCCAATTTTTGCATGTAAAAAACCAATAGTTGGCCTCTGATACATAAAAACATGAAAAAAATTGTAAAATCTAAAACACAAAAAATATCCAAAATAAATTTTTTACTTGCATCACCCCAATGATCTCCTTTGGGTAAGACAAGCTTCAGTTCTCCATGGAAATCAACTCTAACATATTGGTAGTCCTCGATCATGATTAGCTTCTTTCACAACCATCTGAAGAAGGTAGAGATAAAACTCAGCGTAGGTGTGCTCCCGTGATGAGACATCAAATCTACCCATTGCCTCATGTGAGGTACTCTAGGTCCCGAAAACTCACGAGATATCTGATGAGGACGAAGTAATGGTATCCTCTCCAAGGCAAAGGATACTATGATAGAACCATACCCAAATTTCTCCAGACGTCCTATCTTTGCCTGATTGATTTATTCCATCAGATTTGCTAGAACCCCTTTACACCAGTTAAACATTATAGGCTCCAAGCACTCTAAAGCGTACTACATCTGAGTCTTGGTGGCTAAATTCAAAGAAACACTGCCAACCAACTGGGTAATGGTGAAAAGGATTGTCTTGAGAATAATTCGTACCACATCCTTTATCTCAAGCTTCCCATCCTTGGCTATTTGATCATGAGGTTGACAATGAACAACAATGTAATCCTTCATTGTCTCCCCACCTCTTCTGAAACCAAATAGAGAAATGGGAACTCCTCTTCGTGAGAGCCCTATCAGGAAGTAGATGTCCTTAACATCTATCGTGATAGTATGTACCCAAAACCTAAAGTATTTTCCATGTACATCCTAGCATATGAACAAATACTCCAATAACTCTAACTAACTCCATCATGCCATGAATCATGAAGAACTTGAGAATCCCACAGTTTCTCAAAGCCTGAAATATTGTTGGGTCATTAGCAGTGATCATATATTGAGCCTCATACTCTCTTTCTCTCCAGGTAAATTCCATTTCTCTTCGGTGAATGTCTACAAAGTGACATGAAAACACACATAAGCTCAACAATTTGAAAAAAATTGGGTGAAAATTCACTCAAAAAACAATTTCTTGAAAACCCTTTGCACCCAAAGCACTGTCTCTTTCTCGGAAAGAGCGACCCATCGCACTCACCCCAAATGGTGAGTAGGTTGGTTTGCCTTTCCTAGTGTCATCTTAATTTACCCATCACACCTCATGATATAGGGAGGGCGTGATGGGACGAGGGTGATTTCTTAGACTTAAAAGCTCAAAAAAATCTCCTAAAAATGCATGAAATGAGAAATGGAAATCGTAAAAATGAAGAGCAATGATAGATCTCTTATCTAGAACTGACAGTGCTCGAAATGGTCCATCGGATTGGTTGAAATCAGTTACTGAAGATTGAAGGTAAAAACGCACTCAAAGCTCACTCAACTAGGTAAAAATGCAAATGGTAAAAATTGAATTACATTTTCACTATTTATGGTCAAATTGATTATCATTTTAATGTTTTTAAATATTTTGGCCTGATTTTTACCATGTATCGCGTCATTTTAATCTTTTAGTGGTGTTTTGAGCGGATTAAATGCTAATTGAAGGATGTAATGCAGATTATAAATCAAATATAAGTCATTTTAATGAATGAGTACACTTTTATCACTTTTTCGGGTTTTCTAAACCTACGACAAAGGAACCCCTTGAAGTCCTCTTTCTGCTCTTTTCAGACTCCCAAAACATAAAAATATTATCAAGCACTTATCTTTTCCAAATCATTAAAGTAAATTAAAATATGTCTACCCAATATAAGCTTAACCCTTTTCTGGACTGGGATAGACTATTTACAAAAAAAGAATACTTTAGTTGAACATCGCTAAAAGGTTCTCGTGAGTATTGTTTTATTCCTTTTCGGAATCAAGAGACTAAATTTATGAAAAGGAATATTTTAGAGTTTTGTGTTTTGCCTCTTTTTCAAACTCTATAAACCTGAAAATGATTCTAGTTATGCCTTTGTTGGACTCGTAAAATTATTAAATAGCGATGGACTTGTTAAGCATGACGAGCCAAACCACTCCTTCTCAGGATTTGTTAAAAATACTCAGAAGGGTGCGTCTGAAGGATGAACTTATAGATCAAGCATATGTTATCCTCCTCAATCTTGTCAAAAATAGAGACGTACTAGCCAAAAATGGTTGGGAAATTAGGAAAAAAGGGAATTCTACCTATTAATGGTAGTGAGTCTCTCTTGAACATGACACTCTTTCACTTCATCTTTGTGACTTATTTGGGTCAAGGAATCTGCTTGCCTCATTGTTGATTACACCTTTGCTATGGGTATTTGAGTCAATGTTTTCAACTCTATTCCGCGTCGCCAATATGTTCAAGAGAAATTCCACCCTCAGTTGACATCTACCATAATACCCTTAAGCTTTACTTCATATCTACCGCTCCCAAACCATATATGCATTATTACATTTTGTCTCAAACCTTGATACATGTTTCGTGTTGTTGATGGGTGATACATTAAGGCCCTCCTGCAATGATTTGCGTCTTGTCGACATCATCTAATTATCTAGGAAGTTGAATTAGAAACTCCCTTCAGTGCCTTGGAACTTTCAAACCTCAATGGGAATTTTCCTCACTTTCGGCGATAGGTTCCAATCATGGGCCTTCGACCAGAAGATTTTTTGTGGTGTTTGACTTCAGCTCATTTATTCACACCACGTAGATTGTATTATAGTACCTTGAGGACCATTATCATTATCGGTGGTTCCTCTCGCATCTGTTAATGTCTTACATCATTGGCTAGTAATCAAATGGTGTCTACCATATTTGACTCCAACTCATTTATTCACATGTTTAGGCTCAAGCTATTGAGTGAACGAGGTAGAAGACCCTAGATCTAGTCTCATCCATCTGGGTTGTGATGTCAGATTCATACCAGATCAAAAAGTATGATGTTTATGATCATTCCAAAGGTCCTCCAAGCATGGGTCCACCATTATTCATCATTGGATGAGACTTTTGAACATTGCACATGTAATATTGGCTTATAGGTTGAGTATGGGTATGCCTACCTCAGTCGTTATATCATGATGATTATGTAATGTAAAAGATGATGATCTCAACATTTTCTTTATATGGACTTTTCACAGAGTAAATCACTTTCGTCCTCAGCCATTGTTTCTGACTTTGTACTTTAGGGGGGAATATGTTACAGGTCATTTTGTCGCATTCACTCAGATGTCTTAGAAACAGGATCAATCAGCATCCTTGACACCTTATCATTATCCCTTTGCAAAGCCTCAAGCATTGCTTCTCCAAAAAGTCCAAAAAAATTGGGTTTACCAACTTAAAAACTCATTTTTGGGCCCATCACACCCTATCTTATATTCCACCTACAATGGTTGCATGTTGCATAACTAGGCACTTGCACTGACCAGTACAGGTTGTCTTTGTTGTAGGTGCAATGGTTCTAGAATTTCACGAAAAATAAATAATAATTATGAAACTTCTCTTTATAGAATCTTCGAAGGTGGTTTTAACCATTTACTATTATTTTAGATCTAGAACTCCTATCATAGAGGTCTTATCTCTTATCCCTATAGATTATCCTCCCTCATATGTGGATCTAAGTCCTATATTGGTAAAACCAAAACTAACCTATTTACCCTACAAATTCACTGCCTCCCATAGAGTCTGGGTTTGATTTTGGAGACTCTTAGCTATGCCTTGTTGTTGTTTCTTTTTACCTAAGGATCCATTACCATCCTTGAGTTATGATTGAAGCCTTGTTTTTTGGCTAAGGAAGGACAATTTTTTGTAGGAGACATCTACATTGTTAGGAACTACAAAAGGGTTGTAATCTCCTCCTACATTTCATTAATACAAAAATATTTTATTTCCTATACTTGTGTCTATTTGATACTTATGTATTTAAATGCCCTCTTGACTCATTGATTAGAGATATTATTTTATGCTATGTATGTTTGTAGTTCTCTTGCTTGTTGTAATTGTTTTGCAGGTCCTATTTATAGTAATTGGAGTTGGAGCTAAATTTTACAATCCAAAAGAAGAGGAGGACTAGTGTTGGAATCCAGGTAGCCCTTATCCTCCATTTCCTAATTTCTCTAAGGAAAACACAAGTGTTTTGTTCTTGTTGTTTCTAGATTAGACCACTACATCTAGGGGATTCACTTCTGTCCGCATAAGAAAATTTTCCATATAACAGTGACAATGGAGGAGAATTGTTTCTAACACCTTCAAGGAATTTTGTGCCAAAGAGGGTATTAGAAGAGAATTTTTAGTACCCAATAACCCACAGTAAAATTGGGTGATTGAAAGGAAGAATAGAAGCATAGTGGGAGCAGAAAGATCCATGCTACATGATCAAGGGTTTTCATTACATCTATGGGAAGAAGCATGCAACACCATAGTTTATTTGCAAAATAACAGCTCTCACAGAATACTTGGCATGATCACACCTGAAGAAACTTTCTCTAGGAGAAATTTAGATGTATCCCATTTCTGAATTTTTGGAGCTAATGTGTATTGTCATGTCTCCAAGGATAGCAGGAAGAAAATGGAGCTTACATCTGAGATGGGGGTATTCGTAGGATACACCGATACTCCACATAACTATAGGGTGTGTTTCCCCTCACTGAGGGTGACAGTAGTGAGGAGAGATGTCAAATTTTATGAGGAGAAAGCTATGAGATTATTTATAGAGTGAGAGATGATTATCCCGCCAGTGGAGGATCTTCTAGTTCCTAAGGAGGAGCCTCAGGCATAGTTTCAGGATGTTGTGGAACAGCCACAAGTGGAGGAGAAAATAGAAGGTTGAGTGGAGGCATCCACTCAACCAAAATATTCTAGAGAGGGGAGGAAGAAAACTAGAGAAGTTGATAGATTGTTGCAGGATGCACGGGAGAATGTGGGAGCTCCTTCATCTTTGCATAGGCAGAGGAGGTCACCAGACAAATACATTGGGTATATGGCTCTCATGATTAAAATCATTGAGTTGAAGCCTTCTTCAATTGAGGAAGTAGTTTCTCAACTAGTGTGGGTTGATGCCATGGTGGAGAAGTATGACTCCATCATGAAGACCAGTGTATGGGAGGTGGTGTTGAGACCAGAGAAAAATTCAATGGTTAGTTCCAGATGGATCTGCAAAGTGAAGCATGTCATTGATGGGAGCATTGAGAAGTACAAGGCCAGATTTGTGGCCAAAGGCTTCTCTCAGGTATAGGGAGTGGACTATGAGGAAGCACTTGCCACGTTGGCAATATATTCCTCAATCAAAACCATTATAGTATTAGTTTTGTAGATGGGGTGGAAGATCCATCAGATGGATGTGAAGACCGCATTTCTCAATGGTGTTGTTGAGGAAGAAATTTACATAGAGAATCCAGAGATATTTGAGACATATTACAGGGAGACACATGTGTACAAAATCAAGAAAGCCCTGTATGGTCTCAAATTGGTGCCCCGAGCATTGTACACTTGGATTGAAACACATCTCAGTGGATTGGGCTTCACCAAAAGTGAAGAAAATTCCAATCTCTAAAATAAGGTGATGGTGAGTTGTTTGTGAATCAGGGAAAATATTCCTCTAAAATAATTTAGAGATTACACATGGAGAACTGCAATCCTATGGACACTCTTCTAGATACAAACTGGAGGAAGGAGAGTGCTTCTTCAGGAGAGGCAGTAGATGCTACCATCTACAAGAAACTTATGGGATCCTTGATGTATATGGTGAAAAAAAGCCCGACATATGCTATGCAGTTAATCAGTTGATTCAAGCCATGGTGATTCCTACCAAGCTATTTTGGAAGGAAGCAAAGCATGTGTTAAGATACCTCAAAGGAACAACCGAGTATGGGTTATGGTACAAGAGGACAGAGGGAGTGAAGTTCCAAGGCTTCAATGATGCAGTTGGGAAGGGAGTCCATCAGACAGGAAAATTACTTCAGATGGTATCTCTAGTGTTGGGTTTGTAGTTATTTCCCGATATTACAAGAAATAGAGGTTTGTGGCACTCAGGTCAGCAAAGGTTGAATACATGGTTACAAGTCAAGCAGCATGTAAGGCCATATGGATGAGCAAAATACTTGTGGGTCTTTTCAGTAAGGAGATGGATCCGACAGTGATATATTGTGATAACCAGAGTTGTATTAAACTCTCTGAGAATCCAATATTTCATGACAAGTCCAAGCACATTGATATCAAGTATCATCACTTACTGGATTATGTGCAGAGGAGAATTGTGATGCTACAGTACATTCCAACTGAGGAACAAGATGCAGATATCTTGAAAAAAAGCATTGTCAAGAGGAAAATTTGAATTCCACTTGTGCAAGATAGGGGTGGTGAAAAATCCCTTTCTTACTAAGAGGAAGTATTAGAAATTGTAGCAAGAAAGGCTCAATTTGACTTTTGTCTTTGTCAAATTGAGTAATTATATTTTCCACATTAGTAGGATGACTTGGATTGCAATTAACTTTTGTGACATGGCCTTGTCTACTAGTTAAGTCAGTAAATTTGTGTTATATGATTAGAGTAGAGTTGCGCATGTAGTGATTACTAAAATTTAGCAATCTAGTTCAGTTATTTTCAGTTGAACTCAGTTAATTGAGTTCGAGTAATTAATTGAGTTAGTTCAGTAGTAGAATTATTGTTAACTCATTGATCTCTGAGTTGAGAATAGCCCATATATGCATGGAATTCAAATTGCCTAGATGCAGTGAAGGAAAATGCACATTGTAATTATCAATTGTATACTAGATGAGTGTATAGGCTTTCCATTGAAGCAGGTTATCAATTCCTTGGGAATCGAGCAAGGAAATAGGGAATTCACCTATTATTTAGGAGCTCAATTTCTCCTGAATTGTGTAAGGAAATAGGAGGAATTTGGGGCCTTGAATTGGCTAAGTGTTTGCCAGAACAAGACATTCAACAGGAGAACAGGTTTACAGTGCAGGGTGTGCTTTAGGATTTAAGCAAGACATTATAATAATTTCTCATTCTCATCTAATTAATAAAAAGTAACATAGGGGGTTTTCCCAGTTGGGTTCCCTAGTAAATCATTGTGTTGTTGTGGTTTTGATGGTTTGCATGTCATTGCATATGTTTCTAAATTGTGATTTCCATTCCGCAGAATTGTAGAGGAAATTTGTAATCTCTTGTTTCCAAAATTCCAATATTAGAATTTTTTTTATTAATTTCTACACCTAATTCATCCTAGGAGATTTGGTCATGGTCTTCACCTTCAACTACATGCGGTGTCTCTTCTATATGAGTTAATACAATTCTCCCATCTTTGTCTGAACTATTATTCTCCTTTGGGCTCCCTTAATTCCTTACTTCTTGGTCTTTACCTACATTTTCATCTTTGGATCTGTTATTCCTTTTTTTATTTGTTGCCTTTGAGGACACATATGCTTCCATGTGTTTTATCACCTTTGCAAAGGTTTTGACATAATTTTCAATTTTTTTGGAAAATAGTTCTTCTAGACTTAGAAGCATTTTTCCCTTATTATAATCAGCCATTTAAACCCAACAATTTTCCAAAAACATGCTCTGATATCACTGTAAAATCCCCTTCCAATAATTTTTCAAGGTTCCAACAGTTTTTTGGTTTTATGCTTTAAATTTTCACTTATTCCTTTAGTCAAATAATTCTAATGCACATTGTTGTAGGTTTATTTTTGCAACTCCAACCAAAAAAAATAACAGCACAGTAACCAATATGCATTTAACTGGCATATTCAGAAGAGTCAAACCGGTATGCATAATACTCAGAAAGTTAAATACAGTTGGTACTTGATAATAATATGATAAAAATAAACTACAACTCCTATAACTTTTTACCAACTAATGCACAAAGAATAATGAAATAGAGGAACCTGGAAATTTTATTTTGATGCCACTTCCCACATCATTCAAAGGAATAGATGAGGCCAGTCATACAAACTCAGAAAATAACAGCTCTCAACTGATGCAAATCGTACCCTTGTTTGTTGACGTAATAAGCTCCATGTATTTATGAAATGATTGTTCTTGGGCTTAGCGTTCAGACATGGGAAATGACAGCAATAAGTCCAGCCAAGAAGGGAGTCACAACATGTCCAAACTGAAGATAATTTCCATCCAGTTGCACGCTCTTCACAGCCAATAAATCACTTCATAAAATCGGTCCCTTAGAGAGGTAGATTCAACTTCACACTAAGAACTCGATAGAATCTCGTACCTTCAGCTAGAAACTTGAACCATAATTATGATGATTCCTCCCACAACTAGGGTAATGTGGTTCATCCTTTGTTTCTCAAGAAACCACGTCCAAACTATAACAAATAGTTGAGTTGATAAAAAAGAGGGAGATTTGATTCTCTTTAATGGAAACTCGTGTCATTGATAACTGACCTCGTCCTGGTCTCTTCCCCAAAATACAACCTCTATTCTCAAGATTCGATTAGCAGAATGATGAGGACTCGTGTTCTCTCTCCAGCGATGACTTCCTTTGACCTGGGTTTGGATCTTTGGCTTCCACACATTTATCTTCAACCCGAAATATGATAAAATGAAGAACAATAAATCATAGATTCAACTAATAACACCTCTTAAATCCCGAAGGTGAAATTTAACTGATTTCACTCCTTGAATTGGCTAGTGTCTAGTTTCAACATTGAAACCACCTATTCTGGCTCGGGTTTCCAAATTCTAATCTTCTCCTCAAGGAAAACTCTCCAATATCTCTTTTCTTCAAAAACTCGCTCTCCAATATCTCTTTTCTTCAAAAACTCGAATGCTAAGAGAGACCCCTCATTTCTCTTTTTATAACTCACTTACCTTTTCTCTCCCAATTAAATATTTTAAAGTACTTTTCCTTTCTTTATTCAATAAAGTGACTTTTATAAACTGTATAAAGTCATTTTTAATGTCGAAAAATGTTTAATTCATCTTTACGCTCACACTAGCCATCCAAAGCCTTTTTTCATCATATTTCCATGTAGATCTTTTCACCCTGATTCCAACGAGCTATTACACTAAGGTGTTTCTCTAAGTAATCGGCCTGAAACAACACTTTAAGAATAATTAATTAAAATATGTCTGTTAATAACTTTAATTTATGAAAATCGTCAGAATGCAACAGAACCAAGAGTAAACAATGTGGAATTGATTTTGTGTATGAAATATGGTAAGCAATCTCAGTCGGATCCATAAAAATCTTCTAAAACCCTCTCGGCCCACAAATAAAGTAATTTCGCTCTTATGACCAGTCTGACACAAGCTTTGGAAATCCCTCCTAACCACCTCACCAACTATTCCAAAAATTGGGGACATTTCATCCTAGTCCTACATTTTTTAGTGAAATATACTATATCCCAAATAGAGCAAAAATGGAAAAAATTTAGCAACATGAGGTTGCCTAGCTTGTTGATAAGGTAAAATGTCAAGTAAATAATCTATTCAAAATTGTGATCTAGGGTCACTTGTCCTTTGAAGATCTCTAAAATCCCCCAAAATGGCTCGAAATAGTGATATTTTTCCATATTTGGAATCTCCACTCAAAACTATTTTGAACTAGGCTAAAATACCAAATGGGTATCATCATGCCTACATTTCACACTCACTATAAAAAACCTCATGCTCATTTAGATCTCTATCACTAAGCACCACCCTATTATCCAAAAATCACAAATTTGCATTTTCTAGGAATTTTGTGCAAATTTGACCAATAAAGCTCATTGTCATCATTGTAGGCCTTGACATTACAAACATAGCCCCAAATTTTCATCTTATTTGGAATTAATTTTTTCATGTTATTGAAAAAAAATGGCTCTAGATTTAGTTTTTTTAAAACATAGACCATCATCTATTGAAGTGACAACCTAATGGCATGGCATGGTATGTGGATATTGATATGGCATTAATGTTCACCTATCAACCCCTAATATGACCATGTCATCATCCTCCTTGAAAAGTTGAAGAATTCTATTACCAGTTGTCACCCAATTGCATCCATCACAAGTCACCAAATTTTTAACCATAAGTGCTCTTTAAAATCTTTCCTCCATCATTGAACCCCAAAATCCTTCCTCCATTGGTGATATCTAAAAAATTCCTCCATTATCTATCACCAAAATGCACTTTGGCAACCTTCAGAATGATCACATTAGTGGGTTCAAAATTCTATCTTTCAATGAACTCAAATATTATTTTTCCCTTCCAATATACAAAATGCACTTTTACAACCTACAAAAGGGTCTCATTGACAGGTTCAATTTTTTTTTGTCCTTCAACAAACTCAGTTCTTTCTTCATTTCCAATCTATTAAGTACTTTGGAAACCTAAAAAATGGTCTTATTGACAGGTCGAAGTTTTTATTTCTTTAAATTTTCATGAACTTAGATTTTTTTCTTCTTCAACCAACTCCAAAAAACTTACTTTTCAACCAATCACCAGAAAACTTCTTTTTTTGGTGAACTCTGAACAACTCCCTTTTTTGTCTAGCTCTAAAAAAACTTCCTTTTTTAACAAACTTTGAAAATTTTCCTTTTTCAAACTTTGAAATCTTCCTTTTCAACCAACTTGGAATTTTTTCAACAAGCTCTGATAAACTTATTTTTCGATGAACTGATTAAAACTTAGAAATTTTATCCAAACCAAAGGTGAATCTATATTGTTGAACTCAATATCAAATATGTTTTGGACCATTGAATTTGTCAAACTTCACAACGACAATGAAAGAACAAATTCAAACTTCTAAACTAAATTTAACTATGCAACTTGTAGACAAATGGTGTTAATAACCTCTTTGACGATGTTGAGGGTTTTAAACCTAAATTTGCTTATAAATTTGTGGATTTCATTCGAAATTTACAAACTACCTAGAATTTGATGCCAATCAAACTCTACAATATTGAATTCATTAAATTCATGTTATTCCCTTACCCATATGGTTCCAGTGTAGAAACCTTTGAGCTAATAATATATTACATACCTAGCTCTTAGTCTAAGGCACGCTACTGCTAATTCCTCTCTAATACCAATTTTTTTCTAAATGAAGACGCACAACATGATATTTATGTTCATGCAACTAATAATAATTTTTATCGCCACACATGCAAATAAATTAAACTTGCATAATGACATTCAAGCACATAGATCACGAATCAAACGTATCATTCATACATAATTTTATCGTAGTAAGTAAATCAATGAAAAACCACTTATATTTATAAACATTTACACGACCAATCGTAGATGTCGGATGTTCCACACAACCATAGGCGTTGTTGCACTAATTATTTCCATAACACGCCACCTCCAACCGAGCCTTATGAGTCCACAAGAATGAATGGTTCCTATATGTATCTATAGTCTACTCACATAGTCCAAAACCTATTAAAAACAAGATACTGCAACTCCAACCACCAAACTCTATTCCACATTAGTTTGCACAACCTACGAAATGAGATTTCCTTTTTGCATTGCAGTCCTTAGGCATTCTCCATCTCCAGGGCTCCATTACAAAACTAAGGCTGGGAATTTCTCAATCAAGGGCTCTAGGAAATCCAACTATTATAGGAATTCTCACAACATCCTTTACATAGACTTTTGGGTAATATCTCAATGACAACTCCTCACAGGGAATTCCAATTCAATTCTTTGTATCAACCCTAGCTCTAAAAATTGGTTTTCAATACACAATATGATAACAACCTCTTACAACATTAAAATCTCTATTTTCCTTCACTTTTGTAGTTTGTCTTATTTTCTACCTCTACTCAAATTTCCTCTCCTTTTCCCCCATGTATCACTTGAATCTCACTCTTTCCAAAGATTATTGTATTCAACCTATCTTGTCATAATTAAGTGAGATGACTCTCCCAGTGACTTTTCCATGACTGTAGATAGCCATGTGCTAAAATAACTAGTTGACAATGAATATTCTACCAACCTCACACATGCATTCAATGATTAGGTTTTGATAATTCAGAGCATTATCATATGGTACAGGTAATTACTTAAAGAAATTTACATGGAATTATAGACGTGGGATTTTCCCCTAGGACCCCCTTTCAATCCCATCTCTTATGGAATCATATCCCCCTATGACTCTGCACACATTTCCCTCGCCCTTCATATATTCTTCAATACTCCTCATAGTGGGCACTCATGATCTAAAGGATTGATATGATGTCACGAATATAGTCCAAAATAAGGATGTTGATCTTGTCTCGCATGCGTGACCTCATGTCTCCACTTTTTAAAGTGGTCAAGGAGGGAGTGGGTAGTATTTCTTCAGATTAGTAATAGCCCTCAATTGTCTCAAATTTTTTCTTTGCTCTTTACTTTTTCTTGACCTCAATTTTGGCGGCCAAGGTGGAAGTGGGGCTCATTCCCTATTGACCCTTTATCCCAAGCTTGTTCCTCAAGTTGAATTCAACATGGAACCATTGTAATATTCCCAAATGGGAAAAGCAGGAATCGAGTGCATAAAACTAGAAATATGCAGAAATATAATAGATCAAAGCATGAGACAATAGTAGATCCATTCCATTATCATTATAACATCAAAATAGGTACAATATCTTGAGGAAAGGATCACTCAAGTGGGGCAAACAAGCCTCCCATGAAAGCATACACCTAGATCTAAAATGTTGTTAATACATGAAGTACAGCAGTGCAGAAAACTGCGTTGTCTAAGAGATAATAGAAACTGAAGGGTTTAAAATATATTTTTGTTGATATAATGCTCCAAAAATGTTATGGCTAGAGATCCATGCTCCAGAACAAAATTCCAGGACAACCCAGAAAAGGTTTATGGAAATACACATTATACAAAATATAGCAGATTTGGCCCTAGGGCTGAATAATCTCTACAACTTAATCACTGATGGGAGATGGCTGATCTGATATACAAGATGGTTGATCCTCCTCCATCATATCTCCTAAATTAAGGGTTGATCCCTACACAGGAAACCCAAACACTCCAAATAGGGCAATAAACCCACTGTTGCAGCTGCTCTCCAAAATAACGCAGTCCTTGCAGGAAACTGCGTTGTAGCTGATGGATGCTACTTGGCCTGGTGAAAAAAATGTAATGAAGCCTTGAAGACTCCCTCACAAGCTCCCGGATGAAAGGATGATCCCTCCAATGGGAAACTAGCTCAGAATTTGGAGATCTCTCTCCTCCACTACTACACCCCTACAACACAACCCAACTCTAAACACCGCTATGTTGTACATAAGACTGAAGCTTGGCCAAATTCTTGAATGTGGAAGTATGGTGCAAACTCCTCCAAGAGCTCCTCAATGGAAGAGGTGGGATTCCTGATCAGGAACACCCTGTGCTAAATAGCACTGGAATCTTAGCTAAACAGCTAAAGAAAGCTATATGTCTAAACAGACCAATATCAAAATATAAAATATATCAACATAATGAATATGGTTGTCATCCTCTTCCTTTTATAAGATATGAGCTTCCAAACCCTAAGCCACATCCATTAATGACACTAATTCCATGCAATGTGTCTCCATCTAAAATTGTGTTGTCCCTCCATTAATGTCCACTCCTCCATGACAGCGTTGTTGATTTGGTCAAATTTGACACAGTCCACATGTTCTAGCCCCTATTCACACCATAGGGTGCTTTATTGAGCTGGAAAGATGATCCACTTTCACATGAGAAGTGGTTTTATTCTTCATAAAGAGTTTTATGGGTCTCCCTACCCACTTATTCACTTATCTAACTGACAAAACCAAACTTTAATAGTCCAGTTAGCTGCAAACTAATTTAGGAATATTACAGTCATCCCCTCCAAAATGTTGCTTGTCCTCAAGCAACTGCAAGGATACTGCAAAATCTCCAATGGATACGTCCCCTCCCAAAAATACAAATTTTCCTTTGGTGGATAAACCAAATAGTTCTCATCATGAAAAAGTGGGAGATATATGGAAAGAGTTATATGTTGTCCATTGGCCTCCTTAAGGCATGATAGATGATAATGTTGGGTGCCTCAACCCCAATGAGAAACTCCAATCTCCATGTTATCATCCAAACAAAGTGAGCCATCCTTGGTAGCTCATAGAAATACTCACCAATCCCCTGCCCCTGCAATGTATAGGGGTTGCATGGCTGAAAATGAGAGATAAATTTGTTCAACTCACGTTGTCTCTCTCTCCATTTATGATAGATATGGAACTATTGATCCTGGGTTGTAATAATATGGTCATTAAGAAGCCAAAATGCATTTGGACTCTCATGATCCCACTCTTTGATTCGAAGAATCACTCTTGCCCAATCCATCCTACATATAGTGAATAGAGTTTCATCACCATATGGGATCCAAAATAAAAATGGACTATGTGTCATATAGCATGTTCGATGGTGATAATAGTCCCTCAAATGAGACCAGTGATGTTCTTCTTCTTGTTGTCTCAAAATATGATATGATAAGTAGCTATCCAACCACTTTCTTGTTGCCATAAGCTTCTCAACAGCTTGAAAATAATAGAGGCCATTAGGTGTTAGTTGAATATAATCCAAGAAAAACATATCTTGCCCAAAGTCCTTTATAAAGTGGTCATCCCCATCACTGAAAGTAGTCCCAAAAGGACCATGAAATTCAGAAAGAGGCTTTCTCTCTTGTGGAGCAATGTGCTACAAAATTATGGTAAAAGAATGTACATACATTGTTAGTTGATCAATAAGCATCAAAACACAATATTTACCATACATTATAGACAAGTTGGTGAAGAGGTCCTTAGATGATCCTTCCCATCTCTTCATCAAAAAGGGAAGTAATTGAAACACCCTTGCAAGGTGGTTGCTCTCCTCCTCATACATCAAACAAGCTACATATCTCTTGATATGTTGGTGCACACCTTCTTTGAGATCCTCCCAATAGAATCCCTCCATGATGGTGTGATAGGAGTGACTCATATGCTGCATGTAGAATCCCCTCCTTGAGCTTGGAGTCTTTAGTCAAGTAGATCTGATCATGGAAATAAATGACTCCATCAACCACTCTATACCTCCCATCTATCACTTGCCCATCAAGAACCTTACATGTGAAGAGGTTCTTGGAATACTCCACCAAAATTTGGGACTCCCAATATGGATCTAGGCTTCCCAACAATGACAGCGCTATAGAAATCTGAAATGAAGCATTTGTCTCATCATAACTCTCCTCTTTGACAGGCTCAAGCCAAAGTCACATTTTGGAGTATTGTTACCCCACTTTTGCTACCTCCCTTGCAGTTGATCTTGCCCAAGACAAGATTGAAGTACATGGAGGTGAACCTCCTCTTGAAAGGTATTTCCCATCCAAAACTTCCATAGTTTGGCCAATGCATACAAGAGTGTCAATAACCTCTTGTCATATTCATAAATCTCCCTCATGTGTGGAAGTATCATTTGTTGCTCCAAGGCTATGGAGTAGCCCTCTGACACCATGCTCATGTCATCATAGATTTATGGATCATCATCTTTCAGCACAAATAGCTGAGTGGGAGATAGAAATGTCCATATCAAAAAATTGTTCGCCCCTCCTTTGAACCCATCAAAGGTTCTTTGTGTTGTGCTAGCTCCTCCCAAGGCTCCTTCCTTAGCCAAATATATCAATGTTGCAACAGGTTGAGAGAACTCTTTATTCATCTTCCAATTAGGGGGTCTCCCTGGTGAAATGCCTCCATGTAATGAAACATCAAGGCTTAAAGCAAGTTGTATATGTGAGTGGACTGATTTGTCCTTGTCCTCATTGTGCAAATCCTCCTACCTCTTTTGTGCATCAACCCTTTGAAATAGAGAGGGGTGTGTGCTCCTCATCACGTGATGTTGGTCCTCCTCCCTATATTCTTCTTTCATCTTCCAGATCTCACAATCTATCAAATATGGCACATGCTTCTCATGGATTGTGCCCTGATCTCCATATGTGAGATTCTTTGGAAATCCTTGCAAGGGTACAAGAATTCCTCTCTTTAGAGCAATTGCTCCATATTCCTCTTCATGAGGTACTAGATCTGCTTCTGCTGTGACAGCGTTGTTACCTCTTATCTTCTCTTCTCCTTCATCATGAATGGAGGTTGTCTCATTATCATTAAGAGGTTCTTTGTTTAGTTCCTCTTTTGAAAAAGAGATCTCCATGTCTTCCCTTTGAGAAGACGGCTCTGTCTGAAGTGGGGATCTTGCCTCTAGCAAAGTATTCTGCAAGTTTTTAACCCCCTCAATAGTTTTCTGAAATGGAGTTGCATTTATAGATCCTTCCAACTCTTTTGTGCATCAACCCTTTGAAATAGAGAGGGGTGTGTGCTCCTCATCACATGATGTTGGTCCTCCTCCCTATATTCTTCTTTCATCTTCCAGATCTCACAATCTATCAAAGATGGCACATGATGCTCATGGACTGAGCCCTGATCTCCATATGTGAGATTCTTTGGAACTCCTTGCAAGGGTACAAGAATTCCTCTCTTTGGAGCAATTGCTCCATATTCCTCTTCATAAGGTACTAGATCTGCTTCTGCTATGACAGCATTGTTACCTCTTATATTCTCTTCTCCTTCATCATGAATGGAGGTTGTCTCATCATCATTAAGAGGTTCTTTGTTTAGTTCCTCTTTTGAAAAATAGATCTCCATGTCTTCCCTTTGAGAAGACAACTATTTTTGAAGTGGGGATCTTGCCTCTAGCAAAGTATTCTGCAAGTTTTAACCACCTCAATAGTTTTCTGAAATGGAGTTGGATTTATAGATCCTTCCAACTCATGCACAGGTTTTGTTTGTTTATGATTGGCTAGCTCAATAAAGGAAGTTTCATAATGTTTTTCATTAAATATTTTTACTAATATCCTAATGAACCTTGCATAAGTAAATATATTTGCATCTTTTAATGAAGAAGATAAAACCACCAGGCATAAGCCTTATCTTCAAGGTGCAGCGCTACTACTCGAATGGCTTCATTTTTAGAAACTTGGTGTTGCTGCAAATAGGTGTCTAGCTCCTCCACCTAAGCCCTAGCTGAACATTTAGGTGACCCATCAAAAGTAGATAGAAAGAATCTACCCACATCATGCTGCTTGCATCTTGTGCTTCTATCATGGTTGCTAGGTCTTCTATACTCCTTGATCTTGCAAAACCCTTGGAAGTTAAGATGATCTCTAAATCTCCGAGTTTGAGATTCATACTCTTGAAGAGAGTCACCAAGAGTCCTCCTTTGGTACATCTCCTTCCTCCATCTCTCTTACTATGACCCTAGGCATGGTGTCATGTTGTATATCTGATGGTGTAGCTGAATGCTCACACCCATAATGTGAAAATCTGGAGCTTTCTTCATGTACAAGCCCTCTTGGAGAATCTCTACATCTCTCCATCCTCGTCTCTTTGATATCTCTGCTAATGCACTGCATAGTTTGAAGAAGAAGTTTTGAGAACTCCTCCCCTCCTGATAATGAAGTTATGCCCTCATCTCTTCTGCCGATCTTCTCCTTCCTATGAGAAGCCTCTTTAGATGACATAATGGCTGAAGTACACAGGCTGAGCCAAGATTATGCTTCGATACCACTTTAATATTCCTAAGTGGGAAAAGCAAGAATAGAGTGCATAAAACTAGAAATATGCAGAAATATAATAGATCAAAGCATGAGACAACAATAGATCCATTCCATTATGATTATAATAGCAAAATAGGTACAAGATCTTGAGGAAAAGATCACTCAAGTGGGGCAAACAAGCCTCCCATAAAAGCATACACCTAGATCTAAAATGTTGTTAATACATGAAGTACAAGAATGCAAAAAAATGTGTTGTCTAAGAGAGAATAGCAGTTGAGGGATATAAAAATATATTGTTGCTGATATAATGCTCCAAAAATTCTATGGCTAGAGATCCATGCTCCAAAACATAATTCCAAGACAACCCAGAAAAGGTTTCCAGAAATACACACTATACAAAATATAGCAGATTTGGCCCTAGGGCTGAATAATATCTACAACTTAATCACTGATGGGAGATGGTTGATATGATATACAAGATGGTTGATCCTCCTCCAACATATCTCCTAAATGAATGGTTGATCCCCACACAGGGAACCCAAACACTCCAAATAGGGCAATAAACCCACTGCTGCAGCGACTCTTTAAAATAATGCAGTCCTTGCAAGAAACTGCGTTGTAGCTGATGGATGCTACTTGGAATGGTGCCAAAATATGTAATGAAGCCCTGAAGACTCCCTCAAAAGCTCTCAGATGAAAGGATGATCCCTCCAATGGGAAACTAGATCAGAAATTGGAGATCTCTCTCCTCCACTGCTACACCCATGCAACACAACCCAACTCTAAACAGAACTGTGTTTTACATGAGACTGAAGCTTGGCCAAATGCCTGAATGTGGAAGTATGGTGCAAACTCCTCCAAGAGCTCCTCAATGGAAGAGGTGGGATTCCCAATCAGGAACACCCTTTGCTAAACAGCACTGCAATCTTAGCTAAACCGCTGAAGAAATCTATATGTCTAAACAGACCATACATCAAAATATAAAATATATCAACATAATGAATATGGTTGCCATCCTCTTACTTTTATAAGATATGAACTTCTAAACCCTAAGCCCCATCCATTAATGACACTAATTCCATGCAATGTGTCTCCATGACATAATGGCTGAAGTACACAGGTTGAGCCAAGATTATGCTTCGATACCACTGTAATATTCCTAAGTGGGAAAAGCAAGAATAGAGTGCATAAAACTAGAAATATGCAGAAATATAATAGATCAAAGCATGAGACAACAATAGATCCATTCCATTATGATTATAACAGCAAAATAGGTACAATATCTTGAGGAAAAGATCACTCAAGTGGGGCAAACAAGCCTCCCATGAAAGCATACACCTAGATCTAAAATGTTGTTAATACATGAAGTACAGGAATGCAGAAAAATGTGTTGTCTAAGAGAGAATAGCAGCTGAGGGATATAAAAATATATTGTTGCTGATATAATGCTCCAAAAATGTTAGCTCTGTTTTAAAAATCGGTCGGTTCAACTCCGACCAGGCCTGGTCGACCGAGCCATTAGGCTGGCCGGTCCCACCAGGTACAAAACCAGCTAGGTTGGCCGGTTTGTTACCGAGCCGGCTGGTTTTTGTACCGGCTCGGTAACAAGCCGGCCAACCAGGCCGAGCCAAAACAGCCCGCCGGTGGGCCCAAAAAAACTGATTTTGTGGACTTCAAACCGGATTTTAATCCGCTGTTAGGTTTGTTTTAGGTTGTCTAAGCCCTCCCCATGCTATTTAACTGACCCAACCCCTCTATTGAGCTCACATATTTCTCATTCAATTTGCTTGAGCATTTGTGAGAGTTTTCTGAAGATTGTGGAGTTGGTTTTGGAGCAGCAGTGAGGAGCTTATTGGGCAAGTTTTGGAGCAGCAGTGAGGAGCTTATTGGGTAAGCTTTGGAGCAGCATTGAGCTAGAGGAAGCTAGAGGCTAGAGGTATTTATTTTTTCTCTTCTAAATCTGCCTTTGTTTGTTTTATTTATTTAGCAAATCTAGCATTTGCCATTTGCATTTGCATAGTTTTTGGCATTTGCCATTTGGTGAAAGAAATGAACATAGAATGAATAGTTTTTTTGTTTTGTTTTCATGTTCAAATTTAAACATTTTATTTCCAAGTCAAAAACTCGGTCCAAAATGGCACCTAGAGCAAAAGACTCTGCTTGGGCATATGCTGAAATGGTTGGGGATCAAATGTTTTGCAAATTTTGCAAGAAAAAAATTAAGGAGGGTGGAGGGGGCATTCATAGACTGAAACTACATTTGGGTGGTGTTAAAGGCCAAATTACTGCATGTGAAGCACCAAACATTGGGGAAATTAGGAAGCAATTGAAAGAACAATTTGAAAAGTTTGAGCAAGAGAAAAATAGGCAAAAAGAAATACAGGCTGAAATTGGGAGGAAGAGGAATCTACAACATATGATGGCTACCAACTCAAGTTTTGAGTCTTTTAATTATGAGGATTCCTCATCTATCCCTTCCACTGATGCATCAAAAAACCCCTTTCGCTATGTTCCTCCCTCTAGGGAGTCTATTTCTGACAAGGGTGAGGGTGCAATGAGACATAAGGGTACTATTAAAAGTTTTTTTGTGCCCTCATCTCCCTCTAAGAGTGCAACTGCATATGGTCCTAGTCCTCCAACTGTGCAACCCACTTTAAATGCTCATTGGAAAAAAGAATTGAGAGATGTTGCTTGTGAGTACATTGCTAGATGGTGGTATGATGCTGATATTCCCTTCAATGCTACTCGTTCACCATATTATGAACCTATTTTTGATGCCATATATGCTGTTGGAAAGGGCTTCAAACCTCCTACTATGCATGAGTTAAGAGGATCTTTTTTGCAAAGAGAGATTTCAAACATTGATGATTATTTGAAAGAGTTCAAAAACTCATGGGCACGTACAGGATGTACCATCATGTCAGATGGATGGACTGATCAGAGGAATCGTACCATCATAAACTTTCTTGTCTTTTGTCCACGGGGAACCATGTTTCTAAGATCAGTTGATGCATACGATAGGGTGAAAGATGCACAGTTGTTGTTACAACTTTTGGATGAGGTTGTTGAAGAGGTGGGGGTGGCAAATGCTGTTCAAATCATCACAGACAATGCCTCTAACTATGTTCTTGCTGGTAAATTGTTAGAGGAAAAACACCCCACCATCTTTTGGACCCCATGTGCTGCACATTGCATAGACCTCATGCTTGAGGATATTGGAAAAATAGACTAGATCAAGAACACTGTAGAGCATGCCAAATGCATCACAAAATATATTTAAAATCACTCATGGATTCTGAGTCTGATGAGGAAATACACAGGGGGCAAGGAACTTATTAGGCTTGCCATCACTAGATTTGCAACACATTTTTTGACATTGCAATCTATGGGTGCCCAACATAGAAACTTGCAAAAGATGTTTTCTAGTGATGAATGGAATGAAAGTTAGTTCTCTCGCAAACAGGATGGCAAAGACATGAAAAGG
Source organism: Pinus albicaulis (assembly GCA_034641835.2). Taxonomy (NCBI): domain Eukaryota; kingdom Viridiplantae; phylum Streptophyta; class Pinopsida; order Pinales; family Pinaceae; genus Pinus; species Pinus albicaulis. The sequence goes on from CM076572.1 coordinate 550,419,425, forward strand.
AAAGTCGTTGAAGAAATATTTTGGAAAAAGGCAGCAACCATTGTGAAACTTGCTGAGCCATTGGTTAAGGTGTTGCGCTTGGTGGATGGGGAAAGATTGGCTATGGGCTTCATTTATGAGGCTATGGATCAAGCGAAGGAGCAGATAAGGGCAGCATGCAAGGACAGAGTGGCTAAGTATGGGCCCATTTGGGAAATCATTGATCAGAGATGGAACAATCAACTCCATCGCCCGATACATGCAGCGGTGTATTTTCTGAACCCAAGGTATCATTATAAAGCTCAGGAAACAGGAGCTTTGACTGGGGAGGTTAAAGATGGATTGATTGACTGCATTGATCGCATGATCCCCACAGAGAGTGAGCAGTTGAGGATTCACACACACAAGAGAAACCGTTTGGAGCAAAAACGGTTAAATGATCTAGTGTTTGTCCAGTACAACCTCCGACTAAGACGGAACCAATCGCTGAACAAAAGACCTGATTCAGATCCCATTGTGTTGGAGGATATTGATCCAACATCAGATTGGGCAGTGGAGTCTTGTCCACTAGAGTTTGACATAGATGGGGGGATTGACTTCGATTTAGTGATGGAGGAAACTATGATCAATGTAGATCCACTAGTAGCAGACCCAGTTCCAAGCCATCCAGTTGCAGGTGCAGGCACTTCCTCTAGTCAGCCACGACGGAGACGCATAGCTCGTATATCTGATTCTCAAGGTGGTAAGGGCAAGGGTATAGTTCCAGTTGAGGATGTTGATTCAGAGGAGGAGGCGGAGCGAGTGTCTTCCCCCTCTGGTTCAGAGTTTGGGGAAGAGGACATTGGCTTGTCACAGGCAGATGACTAGCAGTAGTTACTAGTGACTATTCATGTTTTGTGTAGAGGTCATTTAGAGCCTCCTTAGTTATGTTTTTTGTTTTGATCTCTATATCATCATCATGTATTGGTCCTTGGATAGTGCACTGGGTTCAATTTTGATATAATGGATATATTCATGAGCCTACTTTGATCATATGTTGTCTTTTGTCTATATTGTAATGCTTTGTGTTTGGAAACATGAATAAAAATCTTTAAATTTATGTTTTTGTACAAAAAAAATAATATTTAATGTATTTTTTACAAAAACCGAGTCATTGAAACCGAGTCGACCAAGTCATTACCGATTCCGAGTCATTACCTCGGCCTAGTAGCTGACCGATTCCGTTTTTTAAAACATTGGGCTAGAGATCCATGCTCCAAAACATAATTCCAAGACAACCCAGAAAAGGTTTCCAGAAATACACACTATACAAAATATAGCAGATTTGGCCCTAGGGCTGAATAATATCTGCAACTTAATCACTGATGGGAGATGGTTGATCTGATATACAAGATGGTTGATCCTCCTCCAACATATCTCCTAAATGAATGGTTGATCCCCACACAGGGAACCTAAACACTCCAAATAGGGCAATAAACCCACTGCTACAGCGACTCTTTAAAATAACGCAGTCCTTGCAGGAAATTGCGTTGTAGCTAATGGATGCTACTTGGAATGGTGCCAAAATATGTAATGAAGCCCTGAAGAATCCCTCACAAGCTCTCGGATGAAAGGATGATCCCTCCAATGGGAAACTAGCTCAGAAACTGGAAATCTCTCTCCTCCACTGCTACACCCCTGCAACACAACCCAACTCTAAACAGAATTGTGTTGTACATGAGACTGAAGCTTGGCCAAATGCCTGAATGTGGAAGTATGGTGCAAAATCCTCCAAGAGCTCCTCAATGGAAGAGGTGGGATTCCCAATCAGGAACACCCTGTGCTAAACAACACTGGAATCTTAGCTAAACAGCTGAAGAAATCTATATGTCGAAACAGACCATACATCAAAATATAAAATATATCAACATAATGAATATGGTTGCCATCCTCTTCCTTTTATAAGATATGAACTTCTAAACCCTAAGCCCCATCCATTATTGACACTACTTCCATGCAATGTGTCTCCATCTAAAACTGCGATGTCCCTCCATTAATGTCCACTCCTCCATAACAGTGTTGTTGATTTGGTCAAAGTTGACCTAGTCCACATGTTCTAGCACCTGTTCACACCTTAGGGTACTTTATTAAGCTGGAAAGATGATCCACTTTCACATGAGAAGTGGTTTTATTCTTCATAAAGAGTTTTATAAGTCTCCCTACCCACTTATTCACCTATCTAAGTGGCAAAACAAAACTTTAATATTCCAATTAACTGCAAGTTAATTTAAGAATATTACAACCATCTAGTGTAAAGCTCCAACATTTTATTGGTGAGTTAAGCCACATAGACCTCTTGGTGGAAATGGTAGAGCATTCCCAGAAAGACAAAAAGGATACGTCTTACAATTAATTTGAAGAAATTTCTAACCAACATGAAATGAACCATCTCCAACTTCAACATGCACAATTGGCAGTAAATTGATCTGCCACCATAGGAATTATCATTAAAGGCAACAAATTCACATAATGGAGGACCAAATAATGTCACTCGAGAGATGAATTGAAGATTTGAAGCTCTCAACACATCAAAATCTTCAGTGTCTTCAACTCAATCTATCAATTCTCCTCCACCTACTCTACCTGATTTAAATGTAAAACTCAGTATGTCCTTCTCCTAGGTTGGGCCAGCAAATCTCCCAACTAGTAGCCTTATACACATTGAAACTTGTCAATTTTGGCATTTACTATAAGGTATTTTACAACTAGGAACAAAAATTATAAAGTTTTAAGCTAATGTGTTGTAAAAAATGGTCATTTGGCCTTTAAAAAAACACAACCATTAAAAAATAAAAATAAAAATAAAATAAAAATTGATGTAAATTTGACCATCTTACACCCCATACATTTATTTATATTAATATGAAAATTTTGGCTATGGTTTTAAATTACAACCAATCAAATTAAATTTTAACAAACAAAAAAATGGTATTGATTCACCCCATACATATATTTATATTAATATAAAATTCTTGGTTGTGGTTTTAAATGACAACAAATCAAATCAAATTTTAACAAACAAAGGTAGGTATTGATTCCCTAGCACATAAACAATTTGTGTACACAATGTAAAGAAAGTGAATGAAATCCAATAATTGAATAAGCAAATGTGTGATAAACCAAAAACATGAGAAATGGAATTAATATGTCAAGCTTTTGATACTTGAACCATTAATGAGATAATATTATTAATAAATTTTTATTTTTATTTTTTTTGGTATCCCAGAGGAACTCGACAGCGCGCTTGACACGTAACTACTAGTAAATCTCTGGAGGTTTACGACATATCCTCCTTGTCATAAACCGAGTCACTTCAAAGCGGATTTGAACATGATTTTGCCTTGTTTCAACAATTTCACAAATTTCAAATTAACCAACTGCGCTGTGCCCCAGGACAATATTATTGATAATATTAAAAGAAAGCCCAACTTCACCATTTTGGTTGATGATACAGATGAAATTGTGATTAGTGTAAAACACAAGATATAGTAAGTCATGGGAACCAAATGAAATCCACACCTTACCTAGAACAAACTCATTTAGCATTGCAAAAAATTAGATTCCATATTGTCTAGGGTTTATAACTTAGGTAGTTGAGTGGACTATTCATTTTTATATCCATCCAAGTTCAATTCCCTCAAGTGACATGTTGACATATTGTGACAAAACTAGAAGGGTTGACACCCCTTGGGATATAGATCCACTTCAGTGTGCCTCAAGATGCCCTGACCCTTATTAAGTCACAAGTATATCTGGCTTGCAAGCTATTAGATATACACTTAGGCTGTACTAGCAGCCAATAGGTATAATCTTGTGCTTAACCTAAATCACTTCAATGAGTTATCAATTCTCATTATATATAAACAATTTGTGTACATCATGTAAAGAATGAGAATGAAATCCAATAATTGTATAAGCAAATGTGTGAGAAACCAAAAAAGGAATTAATACGTTGAGTTTTTGATACTTGAACCATTAATGAGATAATATTATTAATATTTTTTATTTTTTATTTTTTTATTTTTTATTTTTATTTTTTTGTATCCGAGAGGAATTCGACAGCGAGCTTGACACATAACTACTAGTAAACCTCTGGGGGTTTACGATATATCCTCCTTGTCGTAAACCGGGTCACTTCAAGACGAAATTGAACATGAGTTTGCCTTGTTTCAACGATTTCACAAATCTCGAATTAACCAATTGCGCTGCGCCCTAGGACAATACTATTGATAATATTAAAAGAAAGACCAACTTCACCATTTTGGTTGATGATATAGATGAAATTGTGACTAGTGTAAAAAACAAGATATAGTAAGTCATGGTAACCAAATGAAATCCACACCTTACCTAGAACAAAGTCATTTAGCATTGAAAAAATTTGGTTTCCATATTATCTAGGGTTCATAACTTAGGTAGTTGATTGGACTATTCATTTTTCTATCCATCCAAGTTCAATTCCCACAAGTGACATGACATATTGTGATAAAACTAGAATATAGATTCACTCCAATGTGCCTCAAGATGCCCTGGCCCTTATTAAGTCACAAATATATCTAGCTTACAAGCTATTAGATATACTCTCAGGTTATAGTGACAGCCAATAGGTATAATCTCATACTTAACCTAAATCACTTCAATTAGTTACCAATTCTTATATATATATATATATATATATATTAAAAAAACAAAGTAAAATAAAATACTCTAAAATAGGGTACCAAATGAATATCATAAATAAAAATAGAGTTTTGATATTTTTATGATACATAAAATCACAAGCATTTAAATTTAATTTTAAAAATAGCATTTCAATGTCAATAAACTTGGACCATTCATTTCAAATATATTGATTCATTCAAATCAACCAGAAGATCAAAGATGGATATTCCTTGTATTTTGCCAATAATTCATTTTTCAATGATATTTTGTCCATATCGATTTGCAACATTATTAAAATATTGATGTTTATATATTTTGCCAATATTTGTATTTAAATTGTGTTATTTCCTCAACATATTAGCCTTTGTTAATATATTTTTATAAACACTACAAACATAATATTTTTTTATAAACCAAGAATATAATAAATCGTATCAGTCAGCCACTCATAGTTTCAAGACCACTTAGCACACTAGACAAAGAATGCCCCTTTTTCTGCAAACACCATAAACATAATGCTATAATGCAACATGCATATATCATAATACCAGTGTATTATTTTCTATTATTATTTCTAGTATTCAATACAAATACAAAACATTTAAGAGCTCTATAATCTAATCGCTAAACTTCTCAAATTCCTCATGAAATTCACGTATCATTTTTTCACTAAAGACCTCTTAGCATAAGAACTGGTAACAAAGATCATGAATCATGAAATTCAATTAACATTTTTTAATTAAAGTCCTCTTAGCATATGAACTGGTAACAAAAAGGTTTACAAAATCCTTAATGAAGGCAACATAAAGAGTTAATGGGTGATGAATGTGAACCCTCCCAATCCAAGTGAATAAGTACAAAAAGAAATCCTCCATAGGTGCAGAGGTCCATGTAACACTCAAAATTCATCAACTAAATCAACATGTCAAATACATAGATATCCAACACTTAAAATTCAACAACTAAATCAACATGTCAAATACACAGATATCTAGACCCTTGGAGAGTAAATCCATAAATATGACACTATTTTTCTACCCTAACCAACCTTGTCAAGAATTATCCTCGTTTAATGTATATTGTTTGTGAAGTTTCATGCACCATTCTATCACATTATCCTCTTAAATGGTATCAAAAATAGCCACTTGCACTCCAAAGAACAAAATTATTTTTTATTAAATTCTGCATGCCATATCCTCTTTCATATTAACATGTACACCCTTTTCTTCGGAACTTGGAAGTGTAGATTCGATCAGAGTCATCTCACACAGGCTTCTGTGAGCCTCAAACAATCAACTTCGACAAGCAGTAGTAGCTTACAGGCATTCTCTGCATTGCAAGTCGCCCTTACAAGCTCCCCAGCACCATAGGCAACCTCACAAGACATTGCAAGTTTCAATGTGTACAACTTCCTTTCCAGCACCTCTGCAAATCAAGTTACCTGAGTTCAATCCCCACCACCGACTCCCTGACAAAGGAAAAAAAATCAAAGCTCATGCTAATTCAGCCGGTTTGTACTGTTGTGGTACGATACTCTTTTTCTAAACCTAGCAGATTGTGCTAGCCCCTAGGCAGATGATGCAAAAATTCAAGTACAACGCAATTTTGGCAGAATAAAAACCCCATGGATGCAGCTTCTCAGCCAGAGGTTTCTGGCCTCTGAAGGAGTCTCTACCCTGAGATGGTGTTAACCACCCAGAAAACATTTAAATTGCACATCAACCTGTTATATAAACTGATGCAACTAGAATGCCCAGCATCTGGCCATCTCACTGCCAGTTCAGGAACTGAACTGAACTCAGATAACTGACTAGCCATCTTTGTAATTATTGTAGAGCACGAATCCAATATAAGGACGAACAGAAGAGAAAATAATAAATATGGATATAATAACACAAAGAGGCAAAAAGCAAAAGTTGGGTTTCAACACCACATATACACGAGAAGCATTCAGATTGGACCTTGAGAAATGCAACTTGCACGTACAGCCATTCCCAGGACTTGACAAAATAAAGCATCGATAACCATACAGTCAATGTATACTCGTTGACACCGTATAGTGGTGCTTACGTTATAATATAACAGATTTTCTATTATAACGAGACAAACTATTCTCAAACTTTAGAGTAACAGCAACTTTAGAATAGCCATTTGTTATGCATGCACAAGCATTATACTCTTTGAGATTTCCAAATTCCTCGTTTGTCCATTGTGCCTTCACCGAGCACAGATCATCACTAGATTCACGATGTCTTCTTTTGGTTGCTTAGAGGATGAACTAGTTATTCAGTGTTTTTATGTTTAGCCATGTCCTTCAAGCACATCAATAGAAGCCTTTCCCTAATATCATAACCACCTCCAACATTGTGCTCACATATGGCTTATTTTCTCGACAAACAAAATGGATTCAGGATAATCCTTGAAATACAGGCAGCATGGAATATGTTCAAGGCATTGTCTAAATATTCGATGATTTCGACCTATTTTGGTCGTATAATCCCATATTGTGGTCCTCAATTGACCCAGTTTAATCGTATATGGGTCTGAATCATCAAATATCTAAACAACGCTATATTTCCAATTCCATCAGTCTCCAAGGCAATAGCTAGAGCATAATTTTTAAATCTTGTTTCATTTTAAAAAATCAATAAATGGCAATTGTTTTAAACAATCTCAACACAATTTCTAGTTGCATCTTCAAAAGTGGAACATTACTTTCCAGCCTCCCAACTGGAATTCTGGTGAACAGACTTTGCCAGAACAACAACCAGCACCTTTGATTAGCATTGTGATGAGGTCAGATACTACAATGAAGTATCAACAGTTTTCTCATAAAAGGAAAGACAATGCCAAACTATTATAAATGCCAAGGAGATAATTTTTCAAGTGACGGGACCATACAAGAAATCTGCCTACAATGAAAACAAAACTTCTCATGAATAAAATTGAATCTACCATCAACCTCAGTAACATGAAACTTGCAGTCAACCACAAATGCAAAAGTTTCATTGTATAGGACACCAGTGTGCAAAAAAACCATTAGGTCCACTTCACTGATAAGCAATCTTTACAGAATACAACTAAGATTCAAACCAGTAAGAATACAATTCAGTTATGCCAGATTAAAAATTGGCCTCAGAAATGTCATAGTTAATGCCACAACAAGAATATAACCAATAACATTTTTCCTTGTGTAATAGGGTGACTCCAAGGCAGACATGTAAATCTAATATCTAGAAAACTGTCAAACATCCGACAGAAATTCCTTTACAGGAAACTTGTACATCAAAACATGCTCACTGCTGAAAATGTACATGTACCAAATCTTACAAAGAATTTTGGCAATCAAATTTACTAGTTGGTTGTCATACAGTGTTATAATATAATTGCAACTTGACATATGCTTAATGCTGAAAATGTTAACTATCAAACTGCCATTATAGGAGCCACATCCCAGTTTACATTGAAGGAAACACATTTCATAGAAAGATCACCTCTGGCAGTTTTGGAATTCAATGTAATTTAAATGAATTAAATGACAAATGGTGTATCAAATAAGGTATGCATTCCTCCCAAAAAGGAGTAACTTCGGCACTTTAGTTACACGAATTGACTGCTTGTCTTAAAAAATCAATGAAAAAATGTGGATGTCGTGATTGCATGTGGATCTTAACTAAAAGTGTTGTTACATGAAAGCTGCTCCAGATGTGCCATCAAAACCTGTCAATCCTTTGCAAACCCTTGATTGTATATCTTAATACCTATCTTCATACGATATGGCATATATTTTCACAGAGGTAAGAATGGATGCCAGTAAATCTTTCAAGCCTTGTTGAAATATCATCAGATTCCCTGATGATTTACCCCAAATGACAGTACAATCTGAAAATTTGGACACCTCGTTTCAGCTAAGCTACATCAGTGACCTTTTAAATAGTGATAACTGTTAGATACATTCTCAGCCCATGTATGAAAGCTACAGAAAATTAAAATTGCACCCATTCCGAAAGAATCAACATTGAACCTGATTATCAAATTCTGCCGCTTCTCCCAACAGATAAGGCAGGTACTTCATTGATAAAAGGCTTCTCGCAGCCTTTATAGCTTGGGATCAGTAAATGAACATGCTATGAGATATGACCGGAGGCTCAAATAACAAGTTCTCGAACATAAATCGTTGCATTAAGCCTGGAGTTTTGCTGGAACTGCTCCACAAATGATGGAGATGGAAAAAAATCACTTTCTTTAAATACTTCAAAAATATTTTTTTTTTAATTTTAGGCATAATACATGTACAAGCTATTTGAAGCAGCACAGGCAATAACATTTGCGGTTGGATGCCATGCCAAGTGAAGCAACTTTGTACTAAAATCATAACCGCCTCCATTCATCTCACTACCTGGGCTCTCATTTCCTGGAACAGCAAAACAATCAACGAGAGTGTTTGGAGATCAGAAAACAAACAGTCCATGGCCATAGTATTCTAAACTGATGAATTTTTTTTATGAAATGAGAACAAATAAACAAAAAGGAAGATTCAGAAAATATGAGGAAATTATGTTCTATCAGAATATTCAATAAACTTGAATGAGCAAGCAACAAGAGATCACATAACCAAAACCAAAGACTAAAAGATGACCAAAAAATTAAGTGTATTGTAACCACCTCGTCTATTGCGGACACGAGCAAGACTCGTAAGAGATCTTGAAGTCTTAGAAGAGGCCTGTATGTTCCGTCTTCTGAGACAAACACCAAATAAAACATACAACCAAAGAAAATGATGGCAGCATAGTTATTAAAACAAAATGATAATCCAACCCTAGAACAGTGTAGTAAAAACAGTGTTCACAATATCCCAATTGAACTACTTAAAAGAAAATCAACAATAATAAAATAACACTGGAGATATATTTTAACTTGCTTGGAAAATACGAGGGCAAATATAACTTACCTATTGGGAGTTTTGCTAGCTTCTAATGTGGTTGCCTCTTCACTAGAGGGAACACTACCAAAAACTCGAAACAGGTTGCTGTTGAAAATACATGAAATAAAAAATCAGAATATGAAATCCTACGACTGATAATTCCACAAACCTTCCAATTCATTAGTTGTACTAACGGCATAGTACAACAAGAATCCATCCGAACCAACAACACACTAAAAAATTCAGAAGTTCAGAAAAAATTGTTTTCAAATCAATCAGGCAACAGGTTGACTAGCTGAATCCTGACAATGAACGAAGTTTAAAAATACCTAAAGAATATACGATATTATTGGATAAAAATATAAATAATAGGACATTTCACAAAAAATATGTTCAATGTACACACCTGTATGAACCAGTTGCCACACGAAGTCCATCTCCACTTAAACAACACTCAAATTTGTCGAAAATTGAATCATTTTCATATAAATCACATAACTGCATGAAAAGACAAGCCATCGCTTCAGTACTCTTCAGACCATAAACTGAGGAACTAAAGGGTTTACTTTAGATATTAAATAAATTCCAGACTGACTAAAGTCCCTGCCACGAAAAGCAAAACAAGATTTTGTAGTAGAGTCTTCCTGACAGAGTGTGAACATAAAAGTCGCATCTTTCATATTGATTATAGAAATGTGAAAAATAATAAAATTACCATATGATTTCAGATAAGCACTAAAAGGAGATGTAGGATGCGGAGTGCATGGAACTGTAGTGCACAGCATGCAAACATGATCGCTATGAGCTTTCATAGAGGAATGTGTAGTAATTATATTGCACATGGTCTGTACAAAATTATAGATTCTAAAGACTAACCATATTTTCGACATTACTGAAAAACGGACATGAGAATTACATGTCACATTTCAAGGTATAAAGATTTCTCAGCTGAAAGCTGTAGGAAATGATCTAGATTAAAGGATCCATACAGGAAATGTTCAGCAAAATCTGTACCAAGAATTGGATGGTCATAACTCGACTAGAAAACTGAAAAGTAAATCAATAAGAGATTTCAGAAGAGTAGCAAAACAATACTTAATATGCAGAAGTAGATGAGTATAGCACACATCATATGTATGTTACTACGTTATAGACGATCTCTAGAGGATTAGAACTTCAAATAGATAAATAAAATTTCAAGTGATGCCAAGAAAAAGACAGGAATTGCATGCATGTAGACAAATGAAAGGTTTCCCAGCTCCCTGACAACTGGATGATAAAAGTAAAAGTGAGGTATATTGAAATAAAATTGCCAAGTTCTTGACAAAAGGTTCCAACAGGAATCACATAGTAAAAGCGCCAACAAAAGACTCTGCAAAGACTCAGTCATCTTGGGGTTCGGCAAAACTCAATGACTTGGCAAAACTCAGTTAAAGGATCAGTAAAATTTTGGCAAATAAAAACTATACCATAGCGGAAACTTAGCACTGAAAAAGTAATAATGACAGTGTTGGACAAGTATTCCAAGTTTTGAGCAAGTCTTGACAAGTTTCCAGAATTTTTTATTGCTGAAAAGTTTCAGGGCAAGTTTTAACGAAGTACTGATTTCAGTAACAACTTGAACAATCTCAGACTCACAATTTCTGGCCAGGTCTCCCAACACTAACAAGACAGGGAATTAAGGATTTTGGATTTCCCAGCCCCACGACAACTGGATAATACAAGTAAAAATGAGGTGCATTGAAATAAAATTGCCAAGATCTAGACAAAAAGGATCCAGACAGGAACAATTTAGTAAAACAATACCAAAAAGTGGGATGATCCTGATACCTAATTGATTTTATATTATGGGAAGAAAATGAATTTGCCAAAAATCATCCATAGTAACTTACTGACAACTAAGCACAAATTTGTCCAGAATTAACAGGAGAAACAAAGTGGACGGAATGTCATATTACCAGCATAGATCCATCTTAGCTCCAGATCTATTAAGCACCAACAGCAATTAAAACACATAATTGAGATGCAAATCTCGCAGTGCCCAAAAGATCCTGACATAAGATGGATTGATGCTGGTTCTGACTTCATTTTTATAATGTTACTTTTTATACAAAGATCTGTTAATGATTATTATTTACCCACATTAGAGTCATTATTAATATATTTTTAGTGTTGTAAAAACATATTACTTTCTGATAACTCTTCTTGAACATTGCTTGTACTTTATAAGCTGTAAGGTGGACCTCCTTTGTTGTCACAACATTTTGATTATTTCATTCTGGTATTCATTTCTTCAAGCTTCAACCCAATTCTGCAATTTGGAATTAAGTTTCAGTCTCAGGAAATCAAGAATTTTTCTAGAACTGTTGAATCTGCAAGCTCAGGTAAAGAGATACAGATATGTTTAGGCCATTGACAGCTTCCTGTGCAAAATGTTAGGGAACTTCTAAGAAGGAAATGTTTGCATGACTTCTCTCATCAATATTTGAACTACACAGCAAATAACAAGTCAGTTAGTGACCTCAGTGAAGCTGCAACGCTGTTCTTTCAGACACTTGACGGGCCATGGCTTCTCTCCTGGACATTCGGACTCTTAAGGCCTAGAACAAGTTAACAGCTGAGGACCTCTGTGAAGCTGCAAAGCATTTCTTTCAGACAACAGGGGTGACTGGTGGCAACACAGGAAGAATTAAGAAGGAAGAAAATTTGGCAGAAAGAATAAAGACCATAACACAACAGAAGATCGGACCCAACTTAAGTTGACCACCCTAATCCACCTACGGAAGCACAACATTATCTAAAAGAGATGCACGCTGGACAAGTAACAAAACCGTTGCAATAACAAGTTATAGCCAAGGTTGCAGTAACATGTTTCTCTAACGGAGAACAGTTGCTTAATGTGCAGCATTTTGCAGATAACTATGTAGACAAAGGATCACACAAAGTGTTGTAAAGAGAACAACACACAGCAATGATATCTTTGCTAAAGCAACAGGTGTAGAGGTTAGCAAGGAAAGGACAGGCCCTTATTATTGGATGGAAACTCCTCCCAGACTGGCTTTTCAAAAAATGGACAAATATTTAACCTAGATAGATAGCAAGGCACTTAGGCTAACTTTGCTATTAACATGCAACCAGCAAAACTGTGCAAATAGCTAGTGGGAAGATTTAAGGAAAATAACCAGTTGATAGAATCCTAGTAGCTTGCTGCTAGAGATATGTTATACTTTATTCCTCTTGCAGCTTAATTGGAGAAGCTTCTTATGTAGTTCCTTTGAGACTTCTTATGTAATGTGGAATGTTTGTACAATTCCTAGGGAGGCATGGATTTTTGGCTAGACCAGCATACAAGCTCAAAGGGTGAGGTTGGCAGCCAAGAGGATTGTAGGAGTTATGAATGGGAATGATTCCTAGCATGTTCTTGTTATCCATTGCATGGAGTATGCTGTCCATGTATGTAGCACAAACTGTCCTTTTTGTTGTCATGTGGTACAAAGACCTACAACCTTTCATCTTAAAATTCCCAAAGTCAGATGTTCAAAGAAGAATTTGACATGTATGGAAATGCATAGGAGGGAAATGCATGGGACTTCGATGGACAAAAGAGTCCATGTAACTAGGCAGCAAGCTCTATCTGGGCATTCCCCTCTAATAGGGATTGATTTATATCCTTGCTGCAGGAAACAGACTAGATAAGAGAGTTAGCTACGAGAAGTTTAGACAACCTGAGGAGATGCATGGGATAAGGAGATGGAAGGCTGGTTGAATTCAACAGAAGTTAATTGTTTACATAGGACGCCAACAGCTGACAAACAACGCTTTCTACAGGCATCTAAGGCTACTCCATATTCCAATATTATCAAGATAGATTTGATTTCCGAACGACAAATTTCCAGAGATTGGAGATAGTCTTATAATGACACTTTAATGGATTACAAAAAAAGGATTGTCATCATAAATAATCTTTCGAATTAATTAATCTTATGACCTCAACCAAATCCAGGCCATTTGATTTTTAATTTTAAAACTATATACATCCATCTACAGCTGCACTGTATTTGATCTTTTTGAGCATTGTGATACTCAATTTAGTTGCATATCTCTCCTACCAGATGTTTAGAAATTTTTAGTAATGTATTATGAGGAAGATGGTAAAAGCAATCTCTTGGCTAGATTTGACATCTTAGCAATCCTGTCGAATTGAGTGGAATTTGTATATTATAGGATTTTACTTTAATATTATGGATTAGTTAATTAATAACTAGTAATGAAAACTCAAACCATATTGGATGCTCATCAACTTTCAAAAATATAACAGACCATCTAGAGTATAAGCTCTAATGATACAGGCACTAACCTTGGGTCGTAGATATTCATGGACTCTGAATGTAGCAACTGGCCTAGACTCCATGTTTATATCCCATAGCTGCAATCAAAGACCAAAAAAATCAAAGAGGATGCTGATGAAAATATCAATCCTAATAAAGAGGGAGAAAAAATATCTTTCATGCCTGAAACAAATTGCTCACAGCTACACAATACATACTAACTATTAACAATGAACAACAAAACAAAATCTCAAACCTCAGTTTTACTGTAAACTTGTGATATTATGACAATTAAAAATACGAAGAAATTGACATAAACAGTTTTTTACCACACTCAATCCTATCCGGCATTTGACATTATACTTGATGTTTGATTGATCATATTCACTAGCATAGATCCCAGATCTTAACCCCGGACCATTAAGCACCAAGAGGGTTCAAAGTGGGCATGTGCACACTGCAAAAATCGCACTGCCTAAAAGATCCAGTGTTAATATGGACTTATGTTTGCACTAATTTAGGTAAATTTTTCCGAGTTAGCTTAAGGCATGTATGGTACGCAACACATCCCATCCATCCCGGGATGTAAAATCGTTGAAGGCCATTGTTAAGCTTATAAAATGAATGGACATTGAAGGCCATTGTTGAGATTATAAGCTTATAAGCTTATAAATTGTTGAAGGCCATTGTTAAGCTTATAAGCTTATAAGCTATGGAGTCCTCCCTGAGCAGCATTTCAGAAGAGTTGCCAGGATTGTTTTTGTATATCAAGACTGACTGTTCGCTATCAAAAGGTAAGCAGCTCAAGAGTTCAATCACAGCAACTGCCAGCAGGAAGGGGAAAACTCTGAAGTCACTTTACATTTTAACAAGCCACAAGGTAAGAAAGATTATCTACTCGAAAGAACCTTTGTTGTTCAGTAAATTTATTACTTGATTTATTTTTAGGTTACATAATTATTAATTATTTTCCTTTTGTTTCTTTGACAACCTGTGTCACAGAATTATTGATTATTGAACTGCCAAGTCTATTTATGTCAGTTAAGGGAATCTGACGTTAAGATTTGAGCTCAAGACAATCAAACTAAGATCAATAAATTTCACCATAATAAGGATTTTGCAAGCTTTTGACAGCACCAAAAGGAGCACAGCATTGAGATTTTGGACTGATAGGCTGCACCAAATCTTCACTTTGGAACCAAAAACTTGTTAAACTCTCAAGGAGATGTTGACCACAACAAAACCTGTCAAAAGTGGAGACACCAAGGAAATGCCTACAAAACACTCTGGAAATGATACCCACCATTTCCCCAAAAGAGAAAGCGCTGGGAAACATAACTGGCACATCTCCAAGCTAATTCCTGAAAATGAGTTCTAAAGAAATTTTTCCTTTTCTAATGGCAGGCCGCAGGACACAATATGACCCACCATAACATAAAACATTAAAATAAAATATTGCATCCAAATCCTAAAACAGATCTCAGATTTTATCAAAAACCCAAATAAAACATATTCAAACAATAGATATACTGTGAATCACTCATTTTTCATTGTTTTCAACGCAGAAATATGCAAATTGTGACAAAATATGAATGGAAAAGGGATTTTTAAGCTGTTTTGCAAGTATCCACTGAAGCAGCTCTTTTCCGATATTCCAACAGCTAGTGTGTTTTGTGAGATATGTTGTATGGAGAGAATTGGTGGGAAGATTTGTACGGTTTTATGAATCTTCAAATCTTTCAAATTATTTTAAATCTTCCATTTTCTTTCTTAAATCTTCTACGAGAGTTGCATCTTCTGCATTATATGCCTCCATGAAGAGACCAAAGGCAAATTCTGGCTGTGCAATAAGAATTGTGAATCTCTGATGAATTAATAAAGTACATTATTACCTTCAAACATTAAAATGTCAAAAGTTTTTCCATATTTGAACCCATTTTAAAAGTCCAGTTGAGTCCCTCAGAGTTTCCAACCACTAATGTGGTTAACAATTGAGCCACTCTACATCCATATATTCCAGGAAAGAGGAGGGAACCTCCAAGGTTTTATTTGGAAAAAAAAAAACTAAATTAAGAAGTAATTGAATCTAATCAGCTAAGAAACAAGATGGACAATGACCCTTATTTAAAAAATATCACCATCTATGATAGGTGAAGATTATTATATAATTGAAATCCAAAAAGAGAAGACTAACAGATATCTAAAACCATAAACTTTATAACAATCTTACAACCTCATCCAGGATCATTCTTCATACCCAATGTGGGGTAATTCAACTCAAAACTAGGATGATCATATCATGGCACATTAATCCCTTATATCTAAAAGAGGATCTCCAAAACTCAATCTCAAGAACATTCTCACAACGTCAAACCTGTTTTTTTTGGAGTGAGGGATCACCTCCTTATTAGAAGAGTTGGTATCACCAATGAAATAGCAACATGACTTGTTGGACAAATGGATTATTTCAATTCTCCACTCTAAAAGGTGCATCACATCTGCAGTGCCATCTAGATGATAGTGTTATCTGGTATAGAATGTCGGGAGTCTACTCTAACAAAGAAGGATGGGCTCTTTAACAAGACACCCCAAATCAGAATTAAGAAAATGGTTACAAACTTACAACTAGAACTGGGTTTATTTAAAGGAATCTCGTCCTTGATACTAAGTTTTCCAGTACACTGTTTGGTACACAACAAGTCATTGACCCTCAAAATTTAGATAAAAGAAGAAGCTTGAGCCCCTTAAGATGTGTAGTTGGAAAAGCAGGTGTAATTAAGATTATCGAGAAACATGTAATCAAAATGATTATGTAACTGTGGAATTGGTGAGTTACTCAATCCTCCCTTTTGTTGTGTATATGGCAATTTTTCTACAACTACTAGTCATTTGTGCATTTTTTTTGAGAAAATACAACATATATTATACAAAAAAAATCATGTATGAACAGGAAGCAGCTACCTTATTGCATACACTCCACATGTTGGAGTTCTGAAGAAATGCCACATTGTTGAGGGGTATACAAATTTTTCATACTTTGTTAACAAATACCATTTAAATTTCTTCAACTATCCTTCATGGTGTTGGTCAATATGTGTATTTCAATCCATGATGTCCTTCAAATGTCAACAATTTATTCTCAAACTTGCACATTATTTTACTCCCCTTTATTCCAAACAGCTGGTGCAACAACGTGACACTATAGCAATCAATAAGGTGGACTCAATTGAATCACCAACTAAAATAACATTTATGAGCTATCTTTTTATCACTAGAATCTTCTAAAGTCCTGAACAAACTAGGTATGTAGTTTCTCAACGTTCATTCATACAGAAATGGAAATCAGAAATCATATAGTAAATGCAAGCTAACAAGGGCTCATCGTACAGCAATTTATGTTGAAGCAAGAAGACTAGTGAAAAGTGGCATGTCTTCTATATGTATGTGCCGCATTTGGTGCAATGAGGATTTAAATTTTTATTGGAGGGTAGGATTGGAAGGGTAGGACACAAATATATTCTGGAACACCATCTATGCAAAAGGAAACCTTAAAGACATAGCTTCAAGTACTGTCTCGTGAACCTTAATTGACCGCCACCTTCACCTTTTGCAACACTGTTTCAATGGGAAGACACCAAAGCATTAGCATATATGTAAAAATTCATCCTCATAAATCTAGGTTATAAATTTCAACTTCTTTTTGTTTTTATGCTTAGCTAATTCCAGCTTTGAGAACAACAAAGGACGTATGAACATAACTGAAGACAAACTTTTCCAACTAATGGATTGCTAAGTATACACCTACCTAGACTACTCTTATCTCAACCATCCTATATAAATGCCAAGTGGTACACCGTGGTTTTGACTTACAATGATGAGATATCTTTACATTTCTTATGTCATTTAGTATTGGGTGTCCACTTTAAAGTCCTTGACTGGACAGCTATCAGGGTTCAGTATTCAGTGTCAAGTCTGATGTATCACTTTTTATTTGACATCCACTACATCACATATATCAATGTTTTTCCCATATTTATGTACCACTATGTTGTTTTGATGCTGTTGTGGGTTTATATGTTTAAAAAATTGAACAAAATGAATATATTTTGTATTTTTTAATGTTTGTCATGATATGCTGATTTTTATTGATTTTTTTTACCAACGTTATCAAAAGTTATATTTTGAAGCCTCACTGACTTTTTGCTAATGTCAATTTTTTCAACAATAATGTAAATTATTACCAGTTGACGCCACAGATTCATTTAATTCCTCTTAAAGTGACTCTTAGTCTGTTTTTCTTAGCTTTCTATGATTCAGTTCTGTATTTCTCAGTCAGTATTTCTCAGGTCCTGATTTTAGTGTATGTATTTTGGTCTTTGAATCTCTATGCAGAATCTTGTCTTCTGCAGTATTTCTCAGGTCCTGATTTTAGTGTATGTATTTTGGTCTTTGAATCTCTATGCAGAATCTTGTCTTCTGCTCTTATGAAAAGATTGAAATTCTGGGTATGGTCAGGTTTTCATAGTGACCGACCATTTCAGAATTCAAGGACTTAAAATGTACTCTTTGGTTTTCAGGCGATACAAATCATTTACTTCACAATAAACTTAACAAAAAACCACTAATGAAATTAATGGCTATATAAGGTATAAAAGACTATTACAGATGAAAACATTGGAAATGACTAGCAAGAAATAATAATGAAGAAGGGACGTCCTACCACCATGTCCACAATCATGTTTACTTGAGTTACATTCTAGGTTCTATCTTCATTCAATCCATGTGGGATGTGAGTGAAACATGTATAGATGTTGTAATTTTAAATGTGCCTTCAACTAACCCTATAGCTGCAATTACTAGGGTACATAATCCTCAAGGATTCACATTGAAGTATTGCAACAGTAGGGGCATACTTGAGTTTCTGCTAGAGAGGATTATGTATTAATATTTGAACTTGTGGTTCCAGAAATTGATGATTTCATTTAGAATGGATCACACAAGAATAATATTAACAAGTTTATTAGATGCAAATTAAAGTCAGTGATATAAAATTACAAATAGAAGGGGATCCAGAACATTTTTAGTCCAAGGAAGGACGACGATATGGTTAAAAAGATAATGCTACCATAATTTAAACCTCACAGAAAAAGGCACTAGCAAAACTGATCATTGCAAAATTGATTTTAATAAAAAGGTGATAACCCTTTCATGGATTCCTGAAAATACTATCACAAGATGTCTATAGCGACAAGGATGATAATATGGTACATTTTCAAAACAATATGCAATGCTTCTAAATGAAGACTTGAAAAAAAAAATGAAGGCAAATGTTGAGGTAACTATAGGAAATGAGAACTCTCGGACCGGATTTCCCCAGAATAATTTGCCATTTTAGAAGAGAACCAGATACACCAAGCTATTGTACCTGCAAGAGGTCTTCAAACAATTAGAACAAAGAGGATAACAGCCAAGGCATATGACAGGACTTGTTGGTTATCCTTAAGATTGCTGTTGATATATATTGGTTTTTTGCATATGACAGGCTGTGTTTCCTCTCTTCATTCACTCTTCTTATTAATGGATCTGCAACTTGTTCCTTCACTCCATCGAGAGGGTTAATGCAAGGGTGCCCTCTATCTCCATGTTTATTCTTTCTAGTGGCAGAGCGGCTTCACAGGGCTATTCAAGAATCCAAAAGAAACAGAGTCCTAAAAAAGGGTTAGGATTGGAGGGGGGGAGCACCTCACTCATCTTTTATTTGTAGACAATGTTTTAATTTTTACTAATGGGTCTACCAACAACATTTCTTACTTTTATGAAATTCATCTGGAGTTGGAAAAAGGACATATTAGAATTACAGAGGAAATGGATTGCTTGGGCTGGTCAATGAACAAGGTTGGGGGCAGCAATACAGCTAGACTAGGATATTTTCCTCTGAGATCTGTAGAGAAGGACCCAAAGTGGTGGTGGTCCAAACACCAGAAGACAAACTCCCAAAAAGTATTTCAAACAGAGATGGAAGAGTGCACCTACTCCTGAATCAAATACAGAGTGTGCATACCTGTATCCAATTCACATACCTAAGGGATAGGTTCACAAACTCAACAACTTAAAATTAAAGAGTTATTAACCACTAGATTTCCCCCTTGCAAATCTAGAGGGTTAAGGACTAGCAAATTCCATTTGACTGGAGGTTCAGAGATATATTCAGAGACAATTTTGCTTGAGGCAGGAGTTCCCATGGAGTTCAGCTACAGTATCGGTTCAATAGCTCATCAAATTGGAGAGTTGTTATTTTTAGCAGTGCCCAAATTTTTTAGGAGACAGGATTCAAAGACTTGTATGTTAGCGTAGCCGGTATATTTGAGATCCTTGAAAGCTCACAATTTCGATGAGCTATTTCTGGGAGACATTCGAGGCAGTGTTATTTTCAACAGGTGTCACATGTCAAATCTGGTCGTCAATTTGGACTCCCCACTGAAAACTGAGTCCAACGAGTATAATCTTGTGCACGTGTATAATCTTGTAGCAAACTGGTTGTGACCTAAGTCACATGACACAAGGGCACAGGACATGTAAATACAGGTATTCAACACGAGACACGGCACTTAGTATTATTACCGTGTCTTTAGTGTTTAGACATATTACAATAAGCAAACCACTTCATATGTTGCGGATCTATTATGAAGCAAATTCCGGGTAAAGGTGTACCACAAAATTAATCAGATACGTCAGTATAAGGTAATATAACAAGTGCTTGAACCAATTGTGGATAGCGCTCAGAAACACCAGAATCCAAGCAATAATATGCAGAACAACACTTATCAATAAGAATTGTGTCATTTTAAAAAAAGAAAGGTACAAATTAATCTTCGGAGCACATTAACTTGAGTGGCTATAGACCAAGGATTGCCTTAATGTTCAACAAATTAAATCGACATTCAATAAATAAGTTCATGATTTACCTTATGTGAGGGATTAGTCATTTAGCATGAAGAATACATCTAAATCTGAACCAAAAGCATCAAAGCTTCAGGATGCCAGTTCTGGTACAGCTATCGCCAGAATAGTGCAAATGGAGCTTTCAAAGTAAGTTCAAACCCTCTTAACTCTTTATTTTGTATAGAACCAGTTTCTTAACAATGTTTTCCTGTCTTGGTGCTCCTTTTACATTCTCTGAAAGAAATTTGTCTTTTAATGTACAATTTCGCCGGTCAATGTGTAGTTTATGTTGTGCAGGGTTCGAATTGAACACTTTCTAGTGTATTAGTCACATGCTCAGCAGTATTCCTCTCACAAACTGACACGAAATTGACAGAAAAAATAAAATAAAAAAATCAAGACGTGGCACTTACTTTGGGATTTCAGTGGGACCAATGTCCTAAAATCGAAATACGTTAGGGCACGTGTTCGACACAGTCCAAACATGTGTTCTGATTTTAGGACACAATGAAAAATGTGTCAGACATGTTTTATGGATCGCGTCGCGTCCAACACATGTAATATGAGACTCAGGACCCCTAAGGGCCGTGACTTGTGATTTGGGTTGTGACACATTGCAAGATTTCAATGCATGCATGAGTTGGGGTGAGGTGGCAAGTCATCGGTATCAACTCCGTCTTCAAAGCTTTCTGCTCAATCTCTATCGCTAACATTGATCCACGATAAAAGATCCCCTTGGATCTGCTTACAGGTTGGCCCTGCAAGTTGTACAACTTACCCTTTCTAACACCAAGCCCGATTGTTATGTCCTGGGTAGCTCCCTCTGAATGTATGAATACTTGTCCCTTCTGGAACTCAACATCATACCCTGCATCCTCTAGCGCTGAGACTAAAAGCAAGTTCGTCTTCAACCCTAGGACATATAACACCTCTGCAACCTCTAGAGACCCTCCTGATTCTAGCTAGAATGTCATTGTTCCAACCCCTTTAACTACAAGTATGGTACTCACACCAACTCTCACCTGCATGCTTGAATCTGTCTCTAAAACACTAACGAACACATCCTCATTCTTGTCATATGGCGAGATGCTCCACTATCTCAACTAAGTCCTCCTTCCTGTGCCATGTTCCTGCGGCCAACCTCGGCCCATATGATTGATGGCTTGACTGGCTGCGTGTAAGCCATGTAGGTGGCTGACACCCTTGTCAACCACTCATGCCTTCTTCTTTTTATTTTTTTACCAAAGCCCAATTAACAACCAAAAAAAGAACTTAGCATGAAAAAAATTCCTCTCAGCCAACCAATTTACATCGCCCTTTAAAAAAAAATTCAGTTCATACGATCACAGTGGAACATGGTTCCCGCCACCTGATACAAACCCGACACTTGCAATTCTGAGATTGATTCAAAGTTTCAGCTTTGATAACATGTTATATTTTCCAAAACCCAACACACGATATTTAATTCCAAACAATAAATTACGGAACAAACACACAGCTTGATCCTAACAAAAATAATTAGCAAAAGCAATTAACGATTTGAAACACACGAATCACAAACAAATTTCTACCTAACAAATCAGTTCATCAATAATAAAACTCATAACTTACTTGGGCTCCCATCCTGGGATAATGGCCCAACTAAGAAAATACAAATTACAATACTCTGGATCTGATCCAGCAAATTGCGCTCACTGAGATGTCGCTCTCAACCTTGTGTTGTTATTGTGTCTTTGCTTTAACCCTAGAGCTCGATTTATAAATTTTCTAAGCTAAGTTCAACAACCAAAATTAGCAATCATAAATTTAGCTTGCATTACATGCATGTCACTGCAACTCATCCACATGCATGCAACTCACTTGCACACTCCATATATCACATGCAATCAATAGGCAAACTCTGCATGTCGCATGCTACTGACTTGTATGCCTTGCATGTCACATGCAAGCTCCTAAAGAGGCAAAACTAAGGCCCTTTTAGTCAAGACACATAGCTAGAAGTACCTACTTCAGCTACAAAAATAAACAAATTTTGCCCTAATTTCACTCCATCTCACGCTAGTCCTTTCCACTCTAACGTGTTTCCACTTCACTCACATATCTCTTTAGTTGATTAATGTGCATCTTTATTTGTTCATGCGCATTAGTCTCCACTCCATCCTCATGTCGCTCCATCAAACCACCACATTACCCAAGCACATGATTGCTTCTTCAGGTCATTGCCAATTAAATCAATGGGTCTCTTACTTCAACTAAAGTGCATTAGCACTCCTCCCCTAGCTTGACTCAACTCACATTAATACTCCAGTACACTTCAGTTGTGTTGACTCAACCACTCCCCAATTTAACTTCGATAACCTGACACTTTGCTCTTCTTCAAGCTAATAGAGTTCACCTTGACTTGGAATAGAGACAGCTTTCGCTAGATGGAGTATCACCTGGCTCTAGTTCAACCTCTCTCTTCCCCTAATGTGCATTGGAGAAAAGGATGACTAAATACAAGTGTTGGCCGTTAATTGCTAGTCAAAGAAAATTATTGCATGTTTTTTTTATGTGTTTGTTTTGCAGATCTACAGGGAAAACATTGCATACAAAGCTAGGGACACCCCCTTTAGTTGGCAAGCATCAGCCCAACGGAGAGAAAAGTTTGCATGTAACGCGATAGAGTGAATTCTTCTAGATGTTGCACTTAGTTTTGCTATTACAGATATACCAAGTCTTTCACCTTCCGAAGGAATAAATTTCTGTGCTAACAAGAGTCCAGCGGAAAAATTTTAAAACTAATCCAGATATAAGATTACTGTAGCCTTTGCTTGATCCCCTTCTTCCATCTTCATAAATAGAAAGTAATTGGATGAATGAGGACATAAGGAATTGGCCTTAATCTTGTGTCTTCAAATGCACATTTTATGGCAGTTTATAGCAAGTCCCTGTTGTTTTCTTCAATGCTTTCGATTAATGATGATAATATAATGCTAGTGCAGGTTTCATGATTGTTGACAGAATTTTTGGTCATTTTAAGATTCAACAGACATGCTTTCAACTCCTGCCCTGCAAGCAGCCAAAACTGCCAACAGAACTAGGACGGTGGTAGTAATGTGGGACTCCTTTGACAATCACAACCCACTAGAAAAATTGTTTTATGTCCAATTTACCCTTATGGGATGTGTGTAAATAAGACAGGGACAGAATACAGTATGAGAGAGAGGGAAACGTGCACATCAGACGTAATTTCCATCATTCCCGTCATTAATTTGAGAAGAACCAGCAGAAGAGATTGAGAGACATGGCATGAAAGTAACTTGCAAATGGAATATGCAGACCACAAGATTTAACCTAGAAAAAATTGGAAATATGTGGGATTTCATTAAATTGAAGAACAACCCAGCATCCTGCTCAAAATGGAGGAGCTATGTGAATACAAGCCCATAAAGTACATGTTTCCAGAATTAAACAGCTTAAGTCCTCAATCTCCACTCCATAAAAAAGTCCTTTTCCACTAAGCTTGAAACTGAACATAGTTGTAGGGAGAAAGTCACCAGTCATCATGGAACAGTCAGACATAATGAAGAAAGTATGCCAGAACAGTTTTTTTTTTAAAAGCAAAAAGAAGAATTGGATAGAAACTCGATAAGGCAATATGGAAGAGTTAACCTTCTTCATCATTTTATTCACTTTGCCCCCTCCGTAATCACTTTTCATAGGAATTACTCAACCCACTTTAAATCAATAGAAAGGAATTTCATTTCAATAGAACAACTTTAAATGAGGGGATATTATAAAATAGCAGTTGATCTTTTATCTTATTACCCATACATTGGAACTTGAATATGTAGCATTTACAAACCTGTAGTTTTAGTATTCATTTAGGCTCTTTCAAAGCTGCCATGCAGATAAGAAATAATTACAGGGTTAGAAGCCCCGAGGTTAGCTCAATTAGTCGAGTCCCCGTCATTAAAGCACCTTTGCTATTGAGAGATCATGGGTTCAATTCTCTTGACACCCTCGTGGTCAGGCTCCATGGTTGAGCCAGCAGGAAGTGATCCCTTCGGACGATCTAATTATTACAAATAAGGATGTCGTGATCACTGATCTGTGGGGTCCGTGAACCACAGAAAAAATAATAATAATTACAGGGTTAGAATCCATGAGCTCTGCTTTCAAAGACCACTACTTTAATGACCTTTGGTACCCACCATCATTATGCAACAATGAATGCCTTATTCATCTATAGCCTCTGTCTGCTCTTCACAAGTTTCAACCCTAGGCTATCGGCTTTATGAACATAGCTTATATACTAAGCTCCTTTTGACTTGGGTGAGTAACTTAAACAAGGCACCCTTTTTAAGATAACATTTCAATCCTCTTTTAATTAAAAACTCTTCCTCTCTTACGTTTTCATAGTATTAGATACTATAATGACCCCACTGTTGTAGCCTCAGCAATCACTGTATGGGATATTGACTTTCTTGCAGATACTATCTAGGCCGAAACCTCATTTTGGTCTTGGAATATGACCTAAAATTGCTTCTCGTTGGCTCCAATCTCATCATTCCCAGATGTATCTACATGTATTCAAACTTTCTTACCTCTAAAGCTTGACGGACGCCATTTGAATTAATTGGGTTACAAGAAGTAAGTTCACCCTCACATAAGATATGCTAATTCTCACACAAGATAAACTAATTGTATTTTTAGCACACCATTGATGACAGTCCATCAATGACGATTAAGCATGCCATCAGCGGTGGTTTCTTAGAAGTGCCTCTTTGGCTGTCAGTGTAATATTCCAAATCAGGAAAATGCTACAACAATGAGAATATCTCAAGATATTCTAAAGTTGGAGACCCAGCAATATGCAAACACAACAATGGAGCAGCAGCAACACTCAACTCATAAAAACATGAGAGAAATCCATAGCTATCTTATTAAGAACTAGCAGCAACAAATGAATACAAGATCTTGAGGAAATGTTACACAAGATAGGCAATGCTCAGCCTCAACTGACAAGTATATAAATCATGATGAAACCACTGCTACACAAATGTATCCAAGCTATGACAGCGCAGTTTATAAGAGCAACTGCATGCTACATATGTCAAATGCATAGATATATCAATATATGGCCCAATACAACATTGGGAGTGAAGATCTCAGCTCCCAAAGACTACCTCAAGTCAATCCAGGAAGGATTGCCTATAATATACAAAATCTGCAAAATGTCGAAGTTGCTGGGTAGCAGCAGCAACTCAAGAACTAGAAATAAGTGGAGAAGGCTGAAGATGCGGCATCCGATGAAAACACCTCCTCCAATGGATCTCTAGAATGAAAGGTTGATCCTCTCACCTAAGATCTCACCCTCCAAAGATATTTGCAAAGCCCCACTGCAAATGCTTCACTAAAATAACGCAGTCACTGGATGAAACTGCGTTGTAGGGCTAGGGAATGAGTTGGCCCTGATGCCAAAGTCTGCAATAAGCTCTGGAATGCCTCCAATCTGATCTCCCAAGGGACAGAAAGACTCTCCCTCTAAAAAATAGTTGATGGAGGTGGTGTAGTGAACCCTCATTGCAACACCCACCAACACAACATTATTCTGCTGCAGAAATAACATTGTCTTGATGGAGGATGCTTGGCCTCAAGCCTAGATGTGAGGAAAATCAGTGCAATCCCTCAAGAGGCCTCTCAAGAAGGAGAAGGAATCCCAAACAAGAATTCCCCCGGCAACTCTTGCTAAACAAAAAAGAATGCACAATGTCTGAATAGACAATGAGATGAATAATACAAAGCATGAGAAACAATGGCTGCCTTGCCCTCCTTTTAAACAAGTGAAAGCCGCCTCTCCATGGGTCCCACTCCTTTTAGGGTTTCCTCCACCAAATAACCCTCTTCCCATTCATACTGCGTTGTTTCTCTAAGTGTTCTCCACCTCTTATCCCAGCGCTGTTGACTTGGTCAAACTTGACCTTGTCCACTTGCAAATGACCCTGTTCACACATGAGGGTGTGAAAACCAGCTCCAATGATGACCCCCTTCCATACTATGAGGGATTTTATTGAGATTATCACTATGCATGGGCCTCCTTACCCATTTATTCTCCTCCTAGGTGAAATCAGCAAAAATTAATATTCCAAATTATTGTAGAAAAATTTTGGAATATTACAGTCAGCGATGGACATGCCAAAGGTGTTCACCTTCCTCTTTTTATTTCTCTGATCCCAATGGTTTGACCTGACCAATGGTGATCAATAGTCAAGCAGTCAAGAGAATGAAAATTAGTTGGTTGAAGGCCTGATGACACATGACCTGACACTTGACCCCTTAAGCTTCTCTTATTAAACTTGATTAGCATCATGCTAGCCACAATCTTTTCTAACCCTTGACAAAGAAGACAGAAATAGCTATACATGCACCCAAATATGTCCTTTCCTGTATGGGCATCATTCATAAAGAACTTCTTGAGATTATGCAACACAATCATGCCTGATAAACTAACTCTGATTTCACTAAGCACCATCTTCTCATCCTATCGAGCAACTTGAAACATGTTACTGATATAAATATTCGGTTCCGCCACCTTTTGCACAATTTAACCATGAAAAACACAATATAAATGCCACCTCTAATACAGAAGGAAACCATAAGGGCATCGACACAGCATTCACCTTTGTCCCACTAGACTAAGTACACCAGAGACAGAAAATAAAAAAAAAGACTGAAAATTCATGTCTTAAACCAACTATTTGCACATGAAAAAGATGGAATCTATCTAGTTCAATTAGAGATGCACATAAGGTTAGGGAGACTTGGACTTGCGACACCCCTGATTATATGTGGACAAGCTTAACTCAAGCAGGCAGGCCCATGATGACAAGGCGACTCTCTGAGACATAGTAAACTATACTTAATCAAACTTTTTGAGGGAACCCAAACGTTGGTTTATGATATATTGCATAAATGAAATGACATGAAAGAGGCCACAAGTTCTGAAAAGCTATGTAGTCAGGGAATAGTTTTGAATTGCATCTCCTAAATATAATATATCCAGTAGTGCCCATTCCTCAAGTTTCTCATAAATGGAGAGCAAATGAAACGAGAAAAATGGGAAAGAAGCAAAAAGAGACTTTATTCTGGCTGTCAAACATTAGTAGCAGTGATGCTACTGCCCCTAAACTACTTTAATGCCAAATGGAAATATATTGTACTAATCTTAGTAGCTGTTTATAAACATGGGATATACAGTGCACCTGATAAAATATAATAGTCAATGAACAAATAGTACACACATCAAATAGAGCAAGTGCAAACACAGACCTTGAGGGTCATATAGTCACGGCTTAGAATATGTCTGCCATCTTTTCCAAACTTTATATCAGATATGGAAGCAATTATCTCTGTGAAAAATGATCTTGAACCAGGTGCTTCCTGCTCCTCAAATCTATAAAAAAAAAACAAAATGAAAGCTATTCAGTAAGTGAATTAAATGAAAAATCTAAGGTCACAGCTAAAGATCCCAAGCCTCTATGTCATATTAAACCTCGGGAAGCTTTGTGCACAGCCCAGAAACACATTGCCTGAAGTAATATGCTAAAATATCTTACAATTTTGCATGACTGTCACACAAAGCTGATTGTCGCATATCAATCAGTCGTATTGTGCCCTTTGAGCTACTATATGCTAATGTATTGCAATGAGTCGGATGGAATTCTGCTGATGTTATAACTTCTGCAGATACATAGTGACATCAAAATGTTTTAAAATGCATTCCAAATTTAAATTGAAGTTCAACATTAAGCATATAAAATTAGCAGAGCAAAATGAAAGTTTCAAATATCATATTTCATAATGCTAAAAGAATTTTCAATGTAACGAGCTTCAATAAAGAAATAAACAAATTAATATACATAAATACAATCCGTATGGCAGGCCTCTTTGTCCATAGTTGCCACCTAATAGCTGAGGAGGAGCACCAGAATAAAACTAATTCCAAGCACTCCAAAAACCTACCAAAACTATTATGATAGCTTCTTTATAACAACATACAGATGGTCATGTCATTTCCTTCATGTAAAAGTTTTCCACTGTAAATTTTGCTTCTTGGTCAAAAAGGTAGATATGAAGTGCTTTGCATGTGTGATCAAGATACCCCAATATCAAACTCAACAGTCAAGCATGCTCACCCTCGAATAGAACTGATGTGTGGTACATAACAATTCCATAAGGCACACTTTTTATACCACGTTTTGAGTTGAGACCACAACCAAGATACATTAATGATCAGATACTGTCCAGGACACCACATTGATTACAGTAAGGATATCAAAAAACAGGAGGACATCAAAAGACAGACTTAGCTCTACTGGAACATGTCCCTTGTGGTCAATACTTGTAGTGCATAAGCCAAATTAGAGGACAAGTTCTACTGGTAGGAAATTTTATTATCCCATACTCTATCTAATATACATGTTGGAATTTTTAATATCACATACTCTATCTAATATAGGAACACTATAATGTAGATATTGCACAGAATTTATTCAAGACAATCAAGGATAAAGTTTTAAGTCAGCATCTCTGAACCTAAAGCTTAGAACAGATTAAACATCTATGAGTTTTAACAGTTGCATCTCCTAGATAATAATTCCATAAGGCGCACTTTATATACCACGTTTTGAGTTGAGACCACAACCAAGATACATTAATGATCAGATACCGTCCAAGGCACCACAATGATGACAGTAAGGATATGAAAAGACAGACTTAGTTCAACTGGAACATGTCCCTCGTGGTCAATACTTGTAGTGCATAAGCCAAATTAGAGGACAAGTTCTACTGGTAGGAAATTTTAATATCCCATACTCTATCTAATATAGGAACACTATAATGTAGGTATTGCACAGAATTTATTCAAGACAATTAAGGATAAAGTTTTAAGTCAGCATCTCTGAACCTAAAGATTAGAACAGATTAAACATCTACAAGTTTTAACAGTTACAGATAGAGTGTGTAGAGAGAAGATTTTTTTATAAAACATTCACGAGAGCAACCATTCTATTAGAGGGGATATTGCATTCCTGTATTGTAAACATTTTGCTTGAAACAAATTACAGCCTAAATGTACAGATAAATCAAAATAAATTACTAATTCCACCCCCTGTCATAATATTACTATTCTGGATGGTTCCTCCAGTTGCATGGCTCTTAAACACGATGTATTCTAACTGGCAGCCTTTGGAGTATCTTTCCATGAGAGAGACACACACAGAGATGAATGACCACTCTATCACAGATATAAGAAACAACTTCACAAGGTAATGACAAAAATCGTTTGGCACACCCCAACAATAGAAAGGGAAGCACTCTGCTTATAAGCTACGTGCAAATTAGGAGAACTAGTTACATCTCCTACATAACAATATATCTAAACTATTGTAATTGTAAAGCAATAGAAAAGAAAAGAAAAAAGTGAAGAGAAAGAGAAGCCAAGTATATGGCTAGTAGCTACATCAAATCAGGATGCACATTTTGAAATGTATTCTGCAGCATCCCATTATGGTGGTAGTAACAGTTATTCATCATCTCTATGATATTGACTAAAAACCTGGTTTAAAAATATTTGAAAACCCCACTAAATGTTTCCTTGTAAGATGAGCCCTCACACAACTCTTAATATGACACCTTGTGCATAAATTTATCATTGGCAAGGAATTGTTCCAAGCACTATTTGGACAAGAAAAAACAATTATTTCAAGCAATATATAATTTGACAAAGGCAGCATACATTTGTGATTTATTTGCAGGAAACTAATTGAAATACTTCCACGGGTAAGCTCAATCGGTTGCACTATTGTCCAAGATATGTTTATCCAAAGAGCAGTCAATGGTCACAATTTTCCAATCCAGTCAAGCCCCTCAAGGTTACCAGCCACCATTGTATATTGGCAGTTGACGTGGAATAAACTTGCCATAGGCAAGAAGAACGGTCAACTTGATCTGAAAATGGGAGAGCAACTATACTCCAAGGACCAAACTCATTCTGGCCAAATTTGTCAAGAAATACAAGAAATCAAGATAGATACTAAAATGAAAAAACAGTTTCAGTGCAAAAGATCCACATGGTTTAAATCCATACAAACAAAGCATACAAATATTACGCAAATATTGGTGAATGTGTACCCAAACATGTGCTTATGATAATTTTGTCCACATTGACCCTGACAAGGCTCAGGGGAGGCATTATCAAGTAGGATTATATAGGAATACTTGAGGTGCTATGATAATTGCATCCATATTGACCCTGACATGACTTAGGGAAGCCATTATCAAATAAGAACCCTACATGAGCAATGCCACCTCAAGTATTCCTAGATCAAACAGACTGCTACGTCTATCTTGAAATATTTGTATGTTTATATGAGGTATTTCACATTAAGCAATCCTTGGAAAGGGAGGGGTCTTGCTAGAGTTTGAGATGGGAGCTTCTGGACTTGGGGCATCAGTTTAGTTGTCAGCCACATAAACAAGCCTGACCTCCTGATGTTTACATTGATGATTGTACATAATAATTATCATGATTTCTAGACTAACAGCACAATATCTTGCAGATAACATTTTCAGCGACTAGTGCTCCTTAACTTGAGCATGCCTGATAAGTTTGTGGCATACATAATATGTTGCAATATCTCAGAGCTGTTCAGTACAGTCCTTAAGAATGTCAGAAGAAACTACACTGGTGCTGATGCTTCTTACTATATGTTTTCCTTTATCACACTTAGATATACACTGGAGACACCTGGTACACTGCCTTCGTGCATCATATAAAATATTTAGTCTATCTGACATTTTGGACATCTATGTGTGTTGATACCATTTCAATACCTTTTTCTAAAGAAATCCCAGTTGTCTCAAATAGTACAGACTACAAAATGGATTTTGGCTGTTTTCAAAATCCAGAATTAAATGGTTTGCAAAACTCCAAATTTTCCCTATTTTGGTAGGCCTGTATATACTATATTAATGGTCCAATTTCTAAATTGATGACAAAAAGGTAAGCCAACCATGAATTTCTACAATATCTTCATTTTTCCTATAATGCAAATCATAATATTTCCAATTTCTCCAAATCAAATCATATCATTCTGATAGTATATTATGTACTTTCCTTGTAATAGTACTTTTGTTGCCAACAGGAGCTTGGGTACATGGTAAGGTAGCGTATGATTCACACCCCCCAGCAAGGTTCAAATCCCCCATAGACACATTTCACCCCTCAGGTGGAGTCTTGCCTCTGTAAACATCCCATCTGAAGCAGTTGAGACCTGATGCAGATCCTAGACGACTTTGCCAGAATATATACACCAACCTGCCGCTTCTTAGTGGAAGGGATCTCCATTGAATGTTGTAATCCCACTATACAACATTATTATATTTCCAGATTGAGCATGGACATATTGCCACACATTCATAATAGGAAGCATCTTAAAAAATAGTACCTTCAAACAAATTGAGTTCTATAGAACATTTCAGACATGTTTGCTATACAAATATAAAAAATACACATCTAACTTCTTCCTTCCAGAATAGACTTGGATTTTTATTCTTCAATCAATCACAGTATGCACTGGGTAGAGAAAACACAATCCAAGGAACTGTTTATAGGGCCATCAACGGCCACGGTGTAAAAGAACATTTAACGGATGAACTACAGATCGAGATGGTGCAGCAAACAAATAAATGCACAATATTGCATGTACCCAACAGGATAAGGTCATATAGAATGTGCAGAAGTACCTCGATGGTTTCAAACAAAGGGATAACTTCAACATATTGATATAACCCATTTAATGTTACTGTCAGAACAAAATGCACACACAAAATTCATCATCTCTAGAAAACTCAAGAGTTTCATACCGAGAAATGTGAATGAATCTTTTATAAACAATCTATAGGTCACTGCTTTGTGTACGGTGCAGCACTAGAAAATCCTCACTACATGTTTGAAACTAGCTAAAAGGAATAAAAAACAAAGCTACTCCTTTGGCAATGAAAGAGATATGCAGAAAATCTATTACAGGCAAGATCTTTATGTTAACAAGTGAAGCACACTACAGGATGTCCTGATCATATAATTATTGTATGGAATATGGGGTAAAAACACACACATGAATTGAAGAGGTATTATTGGTAATTTTATCAATAAGTTCACACATATAAATTGAAACAGACATAAACCATTTTCAGACAATAATGCTACATCTTAAAGCAACAGTTCCAAATAATTATCATATACATATCAAACAATGTTTTTTTGCAGCCAGGAAAGCAACAATTACCAGTCAGGTCTTCCATGTTGGCAGGTTTGACATCAACAATGTTGAAACTCTGATCACATATTTCCAGGTTCCATAAGTTTATTCTTAGGTCATCCGCTGATATGAAAGTTTCACCATCACTGGATAAAACAAAAAACTATCAGAACGAAAGCTAAACATAAAAAACATTAACCCAAACAAACAATGCACTTACACAAAACAAATTCACATCCCAGTAGGCACTAGTCACTATATTTCTGCCTACGTATTTTCTTGTGGGCAAGACCACCTAGGAGGACCACATGAGGTGCTAACGAAATCTTTAAAACATAGAATTGATTCATAGATAGATTTCTTTAAATTCTATAAAAGAGTTTTTAAACAAACAGAAGATCATAAAACATGACTGCGAGGAGATTTTTGTGAAAGGTGTTTCTTGTGACACCTTTGACACAGTTCAAAAGCTTGAAAGTTTGCTTGATGTTACTAATAATGATGATGTGTCTCTTGCAAGATATGGGACTTCTGAAAATGACGTACCAAACATTAAAGATGAATGCAAAGGGTGTTTTGAAAAAACTACAAAAGAAATTGGTTCCAAGCTTAGATTAGATTTCATGGCAGAAAAGGTCTAGGCAAATATGGGCAAAGAATTAGAAAGCCCATGGAGCCGAGTACAAGGACAGGAAATGATGGACTTGGTTTTGTGGTTAAACAAGCAATGGGAACAGCTAGTTTGTAAGAGGGAAACCACATATTGTGAGTGAATCATTTACCTCTAGAATAAGTACATATAGAGGGGAAAAGATTAACAACAGAAACCTTGTACAAGGAAACAAGTTCAACAACAAAAGTTGTTGAACCACATGAATATGTTTAGCCATAGGAATAGGAACTTCATTACTGCAAATAAAGGCACATGAAAGCAAAGTATCACACCCATGCTATATTACTGGACATATCAATCTTGGACATGGATCAATTTCATATATGTTTCCTAAGTAGACCAGAATGAACCCCTCACTTGGAAAAAAGACACCAAGCATCGTAGGAAGTCTTACAATTTTTGTGTTTCAAAATATGTAAAGTAAATCAATTTCCACTGCCACTTTGTATTCATTAAATTTTAGTATCCTTTGTGCTCACTCCCAGAGCAGCCCTAACTATCATTCACCCACTAGTGCTTGACGTTGACAGTGTCGTGGTGTCCAAAATGGGAATTGAGTTAACAATGTCATGCAGTTTGGAATAAGAAGCTATATGTATTATGTATATGTAATAGTAATACTCATACCATTTCATATCTAAAAACACTTATTTTTTACACACACACACACACATAATACATGTAAAGATTTACAAGGTAAATTTTGAATGCAAAAAGAAATACAAAATTATGATAAACTTCATTACGGCTAATGAGTCATGATTTATGTTCTATTAGATGCTTCACAGATTGCTCACATTTTAAACATTGAGATTAATGAGGATAAGATATGGCAGGGTGGAAGACAATGATAGATCTTATTGACCACCTACTGTGCACTTGATTGGTTGAGGCAAAACCATAGAGAACTCATGATGATGATTGGTTGTGAATAAACCATAAAGAAAACTATGATGATGATTGGTGACCAACGCAGGTCAATCATTGTGGTGGTTCTTACACTTCATATTGGCATGAGTGATAAATTGTGATTCTCATCGCATGACAAGTTTTGCAGGGTAATTCACAAGTATGCTAATGGTACAAACCTTGATTTTTGCTTGGAGATTGTGTATGATGCTTGTGGACCCTCTTACTTCTTGGTGGTGCAAGGGTTGCTACATAATTGATTCGGTGGAATTTGTGCCTTGGCTCCTGTTTTGCTCTTCATGGTTATACCTGATACTCACATGGATGGCTGTGGTATACTCTTTGGTGCTGTGGTACATCATTGGTGTTCATGGTTAACCTAGCATCTCCCTTATGGAACACCTAAATTAGGATCAAATGGCAACATGACATGATCCTAGCTTAATATGACTTTGGCTTATGGTGGAGTTTACTAGAATATCACAATACAAAACTATATGACTGAGAAAGTTTGCTTTAAAAGGGCCACCCCATTTTACAACTTAACCATGGTGAGGGCATGCATATCAAAGAAAAGTTATAAATTACATCACACAAAGGGCCTTGGCACATATGTCGATGCAAATACAAAAAGGGTTACTTCATGCAAAGTGGTCTTACCCTTTAATCCATGTAAATTTCAACCCATATTTTACTTCACCATCTGCTTGGAAATGGCACCAGTGATTTCAAAACCAGAACAGGTCAAACCAGCCACTTGGACTGAGTGCAATATTGAACCAACCTGCTGACCAGTCCAGAGGTTAAGATTCTATTGGTTAGGTACCCAAACAGCTGGTTTCTACCCTAACCAGCCGGCCAGCTCTCACACACATGGGGGACCCACAGTGGCCGTTTATGCTGGGTTTTAAGGTGGTTTGGGAGAAAACCAATGGCTGTTTCCCTCCCAAAACAGCCCTCCTTGGCAACAAAACCAACCCTCCCCCTCCTATTTGTCTCACACCTCTCATTTTGAGTGTTTGTGAGCATATTTGAGCGTGAATAGTTTTGCAAGATCCATCAGTTTTGCAGCAGCAATCTAACAGCAACAGGTTTGGAGGTTGTTTGGAATCTCCGAGCTGGTTTGGAGCTGTCCAGTGGAGTTAGCATATTTGGGAGGAGGCTTTGGCAGCTGGTTTTCATTCCAAGGTATGCTCTCTCTTCTGAAAATGCAGATTTGATTGCTGTCCTTGGTTTTTTTCCTCTTTCAAGTAAAAATAAGTCCTTGGTGGTCACAGTTGTATTTACAGGTTGAAATAACCAAGGTATGTGAGACTCTGTTATAGCTGAAGGAAAGGACTTCAATGGCCCTAGTATGCATGATTTGAGGGGAACTCTTTTGCAAAAAGAGGTTATGTCCATCAATGAATATTTTAAGTAGTTTATAGAATTATGGACCAAAACAAGTTTTTCCATCATGTCAAATGAATGGAATGATGGGAAGAATCGTAACATCATAAATTTCCTTGTCTCATACCCTCAACGGACCATGTTTTTTAAATCAATTGATGCATCTGATAGGATGAAAGATGAAAACCTATTACTTGAGCTTTTGGATATGAGACGGTTAAGACAGTGTGGAGCATAATGGTGTGCAAATCATCACAAATAATGCCCCAAATTATGTTCACACTGAAAAAATGCTAGTGTCAAAATATAGGGCCATATTTTAGACCCCATGCGCTACGCTTTGCATAAACCTCATGCTTGAGGACATAGACAAAGTGGATTCGATAAAGAACATTGTAGAGCATGCTAAGTGTATCACAAAATACATCTACAACCACTCATGGGTATTGAGTCTAATAAGGAAAAACACTAAGAAGAAGGGAGCATGTTATGCCTGCCATCACAAGATCTGCAACTCACATACGCACGTTGCAATCCCTCACTTCTAGCAATAGAACTTGTAAAAAATGTTTTCCAATGATAATTAGAATGTATCCCGATGGGCTCAAGAACAAGATGGAAAAGACACCAAAAAGAAGGTCCTTGACAACACTTTTTGGAAAAAAGCATCAGAGCTTGTGAAAATTGGTGACCCCTTGTGAAGATGTTGTGATTGGTAAATGGGGGAATATTGGCCATGGGATAAATCCATGAGGCTACACATCAAGCAAAGGAACACATACAAGCAGCCTACAAGAATAGAGTAACTAAGTATGGGCCTATTTGGGAGATCACTGATAATGGATGGAACAATCAACTCCATCATCCTATACATGCAGTTGGATATTTCCTAAACCCAAGGTAGCACGATAAAGCTTGATTAGGAGAAGATCATACTGGGGAGTTCAAAGAGTTGTACAAGTGCTTGGAGCACACGGCCCTTGATGAGTCTAAGCAACTAGAAGTACATTGAAAGATTAGTGGTTTCACTAGGGCCATAGGTGCCTTTGGCAAAAAACCTAGCAAAGATTGCAAGACATGTGGATCAACGAGGTAAAAATTACAATTTTTTATAGTTTGATTGTTCAAAATTTAAACTATAAATATTTGCTTTTTTAACAAAACTCGTAATGTAAATTGTCGAACAATTAACAAATTTTAGTTTTTGTCTTTTCGACATACTAGTGGGAGTCATTTGGTAGCCAGCGTCCTCAATTGAAAAGTTAGTAGTGCTTCTTGGTCTGAGCGCAATTGGTTTGTTTAAGCAGATTCAAACAAAGAAGAGAAATTGTTTGGAACAAAAATGCTTAAATGATATTGACTTCATGCAGTACAACCTACAACTATGGAACAAGCAATTGTTGTACAAGAGACCTAATACAAATCCCAATGTGTTGGATGATATTGATCCAACATCAAAATGGGTGGAGGAGACTCAAACAGGAGACTTTGATTGATTTTCATATTCATGCCACAGAGATTGGGAGAGTTGATCCCAATGCAGAACTAGTAATCGAACCAAGAGCTAAAGGAAGCCAATCACCAAGCATGGCACAAGCAAGCACTTGTCGTGCAACTCAACCAACTCATGCTTCTAATAGGCCTAGCATTGGTACTACTACCACTGAGGTTAATGTCCCTGAGGATTTCGTAGAGTCCTCGAATGTTGAGGCAGATGATGTTTATGTAGCTCTTATTGATGATCCCATGTTTAGTAGTGGTGACGAGTTTGATTAGTGATCATATTAATCAGTGATTTATAATAAGCCAGTGGTTCAATAGCTTGTAGCAATTTTTTGTACTCTAGAGGCCATTTAGAGCCTCATTGATTATGTATTTTGTTGTTGTTATATATTGGACTTGATGCCATTTTGACATATCCACACTGACATGGGATAAATATTGTAGATGATTTTGTCTCTAACAGTTTGGAATCATGGTTTGAAATCTTAAAAATAAATATATCATTAAAAATTAATTATTTTATGTATTTTTTTTAAATCCAGTCCAATCTAATTTCAGTTCACAACTCAACTAGATAGATGGCCAATTCAAAGCTCGGTTCTGGTTTTTAAAACTATGGATGACACACATGTAAGGCAAATAAAATAGGAAGCTCATTTGATGGGTTGTTTTCATAGTTTGTTCACAAACAACATGTAACCACCTCCTTAAGCCTTGACATCAACGTGCAATTTGAGCCACCCCCCTCACTTTATTCACAAGTTGGCCACTTGCATTGATAGGGAGGTAACGTCAGAAAGGGTTGCCCCCTTTCGTACATGGTGAATGGAGTATATTTGTATTATGAAACCATGGGGTGGTGTCGTGTCATTAAGCCAAATATATAATATTGCAAAGCATTGTTTGATGAAGTTGTGGGGCATATCATTTACCATGGTTCAATATAGTCATATGCAATCAGTTCATAGAGCCTAGATCATGGCATTCATGGAATATCATGCGCCATCCATACTATATTTTATGCTAATCCATTTTAAACTATGAACTAATCATTAGAGTTGACTACATGTAAAACTTTGTTATTTGTGGCTACATGTTCTATGAAAATCGTGGATATTTTAATTACAAGTTTTGATTATAAGAATTGATCTTGGAGCCATGAGGAGTTCCATAGCTACATTGGAGACGGTAAATTCCTTTAACTTTTTGTTACTTTGTCCCTATTATGGAATTATGGAATTATGTGCCCTGAACATCCCTAGTGAATAAAATCATAATTGCATTCCTTAAATAAAACCATTCCTAGATCAATTCGGTTATGGAGCTCTCCACAGTTAGTCCCTCCACTTCATAATTCTATAGTATATAGCACATCCAAATATGGATCGTTGTATAGCAAGCCACCTTAGCTGCCTATAGCCCCTAATCCTTCATTAGAATTTCCCTCTAAGGTTGCATACAAGACCTTCATAGCCCATGTTGATTTTTCAAGTGCACCAGATACAAGCATAAATTTTTTGAAATACGGATAATTACTTCTAATGATGTAGATCATCTTTTAACAATTCCAGTTTATCATTAAGCACTTATACTTCAAAAATTCAACAATAAAGCATAAGGAAAATAGAGTTCAAAATGCACAAAGAGAACACAAGATTTACCCTGGGAAAACACACTTGGGGAAAAACCCAGCAGCCATTTCCTTAGAGAAATCCTTCAGTTCAACAAGAGATACATCTAATGTTGCTAGTCAACTACGAGTCAAAGAGATCAACAAGCTATGGTCAAACCTGGTCAAGTAGCCCTCCAATCAAATAAATTCAAGTCAAAACTTTCAAAACTTTCTGCCCTACAAGTTCGACCATCTCTTATTTACCTAGGTCGAATTTTGGCCTCCTAGAATATGCCTAGATTCTCAGTCTCTACAGAATTTCGACCTACCAAAAACTGTTGCCCAGAAAATTCCCAAAAACACACTTGTGAGCTAGAAAAAAGAGAAATCCACACATGCAAGTTTGAGAGATCATCTTCGTCCTTCTTGTCCTTCGCCTAGATGTCCAAAGGTTATCTTTCTTGTGTGAGGTTGAATGGTGCCTTGAGGAAGAGGTGGAATGCTCTTATCTAGTGACCTTCGCGAATGGGTGTCTCTTCACTGGGGCCCACTTGACTAGTTTGGAGCCCAAATTTCAAAATTCCAATTTTAAATTTTCTTTTAAATCCGACATGAAAAACATATCTTATAATAATACTTTCAAGGGCTAAACAATGAAAACGACGTGAAGAACATGTCTTACAATTACAATATATTATGAAGAATGACCATAGCTACAAAAATTCAACACTCCTTAGCTAGGGAGGTAATCATAGTGACTAGATAGATGTTCATCATGTTGACAAATTTCTCTAAGAAATGGTTATAACAAATCATTAATAGTATCAGCACCATTCAACTACCATAATTTTGGCCAAATAACTTTGACACATGGTAGATCAACAGCATCAACAGGCTACCATAATTATGGTCGACACCTCTAACACATGGTGTATCCTCACCATAATTTTGGTCGGTACTCCCAACACATGTTATTGTGTACATCATTAGCATCAACTAGTCAACATAATTCTAGTCTATTTGAAACATAATATACAGACTAGTCACGGTTCAACATCATTCTGGTCAATATTTGACACACTGTGAATCTCCAAAGGCCACACTCTATCTAAGTAATTCTTGGCCTGATGCTCAATAATCTTGATGTTAAAAGGCCACACTCTATCTAAGAAATTATGTGCCTCAAGGACCATTCTTCCTAATTTTGTTCAATATACTCGACATAGGAAGAATGATTGTCCTCTAGTGGACCATTCTCACTAATTTTGGTCATATACGACATAGGGAGAATGTCAATCCACGATGCTATCTCATCAACACTACTCTCAATGAGAGAGGCATTCTCAACAAGTCCAAGCTTGTCTTTAAACTTCACTTTGAACAAAGACTTTGTAAGAATATCAGCAATCTGCTCATCAGTAGAGACATATTTGAGCTTCACTGCTCCCTTCTGCACCATGTCACGAATGAAGTGGTACTTGATCTCAATGTGCTTAGACCAATCAAGGAAAATTGGATTCTCTGTCAGCTTCACACAACTTTGATTATCAAAATATATCACGATCAGATCTAGCACATGATCAAATAATCCCATGAGTAACATCCAAAGCCACACTACTTCACAACTCGCTAAATTGGCTGCAATATATTATGCTTCAGCAATACTGAGTGCAATAGATGTCTGCTTCATGCTAATCCAAGAAATCATAGCGGAGCCCAAACTTAAGCAACCTCCTAATGTACTCTTTCGATCTTTAGCACTCCTTGCCCAATCTACATCTGTATAACTTTGCAGTTTTATATCACAGTTTGAGAAATATCTCAAACCACAATCAACAGTACCACGTAAAGATCTCAGTACATGGTTTTCTGCAATCCAATGATCATGTCTCAGTTCCACCTAGAATTGGCATTTAATGCAAAGTAAATGGCTGACCTGTATTAACCAAATACATCAATGAGCCAATCAGCATCCGATACATTGATGGATCTATCAAATCTGATATAACGTCTCTCAACTTTCTCAAATTTGTCACCATGGGAGTCGCCATCAATTTACAGTCAATCATTCCAAGCTTTTGTAGGATCTTGATAATATATTTTCATTGTCCAAGAAAATTTTCACCAAGCTTCTACCATACTTCTGGCCCCAAATAATAGTGCATTAACCCAAGATCCTTCATATCGAATTCAGAAGCCAACTCCCTCTTGCTTTGAATAATGAGATGCTCCACACCTATCAGAAATAATTCATCAACATACAATAATAGAATCACAAGTTCATTCTTCTCAAAATTGAAATACAGGTTTGGATCAACATCACTTTTGGAGAAACCAAGTCTTTTCAGATTATTGTCAATTCGAGAGTACCAAGCTTTAGGTGCTTGCTTAAGTCCATACAAGGCTTTCTTCTACATGCAAAAGTGAGATTCTCTTCCATCAACCTCAATCTCTATGCACAGTTGTCAAAAATAAGTCATCAGCATACAATAATAGAATCACAGGTTCATTCTTCTCAAGTTTGAAATATAGGTTTGGGTCGGCATCACTTTTGGAGAAACCAAGTCTTATCAGATTGTTGTCAATTTGAGAGTATCAGGCTCTAGGTACTTGCTTAAGTCCATACAAGGACTTCGTCTACCCGCAAATGGGAGACTCTCTTCTTCCTTGAGGTTGTTTTATGTACACTTCTTCCTCAATCACTCTATTGAGGATAGCATTGTTTACATCCATCTGATGTAAATTCTAACCCATAGAAGAAGCAATAAAAATAATAGATCTAATCATAGTGTACCTAGCAACCATAGCAAGTCTCATCATAGTCTTCTCCCTCTTTCTGGGAGAACCCTCTAGCCACAAATCTCGCCTTGTATTTATCAATACTACCATCCACTACATGTTTGATCTTGTATAGCCATTTAGAGACGACCACGAACTTCCCTTCAAGCCTTGACACAATCTCCCATACATCATTCTTCGTGATTGACTAGTATTCTTCTAGCATCACATCCTTCCAAACTTGTTGGCTAGTTGCTTCTTCATAGGTGGAAGGTTCATAATCAATAAGATTAGTCATTAATGTTGTATAACCAGAATACATCTTTGGTCTCTTGCTTTCCTTGAAGGAGCCACGTGGTGTTGTGTGTCCTTCTGCTTGCTCCAAGATAGATCTAAGCCATGTCGGCCTCTTCTTGATCTTAGGGACAACAATTGGATCCATTGGTTCGCAGGCCCTTCTAGCTCTTCTTTATGATCTACGAGATGCTCTAAAGGATTGGGTGGTCTAGAAATTTCTTCCTTTGGAGCTTCATGTTCTTCCTCCTCATTAGAATCCATTGGAACTTGTTTAGATTTCCAATAGGCAACATTTTCATCAAAGGTTGCGTCCCTGCTAACTTCAACCTGTCTTTGTCTTAGAATATAGATTCTTTAAGTCTTTGATGACTCGCTGTATCCGATGAATATTCCTTTCTTTCCTAAGGATCTAGCTTTTTTCCTCTTTTCTTTGGGTACATGAACATAAGCTAGACAACCAAATATTCTCAAATGACCAACCTGAGGTTTATGTCAGATAAATGCTTCTTCTATTTTGAATATAAATAGTTAACATTGATGCTTCACTCCAGAGAAACATATGTAAGTCTTGATCATGCATCATTGCCTTAACGGATTCTTCAATAGTTCTATTCTTTCTTTCAGCAACTCCATTTTGTTGTGGATTATAAGGGACCATCAACTCCCTCTTAATTCCAACTTCTTTACAAAGGGAAACGAATTCCTTGGAGGTATATTCTACTCCATTACCAGATCTCAAGATCTTCATCTTCTTTCCCTTCAAATTTTCCACTTCATCCTTGAATTCCTGAAACTTGTCAAAAACTTCATCCTTTGTCTTCATGAAATAAATCCAAGTCTTGCGAGAAAAATCATCAATAAAGGTTACATAGTATAAATAAACTCCAAGAGATTTCACTGGCACTAGAACACATACATCAGAATAGACTAAATCCAAAATTTCCTTGGATCTATTTTCAATGCTTGGAAAGGGATTCTTGACATTCTTCCCAAGCGCACATCCTTTACAAACTTCTTCATGTTCTACCTACAAATTTGGAACACTTGAAACAATTTTTTTAAAGCAAGCAAAGCTCTATTGTGAAGGTGTGCATATCTTCTATGCCAAAGTTCACATGGATTGATGGCATTATGTACTAATGCTTGAGCAGGTTGTTTCAAGAGTCTATACAACCTTCCTTCACGAACTCTAATTACTCTAGCAAAATCTATACTAGATCCCTTAGGCCATACAAGAACTTTGCCATCAACAAAGCTACTCTATCTCCCTTATCTTCCAAAAATGAAATGGAAACCAATTTCTTTTTCAAACCTGGTACATATAGTATGTTGT
Source organism: Pinus albicaulis (assembly GCA_034641835.2). Taxonomy (NCBI): domain Eukaryota; kingdom Viridiplantae; phylum Streptophyta; class Pinopsida; order Pinales; family Pinaceae; genus Pinus; species Pinus albicaulis. Next base: position 550,463,095 of record CM076572.1, read on the forward strand.
TGAGATGAACATTTTCACCTAATTCCAGCTCAATGGAAGCCCTTCATTGCATGATTGTTGTTGTCTCCAAGTTCCACCTGTTGAGATAGTCTTCTTTCCATTAGACTAGTGAGGTTGTCACGATCTCTTGCCATGTGCCTTCAAGCACCACTATCTACTAGCCACAAATCATCTCTATCTGCAATAGAACATGTACGAGCAGAAAATTAAAAGAAATCTTTGGTACCCGAAACTTCAGGCTTAGGTTTCTTAGATAGTTCGTCAATGTCTGTTGTAGTAGCATAATGTTTTCCCTTTCTTTGTTTGTCATTCTATCTTTCAAGACAATCGCTTCTATAACGACCAAATTTGTGACAATGATAGCATTGAACCTTTGACATATTATTCCTTATTTGAAGCGCAAGTCTTCTTCCTTTAGGTCTCCAACCTTCATTTCTTCCTTGGAATCCAAATTTCTTTCTTCCTCCAGCCTTCTTGAAACATGTTGCATATGCTTGAGAGTCGCCTTCGAGTCTCTGAATCTTTCCTTTTGACATGAGCCTAGATTCTTCTTGAGTACAAGCAATCCATAGTTCTTCAAACTTTGGACCTTCTTTTCTGGCACATATACCTGATTCAAATGAGTCCCATGACTCTGGTAGACCATAAAGTGTTGTAATAACTAGTTCCTTTTCAAAAATGACATCATCAATTGCTTGAAGTTAATCTCTTAATAGAGAAATCCTCATGAAATTTAATATATTAAGAAAAATGGCGAGGATTTATGTAGGCGTCCATGTCACTATGGATGCCATCAAGCTTCGACTCAACATTGTGAATTTAGATAGCGGGGATTTTGGAGAGGTTCGAAAAAACCTAGAGGCTCTCAATGGCAGGATCATCGCAGGCTTCATCTCCTCTGAAACTGCCATTGAGTTTCGGCTTTTATCTATAGTGTATGACGGCAGGGACTGCTTCAAATGCCTCCTGCAGTTGGACTTCACAAATATGGTGGCATCGCATCGGATCTTCACCCAAATATTGGTGAATACATTAATTTGTGACTTGAGTCCATGGTTTTATGCCCCACATCCTCCCTTTTTATTTTTCTTGGAAACTCAGGCACTGGAACGATTTTTCTTGCAGTTATTTAATGGATCGAATAGATGGAGGTTGCAACAAATCTGGACCGGATGTACAACATGGACACCCAATTTTTCAGGTCAGAGCCACGATCTAGAGGATTCACATCTGGATCATGAGGAAGAGATCCAAATCATTTTGAAGACCCTAAATGGAAAATCAATCCTTATTAGGGCTCGGCCAATAGATCTAGTAACATATCTGAAAAAGGTGTATGACAAATTGGGTATACTGGCCAATATGCAAAACCTAATCTATGAGGGCGAAACATTGCAAGATGTTAACAAATTGAAGGATTACGGCATCGAACGTAATTCTACAATCATTGTTAATTTGAGGTTGCGGGGTGGAGCTCCAGGAGTGGGGTTTTCCATCAAGATCAACCTTTGCAGCCAAGGGTCCTAGTTCTTTTAAGGATGCAGTGAAAGGGAAAACTACGACACCAGAGACACAAACCCCAGATCTGACAATCCCAAGTCCTCACCTAGTTGAGAAGTTGGAGAGAGCACCAAATTTGTCAGTAAAATTGCCAAAAGTAAATGGCCTCTTCACAATTCTCCAAGCCACAGCTCTTGTCTGTCGTTTTAATGGCTTTTGGGCTAAGTTGTAGGAAACATTGGCCCTAGGCCCGTTTCTCCAAAGAAACGAAACCGAAACGCGGAAACGCGTACCGTACGGCTGTGAAATGCGTTTTTGGCCGTACTAGTAAGTTTCCCATATGAGAAACGGTACCAGTACGGCTGAAAAAGTGTTTCCCGACCGTACAACACTGTTTCCTCTTCCATACGGCGCAATTTTTCATTTTTTTTTTTTTATTTATGCAATTTAATATTATTTAATTATTTTCTATTAGGTATTGGATGCATCGAGAAGGGTTTCTAAAGTTATAAAAAGAGGATTAGCCTCATTCTCTCATTACACAAATTGAGCAAGTTGATTCACTTGGTGAAGAGCGATTTTGGAGAGGAGGAAGGAGGAAGATAGTAGTGCTTCAGCGTGGGTGTTTTCACCATTGAGCAAAGGAGATTTCAGCAGCAAGAGAAAGAGATTTGAGGAGCAGATTTGGAGTGTGAAGTTTCCAGCGACAGCATTCTTGGTTTTTGGCTTAGCTGCAGCCATAGTTCTCTTGTTTTTTCTGGCATTTTGGCGTAGCTTCAGCTACAAAAAATTATTTTGGGTAAGAAGCATTCAATTTCTTTTTTTTCTCATTGTTTTGTCTATTTTTCAAAGGTTTATGCTACCAAAATTTTAAAAACGTTTTTTTTTTTTTTTTTTTATAGATTTGTTTTTTTATTTTTTTGCATCAAGTGCAAACGCCAAGGCCAACCCAAGGGTTGAATATTATCCTCTTTGGAGGCATGTTGAGAAGCTGCAAAGATGTGGAGGTGGTGGCTCATGGAAATGGCAATGTACTCTTTGCAATAATTGTTACAAGGGCTCTCACCCAAGAGTAAAGGCACATCTTTTGATTGTAGGTTGCATGAAAACATCAGACCCTATAGCAAGGAGGGAATATCAAAGAGAGCAAGATCAGGCTGATGGAATCAAAAGAAAGCATGATGATTTTAGTCAAGCAGCTAAAAATCCAGCAAACTGTGAGCCAAGGATTGTAATTGAAGCAAGGAAGAGGAGAGGCAGTGGCACTCAACAACCAGAACAACCACCATTTAAAGGGGCATCTGGTACTATTCAAGATAGCAAGATTGCTAAACTGGTGAATGTGCAAGGAAGAGAAGACGCTGATTCCAGAGTGGCTTGGTGCATATATGCATGTGGTCTCCCATTCAATGTTGATCGCTCCCCTTACTGGCAAGATATGATAAGGGCAGTTAACAAAGCTCCTCAAGGGTAGAAGGGGCCCAACTATGAGAAAGTTAGAACTCAACTTCTAAAAAATGAGAAGGACCTTGTGGAGGATGTGCTATCACCAATTCATTCTTCTTGGACTAGCTCTGGGGTTACCATAGTCTCAGATGGATGGATAGATACAAGGCGTAGACCATTGATAAACATCATTGCCACTTCACCAAAAGGAGCAATGTTTCTAAAGGCAGAAGACTGCTCAGGAGAGGTAAAAGATGCACAATTCATTGTTGATGTCATTATCAAATCTATTTAACAGGGTGGTGCAAGTTATCACAGATAATGCACCGGTATGCAAAGCTGCAGGTTTGATTATTGAGGGGAGGTATGACCACATCTTTTGGACACCCTGCATTGTCCACAATATGAATCTGATCTTAGAGGAGATCGACAATAAAGTTCCATGGATAAAGGAACTCACAGGGGAAGCAAGGGAAATTGTGAAATTCATCACCAACCACCGCCAGTCTCGAGCAATATTTCGAGAGTACTCCAAATTGGAGTTGTTAAAAGTTGTTGAGACAAGATATACCTCAAACTTCATAATGTTGCACCGCCTTGTTGAGGTTAAGCAAGCATTAGTGTCTATGGTGGTGAGTCAACTTTGGGTTGAGTGGAGACAGGCAGATTCAGAGCAGGGAACTGCAATGCGTAGATTGTGCCTTGATGAGGATTGGTGGAGCAAGGTAGATTTCTTGCTACTGTTCACAACCCTTGCATTTGAGCTTCTTCGGCATGCTAACACCGACCAACCTTTCTTAGGAGAGGTATATGATGGCATAGATTCCATGGTTGAGAAAACTATGGAAATTATTTCACAGGAGTCACCACAGCTTTCATTTGTGGATGGTTAGTTTACCGAATTAATCAAGAGAATCATTGTTGACAGGTGGAACAATTTCAACACTCCATTGCATACTTTAGCACATGCCTTGAACCCAAAAATTTATGATGAGGAACTTATTGCTCAAAGCAATGGGAAAAGGAAGGCACCCCATAAGGATAAAGAGGTGGCTAATGGGGTGAAAAAAGCCCTTATGACAATTTTTCCAGCTTATCTACACAGGGAGGTGAAGGAAGAATTTGCCAGTTTTGCTGCAAATATAGATGATTATTCAGATATATCATCTTTGAGGAGAGAAGCACCATGCATCCAGTTACGTGGTGGATTTGTCATGGAGCAAATGGTGTACATTTGCAAAACCTTGCCATTCTCGTCCTTTCACAAGTGGCAAGCTCTTCATCGGCAGAAAGGAATTGGAGCACCTATGGTTTTATTCATTCTGTGAAGCGCAACAGCTTGGGCTCACAAAAGGCAGAGGATCTTGTTTATGTGCACTCCAACCTTCGGCTTGCATCTTGTAGGGGTCCAGAATATGGTAATTGTCCTTCTAAGGAGTGGGATGTGGAACCATAAAATCCTGATTTGGATCTCTCTCTTGCTGTCTTGAATATTGAGGACCAGGATCATATAAGTGGAATTGACCAAACATCTTCTTCAACTACACCATCCACTGCTGAGCATGCTTCTACTACTATATTTGATGAGGATTCTGATAATGAGTATTAATCTTTTGACTTTATTGTACTTGCAGCCTCATATATATAATAAAGGCTGATTTTGACATTTTGATATATAATAAAGGAGGTTCTGATATTGCTATTTTCATTATGTGTCTGTTATCAATGATCATTCATGAGTAAATGTGTTGTAACTTGTAAAGTTTATGCTTTGAATTTATGATTTATCATGTATGTTTTAAACTTGTATGATTTCACATAACATTTCTTAAATGTCCTAAACTATAATATAAATTTAAATTATATATATATATATATATATATATATATATATATATATATATATATATATATATATATATATATATACCGCGTTTCCCCGTTTCCAAAATTTGGGGAGGTCACGTTTCGCTTTGCTTCCTGTTTCGGAAACTCGTTCCCGTTTCCCCGTTTCATGCAACCTTGCTTTTGGGCCAAGTCTAAAGATCTACATCAAAGGATTTTCCTCAACTAGACCAAACATTGTGATATTTACTTGTGTGCGAAGGGATTTTTTGTAGTTCAATTCGACAATCAGCAAGTTCTGGAATACATCATAAATGATGGTCCATGGTTTTGGGGGAGGGCGAGCCTCTTCATAACTCCATGGTTTCCAACTTTTGATGCCACAACAATGGCAGTTACAAAGATGTCAGTATGGGTAAGATTACATAATCCCCCTCTCCCTTACATAATGGAAATTCATTGGGGCAATTTCTGAAGATAGATAGAGAAAGAATGGAAAAAGGTGTTTTACCTTTGCCCGCATCTGCGTGGAGATAGACCTAAGCAAAGGCCTAACAGAGCGTATCCATTTGGTTCATCAAGATTTCAAATGGACACAAATGTTAGATTTTGAAAATACTGCTTTCAAGTGTCGGATATGCCATCAAAAAGGGCACCTGTAGAACTCATGCCCTCAAGCAAAAAAAAGGGCAAAGAAAAGATCACAAAAGCCAAAGGGGTGGCAATTTCCAGATTCGCCTCCTTCAGATGAAGGAGATGAAGAAATGGATGAGTCATCAACAACCAAAAGAACAGAATCAAAAGGACTCCAAAGTGGAGGGAGAAAAGAAGCAAATGGACCATGCCAAACATGACGATAAAGCCGCCAATTTAGCAGTGACCCAAACTCTTGGAAATCAGCAAAAAGGAAAATGGCAACAAACAAGGTGCAACAGCAAATATCATAGTAACAGAGCAGCAAAAGATAGTCATACCCATTCAAAAGGAAGTAGGGGGATTAAAGCGAACTCATACATCTGAGAGTTCGGACTCAAACAAATAAGTTCCCCCGGAGGTGGAAGGCAACCAATTGGAAATAGTATCGATCGTTCCAAATCAAGGAGTTTGGCAAAAGGTGGAAAAAAAGAAAGGAAAAAAGCGGAAACTAACTGATTATTATCACACTTAGCCCAGAGAATTTCATGTAATTATTATTTTTTGTTTTTTCTCCTTTTGTGCTTCGCCAGAAAGGCTAATCTGATCAAATGCTTTAGGAAATCTACAAAATGTAATTTTGTTCCTTCATTTTCAGGTTGAATAAAATTATGATTTAATTTCTTGTCATTCTAATATCACAAAGCTCATTCTTCAAACTCATTGTTTGACCAATGTTGTTGAAAGTATATAATCCAATTAGGGCATCATACATTTGCTTTGAAGATTCAAGGCTTGCAACATAAGGAAAATGATTTTCGATAGAGTCCATGCTCATAGGAATGATGTCATTGTTCTCATATTTTCTTTTTCCTTCAACATGTGAGGATTTTGTGACCTTGCCTTTCACAATAACTAAGAGACCATTCTTTGCAAAGATAAGGTCAATCCTTGTCTTCCAAGCCCTGAAATTTGTAGCTCCTTCCAATTTGTTCTCAAACATCATAGAGGAACCCATGATCTGTTGGAAATACTAAAAGGGGGGTGGATCAGTATTTCTTAGCGATTAGCACTTTTAATAGTTTTCAGAGCATTAGTTATTATTATTGTGCTCAACAGTAGACAACACAATATAACAATGCAAAAACATAAAACAGACGACACGGAGATTTTTAGGTGGAAAAACCCCTCCAAGTCAAAAACCACCAAACATTTTAGACAACACCATACAACAATACAAAAAGATAAAACAGAGGACACAAAGATTTCAGGTGGAAAACCCCCTCCGAGTCAAAAACCACCAAACGCTTCTTTAGTAATTGTCTTCTCCCAGTTAAAAGAAAATTGATTACATCAAGATTTCATCTACAACTAAGGGAGGAGTCAACCCCCTAATTCACAGGCTACAACCTGTAGGACGCTACTAGACCCTAATATCCTATTGCAACCAGAAGGACACCCCAACGCCCTGTAAATCATGCCACAACCTTAATGAGTGCCCCAACACTCTGTTTACCAGCTGTCGTCGAAAGGACAATTTCATGTAATTATTATTTTTTTGTTTTTTCTCCTTTTGTGCTTCGGCAGAAAGGCTAATCCGATCAAATGCTTTAGGAAATTTGCAACATGTAATTTTGTTCCTTGGTTTTCAGGTTGAATAAAATTATGATTTCATTTCTTGTCATTCTAATATCACGAAGCTCATTCTTCAAACTCATTGCTTGACCAATGTTGTTGAAACTTGAAAGTATATAATCCAATTAGGGCATCATACATTTGCTTTGAAGATTCAAGGCTTGCAACATAAGGAAAATGATTTTCGATAAAGTCCATAATGATGCTCATAGGAATGATGTCATTGTTCTCATATTTTCTTTTTCCTTCAACATGTGCCGATTTTGTGACCTTGCCTTTCATAATACCTAAGAGACCATTCTTTGCAAAGATAAGGTCAATACTTGTCTTCCAAGCCCTGAAATTTGTAGCTCCTACTAATTTGTTCTCAAACATCATAGAGGAACCCATGATCTGTTGGAAATACTAAGAGGGGGGTGAAACAGTATTTCTTAGCAATTAACACTTTTAATCTTTTTCAGAGCATTAGTTATTATTATTGTTCCTCTTCAGATGAACATAAACAATAATCAACAATAGACAACACAATATAACAATGCAAAAAGATAGAACAAAGGACACAAAGAATTTTAGGTGGAAAACCCCCTCCGAGTCAAAAACCACCCAGCATTTTAGACAACACCATACAACAATACAAAAAGATAAAACAAAGGACACATAGATTTTTAGGTGGAAAACCCCCTCCGAGTCAAAAACCACTGAACGCATCTTTAGTAATTGTCTTCTCCCAGTTAAAAGAAAATTGATTACATCAAGATTTCAACTACAACTGAGGGAGGAGTGAACCCCCTCATTCACAGGCTACAACTTGTAGGACGCTACTAGACCGTAATATCCTATTGCAACCGGAAGGACACCCCAACGCCCTGTAGATCAAGCCACAACCAAATGAGTGCCCCAACACTTAGTTTACCAACTGTTGTCGAAAGAACGCTTCGTTGCCTTATTAGTTTATTAGCCACAACTTGTCCTACCACCACCCTACCGCCCTGGAATGTTCTCAGGCCACAACCTGAAGGTGACTCTAATCACCTGCCACCCTGACAAGCCAAAAGACCATGTTTCACAATTTCCAGACTGGATCCCATGTACTCTAAATCAATGTAGAATAGATACCAAATCCCGGTAGTCGTTGATCACTATTCCCACAAATTGGTCATTGCAAGATGCTACACATCAAGCTATCAATTACACATCACTGTCACTACACATTGCATATCACTGTCACTGCACAACTATCATCACTGTTATTGCAAATCACTTCATAATTTCTAGCTACCATTGAATGTCAATTCACAAATGAATAGTCATCAATGCTCAACCACTGTTATCATCAAGCTACACACGATGTTGCAACCATTTGGCACTACTATCAAATGATGGCACAAACCAAGGTGCCTCAAGTCATTCCCATGACCTGCAACCAATGCTCTCAAGTTTTGTCCTCTGAGAGCTACCAGCACATGTGTAAACATTGTTGCTCAGGTGGTCAAACCCTGCTATCCATCTTTACATCAATATTTTGTACAACAAGATGACATTGCCCTCAAAGACCTGCCACCCTGTAAGGTCATGGTTATGTCACTAAGTTATGTTATGTCAAATCAATTGTCGTGTCTAGTCAATGTTGATATGTCAACATACTATCAGATCTAAGAATCAATTTAATATATCATGTCAACGTGTCACAGCCAATTCAAAAAACTGTTATGTCAGGATGTCATAATAGTTAATTGAAGTCAATTCAATTCATTGCTCAGAATCCCTATCTGGAGTCACTGTATAATACCACAAGTTATATAATTTTGTCATGTTATCGTTGTAAGTACTCATTGTCGCAGTGATATCAAAATTCAATTCTCTGTCAAGTTAAGGTCAACTCATAGTTATCACGTGTTAATATTAGGACACTGTTAAATCTTTTTGTTAAGCCTATGTCAAAGTGTCAAGTCTTTTTACCAAATCAAGTCTTTAGGAAGCGTTTAGGGAGCGCCTTAGGGAGCGTTTTTTTAGGGAGGGAGCATTTTAGGGAGCATTTTTTTTAAGGAGGGAGCATTTTAGGGAGCGTTTTTTAGGGACGGAGCATTTTCGAGAGCATTTATTTTAGGGAGGGAGCATTTTCGAGAGCTTTTTTTTTTGCTTAAAGACTTAGTCCTAAATGAAATTACTTGTTCTCCATTTTCTTAGATCATCCATTTGCCAAACTAACTATACTGACAATATAATTTGTGTATCAAATATTTTTTAACATATTATGATACAATTCCATTTGGTAATGGTCGTCATTTTAATATAAATCCAGGAAAGGTATATCCTTTAACAATCTTGAGACAAAATTTCCTACCATAAAGTGGAATGGATTTTGTTCAAACTAGTTGAAAAGCATACATCATATTCGTTTTATGCAAGGATCAATTGTCAAGATATGAGTAATAAAAACAAAAGCTTAGCTTTAAGACTCATTGTGTTGTAGTTATTATAAGCAGAATATATGACCCTTTGAAACTCAGTATTTAATTCAACAACAACTTCTCTCCACTATAGAAAGGCCTAAATATTATGAAATCATTCTTTGTACTATTGTTAATGCCTTACACCTACTCCTTTCTCACATTAAAACCAAGTTGATAGTCCTTTGCAATCAAGATATTCCATCTTATTGAAGATAGTGATGGATGACCAAAATATTTGTTGATGTTTCATCAATGCCTCTAACCTTTTAGGTAATGGCCATATTGATTACATGAGATGGGGGCTTGTGTATTTTCCCATCTAAAATGCAATTGCTTAAACTTTTCATAATTAATGATATGCCTTCTAGGTTGAATTTCCCATTTCCTTGAAAGAAATTAATTTATTCCTTAGCAACACATTCTACGTGTTCTCCACCTGCTGGACATGCCAAATACCTAAGTAGTCAGCTAAAGTGCAAATCTCATTCTCCCCCTGGGGACTGACTTACGGCTCTAAGACTTTAACTCTATTATATTTTATTAGGCAAGACCCCATTTTTTTTTCTTAAGTGGCCATCACATAAAAAAGCATGTGGCTTCCTGCTTAATGATATTAAAATCAAAACCCCAGTTTAAGCTGCCTAATATGACCCCAACATTACAGTATCTTACTGTATCTTTTAGGATGATATTCTGTTAGAAGTGCTCCAAAAACTAGATGTATCATGTGATTTTCTCAATATGTGTTCAGTGTTTATTAATACGCCATCGTTTTTAAGATTTTTAAATCTTTACAACCATCTAGATTTCTATGGTTGACAATTTGCACATTGTTTCATCCAAGACACACCACAAGTTAGAGCTTTTTCATTTTCTTCTGGGTTACATCTTGGGAATTTGTGTAAATACTTTATTGGATCATTATCTTTAAGTGGTTGTCTGACATAAAGTATCTTATCTCCATTCTTACATCTTTACAAATACCCTTTAACGTTTCTAGACAAATTATTCTTCATTCTTACATCTTTACAAATACCCTTTAACATTTCTAGAGAAATTATTCACATTTTTTTAATTATATTTTCTTAGGGAAGACAATGTCAACAAGCATTAAGGTCAAGCCTTAGAAGACCACTATTACCACGATCTGCTCAAATTTCAAAAATTAGACATTTCTCTTGGCAAGAGACCAAGCAATAGATAAAATGAATTTACTAGTCTTTTCTAGTTTCTAGTAGTTTTTAACTTTTTATAACTGTTGAAACTTGACTCTTTCAAATTTATTATGATATTTTTTTGTAAATATATGGCAATTTAAGTTTGAAGTTTGAAACTTTGAAGTTGGCAGTTATAAGTTTATAACTAATTATGAATATGAAAATGATGCTTCATGAAATTTGAAAGTTGTTTCATTTCATTTCATGTTAAATATTCTTTGTTGTAAATGTTACACTTAGCTTACAAGTACAACTATGGTGATCAATGAATCAATGATGATAAATGTTATATATTGAATTTTGATCAAATGTTATATATTGAATGGTGATCAAATCTTTCAAGACTATCATAGTCATCTTATGTATCTGACTTCTATGTCATGTTCAGTTGTTAACATGACTTCTATGTCATGTTAAGTTAAATCAAGTTGCCATGCACTATCAAGACTATCTTAAGGAGATTGTCACATCAAGCCATGCCAAGTCACAATCGATTCTAACTTTCAAAACTGTGTTACTAAGTATTGTAACTGTTATATAATTTACTATTATCAAACTTATTTATTATGTAGGGAAGTCAATCATTGGGTTAGTGCATTTGATCCTTGAAGCTCACTAATACATAATGAGATTACAGTGAGGAATTCTTGTCATATATTGAAAACCATGGGTGAACAAGGTTCCATTTATTGCCCTAAGACAAGCCCTAACAAGCCTCAAACTAGCCTAGAATATTCTCTCGAAAACAAGACAACAAATGATCACAATAGAGCTAGTCCTATTTTATTTGAACCAGCAAAAATTATCCCAGGGAATCCCAACAAAAACCAAAAGAAAAACAATAAAAAAGTCCCTAAAATGTATAGTAATTTGTGCCCTAGAGAGGGTTGAAGGCATGTACTTAATTAATTTGCTCAAACATATCCCATAATACCCAAGGGAAAACAAAACGAAACAAAAAATACAACGCAAAAACCTTGTTTGTGACTACTTATACAGGACCGAAATTTTGAATGGCCTCAAGTCCGAGATTTAATCCTTGTATGTGCAAAAGACTAACATGATATATAGTGAGTGCCCTGTCCAAATGAATTCCTCCACCACATGTTCGAGCTTTAAGGACACAAGATAAGTATTAAGCCTCTCAAGACCTCTTTCAAAAGACTGTAGAACCATATGACAATCAAGCCTTAACTCCTGAATTTTTCGTTGTCCTTGCCTCAGATAGGTCAAACAATTTCAGAGGTGTGAAATAATAAGATAAACGTGTTAAAAATGTTATGGCTTGAGGTTAGATTAGGTCTTCTTTTATAGATAAACCTAAGGGCTATTAAGTTAGGCGTTAGAGGATTTTAGGAGCTTAAACTATTTTTAATAATGTTATTTAGTTTAATAATCACACTTGTTTTGTTAACATAAATTTTAATCAAAAGGTCTTAACCATAGCACAGGAATTTAGGGAATTTAATGATGAAAGACCCTTCTCATAAGAATGATACCTTTTCATACGATAATGACTTCTTAAAACATGAGAAGAAACCCTCATGCTTAATTGTTGAGGCCCATAACCAATGAAATTTTGCCATGTCCCCACCCCTTGGGGTTTTAACCCAGAAATTTGGGGTCACAAACTTCAAACTCAATTATCTCTCAAAATAGGAGGCCTCTCGAGGCATGCCACATACCACCAGGAGATCTCGACGAGGAGAATCCAATGACATAGATCTCCAAGTCAAACTCAATGATTTGACCGTTCACAAACCCTCGACAAGGTCAAGGTACACCCTCAGTCCAAGGAACCCAAACCCTAGGACTTAGGTTTTCAAACATCCAACAGTATAGTTGCCATCTTGATGTAATCCAACAATTACTAGGAAGAGTTCATTAAGTACTTGACATCAGTGACGGGTGTTTTTAGTCAAAGTCAAACCCAATCAACTCCATGAGTTGACATCAATGAAAACACCATCCAACATGATCAAAGATAAGCAAATAGATTGTAGATATAAGACTTCTCTGAGAATGACCTTTTACCAAAGCTTCTTCAAGAGTGACCTCAATGTACTTTCCTTCACCAAAACTCTAATTCCATGTTGATTTTTCAAGTGCAATACATACACGCATAAAACTTTTGAAATATTGATAATTACTTCTAATGATGTAGATATTCTTTTAACAAATTCAGTTTATCATTAAGCAATTAAGCTTCAAAAATTCAACCATAAAGCATAAGCACAGTAGAGATCTCAAAGCACAAAGAGAACACAAGATTTACCCTGGGAAAAACCCAGCAACCATTTCCTTAGAGAAATTATTCAGTTCAACAAGAGATAAATCCAACTATGAGATCAAACTAATCAACAAGCTATGGTCAAACATGGTCAAGCATCCCTCTAGTCAAGTCGGGTTAAAACTTTATGCCTTGCAACTTTGACCCTCTCTGATCTGCCTAGGTCGAATTTCAGCGTCCCTAAATATGCCCAGAAACTCATCCTCTCCAAAATTTCGACTTGCACAGAAACACACGTGCAAGCTAGAAGAGAGAGAAATCCACACATGCAAGTTAGAGAGATGATCTTCGTCCTTCTTCTATGTCCTTATCCTTTGCTTTGATGTCCAGAAGATGTCCTCCTTGTGTGAGATCAAATGGTGCCTTGAGGAGGAGGTCAAATGCTCTTTATATAGTGTTTTGCCTTCGTGAAAGGGGGTGTCTCTTCACTTGGGCCAACTTATATAGTTTGGAGCCAAAAATTCAAAATTCAAATTTTGAAATTTTCTCTTTTAAATCCGACATGAAGAACATATCTTAAAATAATTCTTTCACGGGTTAATCAATGAAAGCTTACAACATATATTACAAGGGCTAAAATATAAATTATAAAGACTGGCCATTGATACAAAAATTCAACAACCCACACAAAAAGATAATGGTCTTTCCCTTTCATCCATCACCCCAAACAAACAATAAAATCCTTTCTTTTATGTTTTTGCTTTAATAAGCTTCCCTTTACATCATTCCATAGTAAACAAGGTAAGCTTCAGTAACTCATGTGGAAGCTCCCTTTGGCTAGGATTCCATTTCCTTAGGCTCAAGTGTAGAATTTGAGTTGGTGAGGTGACAATGACCAACCTCTTATTTACACAAGTCTTCAACTAGATGATTTACATTTTTGGATGATAGATTTGTAAAGAGAAAAAGTCATATTGATATAATTATGGATTAACCACATGCTAATAAAACCCTTGGTTTGTGTGCACATATCTATTTCATAGGATTGTGGGTGAATCTGATACGGTCAAATACAATAGCACCAAAAACAAATTCCAACTTGAAGATATGAACAAATAGCAATGAAAACTTTTAGACATAATGAAGACTAATATTCATTGTGAGCTTGTTGTAAATGGGCACATGATTAGCGGTAAGACACAAAGTGGCAAGCATAACCCATATTCTATGAAATCTTCCCAACTAGACATTATGGGGAAAAATGTTGGGATAATTCCCATTTGGTCGTATGTGAGTGTTACCACTATATGAGTTTAACATTGTAGCACTGAAGTAGTTAGCATGACTTAATGTGTTAGACGGGTAGGCAAGGCATCCATTAATGTCGTGTAATCTATAAGTTAGATGACACGTATACATTGAAGTAATTGTTAGTTGAGTCAATAATGATCTAGCCCATGTGTAAAATCTATATATTGATGTATTGGTCTTAAACAATGTTAATGAAAATATTATGTTGCAATTCCTCCATTGTTGCATTTGTTAATAGCTTCTTGATTTTTTATAGATGAAGAGGATGTTCAAGAAAGAAAATAAATGACGATGAATATATTTTATAAACTAAATAAAATGAACACACACATGGATAATTTTTTATGTGCATCAGTCTTCCATCTATTTGAGACCTTAAACATATACCAAATGTTTGAACTTATAGGATACCATAAATACAGAAAAAACTATCCTAGCATCCATGTATTGTATCAACTCTTGGAATGGGCTCATAATAGTGTGCATGAATTTTAACTTTATAAGAGTGTGAAGAAATATAGTAGACATACGCTGAGGAAATATACCATAGATCTCCTACCACCACCCTGAGAACAGCCTTAACAAAGATCAACTTAGAATATCTAGACACTTAGGGGTTACATTCGCTTAGCCTAATGCGTCTTTAGGTAAAATGTGCTTCTTTAGTGAGTTTCTCTGATATGCATTAGTATGCATTTGTAGTTTTCTAATCCAACAATCACATTATGTTCTAGATATAAAGTGATCTTGTAGTTTATTTTATCCTTGATACTAATAGCTATATGGATTTGTGGCTTAACCAATGCTTGGTCTGTGATCTCGATTTAAGGAGCATGAAGGTTCATTTGTTAATGATCGATTGTGAAAAATTCAGATTTATTTTTTTTTCTTCTGCATTAATATATCACATCAAGTAGACATTTTGGCCAGGGCCATGGAGTGTTTCACTTTCTAAAGATTTTAACCATGTAATACACTAGTGTATCGATCTTTGATATGTTTGTGTCGGTGATTAGTTAAAGTATTTGACATATGTGCAATTACCTTGTTTAATGAACATGATATCAAAGCTGGTTTGAATAACCACTCCCATTGCTGATGGAGATTTTGAACATATGCGTCACTGCATGCATCAAAGTGTTTCTAGATTTTGTTGTTTAAGTGCATTTTTAGGCTAAGAGAGTTCTTCCATTGCATTTGGAGTGCTACTTTCAATTGGACACACTTTTTGGTTGAACCCAAAAAGGTTTCTACTTTTCAATATACAACCATTTTTATCAAATCTAAATGTATTAAGTTTCATTCCAATTTTTAGATTTGTTTACTCGTGCCTTGGTCAAGATGACCACAAACAATTTTCCTTAGCATGTACGAGTTTCTAGAAATCAGGGCGAGTCATGAAGCAGTTAACTTATGCATTGAATTTGAATTTTCCTTTACCAAGTGCTAGCTTATTTTTGGAAAGGGATGAAAGAGAGTCTCACTTGTTCATCATATCGTCACACACATTCCACATCATCTAATTCGTTCGTATAGCCTAGAAGAGGCTTCTCTCCCTCTCAAGTGTGAATCTGGATGCCAGAAATCTGCACACTATTTTTAGGGCTTTCTGGACAGCGTTGACCAGCATTGACTTTGGGTCAACCGTCAAGCTTTGACTTCGATTTGACTACAAAAATTCTGATTTTGGAGGACACATTAGAGGGCACAAAAATCGAGGTTGAACGTTGAATTTGTCCACAACCCCTTGACTATAGCGTTGACTAAAGTTTGACTTGCGTTGACTGTTTTGGGAGATGACTTTTGAGGTGTGTGTGACACTGAAGGAAGGTTGATCTTGTATGTGTTTGACTAAACCTCTTAGAGGTTGGAAGAGTTGGTTTGACTAGCCAAAGTCTTTGCTGGCAAGGGCTTCCTGTTGACTGTTGTAACAAACATTTCTCTCTATATTTACTAGACAAGAAGAATTACAAATTCTTACATATTATTTTGGCTTGTCTTCTATTGATCTATTATTATGTTCTATCAGCATTTACTTTCATGTTTATGTGATTGCTAATTTGAATTGGGCCTACATGGAAGATTGAAGTAAACTGCATTAAGCATAGAACATACCATGGTTATCAAAATTTGACATGCTAGCAGAGCTATAAGGTGAAGACAAAGCCCAAGCTAGTGTTAAAAGCAATCACCGAAGAAGTTCTCTTATCAAGGACCAATGGCCTCCTTAACCTACAAGGGTTTCAAGACTGATGATAAGCTGACTGATAAGTCTAATTATCATGCTTGGAAGATGTCTTTGGATTTGGTATTAGAAGATCAAGAAGTCATGGATTATGTGCAGGGGAAGTAAATGGGCCTCCATCAAATGCACCAACTGCCACAAAGACGAAGTATAGAAAAGGGGAAATCAAGGCGAAGATGATTATTAGGGATTCTATACATAAGCACTTGGTTGCTTATATCTCTGAGCTAGGCACGTCTAAAGAGATGTATGAAAATTTGGTTAGCATGTTCAAGGCTAGCAATGTTAATCAAGTTCTCTTTTTCAATGACAAGTTGACGAATATCAAGAAGGGCAAAGAAGAATCCATTCAATCCTATTTTATGAGGCTCATAAAAATCAGGAATGATCTCTTAGCTATTGGAGAAGAAGTAGTTGACCGAGAGCTCGTTCTCTTAGCTCTTGGAGGACTCCCCCGAGACTAGTATGTATTTAATACTACTATTCTTAATGATAATGTGATTCTTGATTTTGATGAATTGTTGACAAGATGCTCTCAAGAGGAGACAAGGATGATGGAGAGATACCATCCCTCCAATGGGAATGGAGGTGACCCTACTGCCTTCACCGCTCATGCAAAGAAGAGGAACAATGCTGGTCCGAGAAATCAAAACCATGGAAGAGCAGGTCCCAAAGGAAGAAAAGGAAGATGTTACACTTGTGACAAGTTTGGTCACTATGCAAGAGAGTGCCCCAATAAAAGGGACTCTCCTAGAGATGATGACAACAACAACTTCAGGGGGAATGGAAATCAAAGGAACAACAGGTTCAAAGGAAAGAGGAAGGTTGCCTCTGATTGAAGTGAAAATAGGCAACCTTTCAAGAGGACAAGGAAATCCAAGTACGATGAATCTAATGTTGTTGATAGGTAAAATGAATATATTCTTATATCTACCCTCTCTGTTGCATCTCCTTCCGATACGCTAGACAATTAGTTGATTGATAGTGGTGCCTCAAGGCACTTCACTGGATATAAGGAAGCCCTTTTTTATTTGATTGAAAAGGATACTAATTTCGAGATTATCCTTGGAGACAATGCCACATATCCCATGAAAGGGACAGTGACTGTGATCCTTCATCAAAATCAAGGTTAAGTCCTTCACTTGCAAGATGTGTTGTACGTACCTGACTTGAAAAAGAATCAAGGTGGCAATGGAAGACAAAGGATTCAAGGTGGCATTCATCGATGGAAAGGTACACATTTCGAAGAGACAATTCAAAGACACGTTCACTCTTGGGTTTAGAGTTGATACACTCTATCAGGTTGGAGGAAGTCAGTTGGGGGCCATGACATGTGACACAACCCTTCAATCCGAGCTATGGCACCGGAGGTTTGCACACCTTCAATTCAAAGACCTTCCCGAAGCAAGGAAGGTGGTGACAGGAATTTCTGATTTCAAAAACGGCCATGAAGATGTATGTCAGGGTTGTGCCAAAGGAAAGCATACAAGGGGACCATTCCCCTCAAGTTTCACGAAGACATCTGATATTTTGAAATTGATACATTCTGATCTATCTAGTATGCTTCCTGTAACATACTTGGGAGGATGCATATATTATATCACTTTTATAGATGACTTCTCCCGCAAAACTTACATAGACTTTTTGAAGAAGAAGGACGAAGCATTCAAGTGGTTTTGTACCTTCAAGGCTTTGGTTGAAAATCAAACAGGGAAAAAGATCAAAATTTTGAGGACTGATAATGGGACCGAGTATGAGTTAAATGAATTCAATGACTATTGCAGGGAAGCTGGCATTAAGAAGGAGACCACCATGGTGTATACTCCGGAGCAAAATGGTGTTGCTAAAAGGAAGAATAGAACCATTTTGGAAGTTGCCCATGCCATGCTTTATGACAAAGGTCTTCTGAAGTTCCTATGGGGAGAAGTTGCCAACACCACGGTGTATATTCAAAAAAGATGCCCACATTCTGCATTGGACTCCAAAACTCTCGAAGAAGTCTTCTCTGGTAAGAAGCCTGATGTCTCTCATTTTAGAGTTTTGGAAGTCTCGTTTATTTTCATGTACCGAAAGAAAAGAGGAGCAAGTTGGATGCTTCTGAGAAGAAGGGAATGTTTGTGCGCTACAGTGAAACCTCAAAGACATATAGAATTTATGTGCCTGGTCAAAGAGAAGTGGAGAAATGCCATGATGTCACCTTCGATGAAGATGTTACCCTCAAGAAAGCTAGGAATCTTCCTAGCTCAAAGGAAGACAAAGAAGAAGAAGAATATGCAAGGAAGCTGGAAGAACCGAAGGATGAACTAATCCTCGCGGTTGAAGGTCTAATGGATCCTACTGATCCATCTCCTTCAAATCAAAGGAGACCCTCATGGCTTAGGGACACTCTCCAAGATGCCAAGAGACATATTGCTCCGAAAGGAACATTCCATGAAAGCAAGAAGCCAAATAGGTACCAAGGGTACCTAGCAATGAGCATTATTGTACAATTTGAGCCTGGAACATATGAAGAATCCGTAAAGCATCAAGTTTGGAAGGTTGTTATGCACGAAGAATATGAGTCTATTATGAACAATGATGTATGGGATGCGGTCACGAGACCGAAGGACAAATCTGTTGTCACCTCAAAATGGCTCTACAAGATAAAGCATGGAGTCGATGGAAGTGCTGAAAAGTACAAGTCAAGATTTGTTGCCAGAGGCTTCTCTCAAAAGGAAGGGCATAGATTATGATGATATATTTGCACCTGTTGTCTGCTACACCACCATCCGATCGATTATTGCCCTTGTTGCAACGCAAGGATAGAGTCTTCATCAGACAGATTATGTGGAGCAACCTCTGGGGATGGAAGTCCAAGATAGATACATTTGTATGCAGGTTGAAGAAATCCCTCTATGGGTTGAAGCAAGCCCTCAGGGATTGGTATGAGAGGATTGATAGCCACTTGATGAAGTTGGGCTTCACTCGAAGTGATGTTGATCCAAACCTTTATTTTAAGGTTGATAAAGAAAAGCCTCACATTCTGGTTCTCTATGTGGACGATCTCTTCCTGACAGGTGTTAGACCCTCTCATTCATCAATGTAAGAGGGAGCTAGCTTCTGAGTTCGAGATGAAGAACCTAGGACTGATGCATTATTTCCTAGGCTTGGAGGTCTGGCAAAAGCCAAGTGAGATTTTCCTTTCTCAAGGAAAATATGTTGTGAAGTTGCTTGAGAGATTTGGAATGGTGGATTGTAAGTCTGTGTTGACACCAATGGAACTCAACTTTAAAAAGTTGTATGGAAATGTTGTTGGGCCCGAGTTGGGAAATCCCACCGAGTATCATCAACTCATGGGGGCCTTAATGTTCTTAGTGAACTCACGTCCAGACATATATTTTATAGTAAACACAATGAGTCAATACATCGTCGAGCCTCATCACATTCACTAGATTGGTGCCAAGAATCTCTTAAGTTATCTTCGGAGCACCATCAACCATTCGCTGAGATACACTGCCGAGAGTATGAGGATCCTTGGATATATCGATGTCAATTGGGCAGGCAATGTGGTGGATCATAAGAACACATATGGATGTTGCTTCACTCTTGGTTCTGCTTCGATATCTTGGATGAGCAAGAAGCAGAAATCGGTTGCTTTGAGCACCGTCAAGGCGAAATACATTGCAACGAGTATGGCCTGTTGTGAAGTTGTTTGGTTGAGAAAGCTCTTCAATGAGTTGTTTGGACATGTGTTGGATACCACCGTTATCCTTTGTGATAACCAAAGTGGGATTCATCTTTCTGAGGATGTCATGTTCCACGACCAATCCAAGCATATTGATATTAGGTACCCCTTTGCCCGGGACATGGTACAGCGAGGCACGTAAGGCTCGATCAAATTCATGTTCTTAACCTTTCGTGAGAAGCTTGGTATCGTGGACAGACCCTATTCTGAGGATCTCTCTTGAGTTGGACTATGAGCTCTAGGAGCTCCAAGGGGCTTGGGGATAGCTTCTTGGAGCTATAAGAAACCACAGGGCGAGCTTCGTCAAACCTTGTTGGTGTGCTTCTTCACCCTCTCTTTGATCTATGCCCCGATAGCATGACCGATGGACGCATCAGGGATTGTCGTACTCTCTATGTCTAGGATGGGGATGTGTCCAACCACTGGATCTGAGATCAAGTCTGGATGAGGTTTTAGGGTAGACTAGCGTTGATTTTGGGTCAACCCTCAAGCTTTGACTTCTATTTGACTATAGAAATTTCAGTTTTTGGAGGCCACATTAGAGGGCATGAAAATCAAGGTTGAACATTGACTTTGACCGCAGCCCCTTGACCGCAACATTGACTGAAGTTTGAATAGCATTGATTGTTTGGGAGATGACTTTGAGGTGTGTGTGACACTGAAGGAAGGTTGATCTTGTATGTGTTTGACTGAACCTCTTGGAGGTTAGAAGCGCTGGGTTGACCAGCTAAAGTCTTTGCTGGCTATGGCATCCTGTTGACTGTTGTAACAAACATTTCTCTCTATATTTGTTGGACAAGAAGAATTACAAATTCTTCTTGTATTATTTTGGCTTGTCTTGTATTGATCTATTATTATGTTCTATCAGCATTTATGTTCATGTTTGTGTGATTGCTAATTTGAATTGGGCCTACAAGAAAGATTGAAGTAAACTGCATTAAGCATAGATTTAACACAAATATATTAATAATGAAGACCGAATCTAGTTACATTCTTCAACGCTCCATCTTATCAACTAGGGAGGTAATCATATTTACATATAATCAAAGAGGTACATGGAAGATCTCACTTTATCTATGAAGAATTTTAGGCACTGCAATGCCATGGACTAGATTCCTGACCATGGCAATCTATCCATTGGTCTCTCAAAAATTAATCATCGCAATGCCATGGACTATATTCTTGTCCCAAGGCAATCTATCCAAGTGGGACTGAGATGGACTAAAGCTTTCAACCTCTCTAGGTACCATCAGGCTTACTAACCATCAACCCCGGGATCTAGGTGTGCATCCACCCGATGCCACCCTCCCTTCCAGACATCAATACAAAGTGTCGGCCCGATGTTTTTCCAAGCAATGCTTCACTCACAAAGCCTCAACAACAAATCTCTCCCGATCAAATTGATCGATAACCATTATGCTTATAAAACTTCCGAGAGATTCACCTGTACAAACAAAACCCCAATCAATAATATACTTTCACATGTTCACAAACAAACACAAACCTCTGGGGTCTTTCAAGCAACTTGATCTTGCTTCTTAACACAGTAGGACTATCAACCGAATCTTTGACAGAAGAGTCCTCAGTCATACACTTTCCTTTCCTACTTCACATGCAGCAACATATTCTTTAATCGGATCATTCTTTCCTTCTTACAACAGCACCTCACAAAGCATTCTCTAATTTCTTCATTCAAGGTAACCATCATGACTATGATATGCCCTCCCTCTTAAATTAGAGACTTGTTTTCATGAAGACATGTGTGATGTGTCCTTCTCTCACTCATGGCCTTCACTTCACTTAGAGAAATCTTTTTCATCCAAGTTCCCTCTTAACTTAGGGGGGACTCAATTTCTTTATTATGACATCGAAGAATCTTTCATGGCTTCCATCCTTCTCATCATGCTTATCATATCAACTTTCACTTATGGACATCTTCACCATCTTAAATATGATGTACTTGCACAACTTAGACAGCAAGTACAACCAAATCTATAGAAGCATGAAGTTAGTCATAACTAAATCTTATAGAAGCGGAAGCATTAGACTTTATATAATTAGCAAGAGACTATACTTCAATACTTCAATTTCGAGTCCAGGTTTTGTTACAAACCATCAATCACATCAGCAGTTTCGTCAAGATTTTAGAAGACAAGTTCTGACATAAAGTGATCCTTAGAAATAAGTCAAAAGAAAAGAAAAGCATCTAATAACTTTTCAGAAGTCATATGTTAGACTTTCCACTAGGATTTCATGTAAACCCTAAATTTCATACATGAGCTAAAATAACCAAAAACAATCAATCATAGCTTAATCAACATGAATAGCTTCTACTAGGGCTTGATGTAAACCCTAGATTTTCCATCTATAGATTCCAGATTTATACATACTAGTGAATTTAACTACTACTAGGGTTTAAGTTGCAAAACCCTAGATTTCCCAAATAACATCATCCTAGAAATTCAAACTTTTGGCTAGGGCTTGTTTTCAAACCCTAGGACTTATGACCATTAGTAATTAGGTCAACACATATATCTAGGAATTCATTATATAACAAAAGCATAACATATGTCAAGCAATATTTATATATTAGACATATACCAACCTTGACCAAGCTAGGGTTTCAACCAAATGAACACATACCTAGGGTTTCATTCCTAGGACTATAAGTACACAATAAGGATTTTGCTTATAGACCCAACCAAAATCTAGGGTTTTGGTCCATAACAAAGAAAACCATATTATACCAAACTTCAAAGGTTCGGGATTTCAGACAATATCATTTCAACCCTTAACAAGTTAGGGTTCCATGATCTTACCAAAACCCAAAACATGACATCATCAACATAATAGCAATTTCTTCATCAATAACCCTAAGTAGGTTAGGGTTTCATTCATCGTAACATACCCTTAGGTTAGGGTTTTCCACCTGTCTACGGTTCTACAAGGACATTTAAAGATGTAAGGAGGGTAGATTTATTCGATGATGAATCACCCAAAACAAGAATATTTATGATTCAAGATATCTAGACATAACAATGTTAGTAATATAACGCAAATTTCAAAATAAGATGAACATAGTTTTTAAGAGAATTTTATAAGGTGTATAGGCTAAGACATGCTTGGAAATGTTCCTTGACAAACTTTGCAAGGATTCCTTGAAGCGGTTTCTTTAAGTTATGATATCTTATGCCTTGAGTTTACTTGATTGAGAGATCATTGTCCCATAGGAGTTTATGCTCTTCTTGGAAATTGTAAACACACAGTCAGATGACTAAAGCAGAGAAATCACAATACTTACTTGAGTTTAGAAGTTGTTATCAGATTGCTGAAGAGAAGACTTGCAAAAAGAGCTGCTACATGACTTCATATGGACTGCTTCTTATGACTTGTTTTTGTTCATGTAATTTAGACCTCATAACATGGCTCATTGTCATTGGATCTCAATACAAATGCACTATCTCTTGTCTTCTTCATATTAGTGTTGGTCCCTTCTTGAGTCATAGTGAATTTGGTCTTGTCTTTTCATGCTTCTTTGGATCACCATTATAACTAGGATCTCCTCAGACTTATGCTCAGAATCACTATAGAATAGGTTTAGTTAAGGTTTTTTGTACTTCATTCTTTGAACTGTAACCCTCCCTCATTGTTGTCTATGATCACTAAACTTCCTACCGAACTGTGATCTCACAAATTCACTTCTGAAGTTAATCTTATTTGACTTGAGATGTACCGAAACCCTTATCACTTGATTGCACTAAGATTGTGGCACTGTGGTGAGACTTCATCGCTGTGAAATGTACCGAATGCTTAAGTTGATCCTAGCTCTTTGAAAGGTGTCTTGATATGGTGAAAAAGGACTAAACTAGCTCACTGTAATTTGCTAAGATACCTCAGAATCTTAATTCCAGAAATGTCCTTGGGATCTTGATCTAACTTATTTGATCTTCAATGCAAACAGAATCTTCCACGGAGAATACTTCAAAGATGAATAAGTGATCTTCAAACTGCCTTGATCATGACCATAGCTCTGATACCATGTTGAGAAATCCAAGGAGGTGGCAATTAATCGATTTCTCTTATTATGACATTATCTTGTGATGTTTTCGTTATTATTATGGGTTCTTTTGATTTAACTTTTCTTATCATCAAGACTAATGCCAAACAACAAATAGAAGAACACAAGATGTAGGCACGTTGTAGGGCAAAACCCCACTCTTTGGGGAAAACCTAATCAAATTCTTCCTTCAGTAGATTCAAGATGAGACGACCAAGACACTAGACTCAAGACTACCTCCATCAAGTGACCTTGTCATGACAGTCAGCCTTCTTCACACTTACATCTTTGAAGAGATCACCTCTGTAACCAATCTGAGCTTCTTCTTTCACTGTAGAAGCATAGAGTCACTTGTCACTATGGTAACACCAAGATAGTAGCACTGAACCCTTATTATTGTGGTAGCACTGAGATCTTCTAACGATGGTAGCATCATTGTAATAACACCAAGTTGAGGTAACTTGGAGAGCACCGAACTCGATCACTGTGAGAGCAACGAATTTGCATCCATTGTAATAACATTGAAACTCTACAATTAATCTGAACTTCAGTGGTTACCTTGGTCACTATGGTGACATCGAACCTATGAGAGCACTGAGGTTTATTTTCTATGACAACACCGAAGTTAAGATCATCTTTGTACCCTTATCTGAGATCTTTGTACCCTTATCCAAGTTCCTTTACCGAATTACTAGTTCCTGCAATTAACATATGAACTTGGCTCTGCAATTAGCCTGAGATTCTGAGGTAAGGTAATACGAAGACCCTAGCTTGGTATATATAGTGGTTCGTCCATCATAAATAAGCCAACATGAGGTGTGTCTCTTGTTTTTAGGCCGACATGAGTACATTGAAGAGAGCCGACTTCAAGACAATATATTTGAGGACGACTTGAAGAAGATGACTTGATGAAGACTTGATGGAGGAGTCTTTGACCAAATAACTTTGACAACAACCTAAAGCCTACAATGGAGGCTTGACCTATAATTGACCCGAGCATGCCCGTGCTTTAACAAGTCAATAAAATAATAATAAATTCCTTTGACAAATATATTAATAATGAAGACCAAACCTAGTTACATTCTTCAACACTTATTTCCCAATATATGCAAACACCCCTTGAGAGCCATCTAAAAGCCCGAAAAGGATAATTTGGTAAATTAAAGGTGTTGTTCAGTTTAGATACATTACAGTTCATGGGGAGCTCCTTTAGTTGGTTACATTCAATGTTTCAGCACCTCCCCCCCCCCCAAGTGGGGTGCACGCACATCACGCTTCCCAGGCACCTAGGACAAGTAGATGCTTGGGGAAACATTTCCCCACATCCCTGTTTTGGGGTAATGTGGGGAGACACAAGGGGAAACATTTTCCCAGTGTGGGGGAAATATTTTGCCAAAAGGGGTGCTTGTGGGCATCCCCCCTCATAAAGGGCTAGACATCCCTTTATTTGTGCTTGAAAACAATATTTTATGAGTGGGGAAGCCTAATATTCAACTCTAGGACCCTACTAATGCTATGTAATTAATGGTAATACTAAATTCTTAAAGTAAAATCTCATTTTACTTAAATAATTTTTAGCATTACCATTAATTGACTCACGATGTATGAGAGTGGTTCAGACCTCATTGGATTGCATATGGAGAAGATAGAATTTCATGAAGGAACAAAGTGTGTGTCTTTAGCATGTTTTCTTAGTATGCATTAGTATGCATTTGTAGTTATGTAATCTCATAGCCATGATATGTTCTAGATATAAAGTGATACGATGATTCGCCTTCTCCTCAATACTAACAGCAGGTCCACAATCACCATACAAAAAGCATGGAAGCCCATTTCTAATGATCGATTGTGAAAACTCATGTAGTAATCCAGTGGCCACATTGACTAGGGTTGTGGATTGTTTCCCTGTTTAAAACTTCTAAATGTGTAATACACATGTTTACTGATCTTTGATTTGTTCGTGTGAGTAGTTGCTTAAGTTATTCAACCTGTCTAGAAATCCATATTTATCGAACACAGCTCATGAACATCAACATAATTATCTTCCCTTATTGTTTCTCGCCAAAATGTAATTAGATGGTTGACTTCTAGCATCAGTAGTTACACTCCTGAACATACGCACATTTTCTAGTCCAAGATGTGGAATACATCGAGGATAAATTGTCTGGTCCTCATTTTGTCACTGGACATCCAGCAGCCTATATGGATGCCAATCAACAGACATCAACAAATTATATTTAACAACTCTTGGCACATCTCTGCTTTCACATTCTTAGATCACCTGTTTGTAAGATACATATGGCATATGCTTAGAGGCTTCATCCTCTTGTTATTCAACAATGTCACTAATGACAAGAACCAACCTATGTTGCAAACATGTCAAAAATGTGTTTTATACAGACTGACACGCATTTCAACATCTGTACAATGCGTTTCCAAATGAAATTTGTCTAATTTTTCCTTGATTTAATTGTTAGGACCCACATTTTTGGTGTTATTGCCTAATCAAAGGTTAATTATGAAGAATGAGACTACTAGAAACATCTAAGACCAATAATTTTTCTTTAAAAAGGGTTTCACTCTCAGTTTGTACCAAAATGTTGTTAATTAATGGTGAATTAATTGTTAACATAACCACTAATTGTTTCAGAATGCTTGAGAGTGTTTCCAACCTCATCAGTCTTTATATGGAGAAAATAAAATTTCATATCCTATTCAAAATTCAGTATACTTAACAGTTTTCAGAATTTCACAATTATTTTGATTAGATTATATTATGCATGAAGGAAGGTATGCTATTGGTAGTTAATCAAGAGCATCAAGCCCTTTATGTACCTCAATGTTAATGATATTGCTTGTTGGACACCTCTATCATGGCCTCAGAAAAAATTAACCCTTCAATCAAACCAGAATCATTGATCAATGACCAGAATCAATTATCAATGATCAGGCATGCTAGGTTTTTCGTAGCATAATTTAATGCTTGGATTAGGTAAATTCATCAAAATTGGGTGGTGCTAACTGATGTCGCTAGAGAATTGAGGTAGAGGAAAAGAGTGATACTAATAATGAAGATCCACCGTTTCCAAATTTTTGGGGAGTCACATTTCTAGTGCACTTTCATTTCAGAAATGCATACCCGTTTCTCCATATCATGCAACTTGGGAACCGATCCATAGAAATTTCTCTCTATAATATAATTCCAATTTTGAATGCTGCTCATGTGTTTCTATGCAAAGATAGCTAAATGAAAAATGCAATATTATAATAGATAATCAAATCTGTCTCAAAATATCCCCAAAATTACAAAATGTCTGTAGAAGAGCTGTATTGCCCATATCCTTCCATCCCCTTTAAAACACTATTATAAAAAAGCACATTTTCCCAACCAAATGTGCATATAGCTGATACATACCAATATTCATGACTTCTAGTTTAACAGAGCAAATATTCTTAAACCTGCAAACAGATTTATACTAATTAATTTATTCAATAGTTCGGCTTTTGGACAATTGTGGTCTGAAAATCAACTAAACCTACCTATAGCTGACACATTCACTCTCAAACTAGCTTCCTGTCTATTCTTTTCTTGTTTATAAGAACCATTACTTTTGTTTAAGTGACCAAAACACCAGCTCAAACAGATGTTACACCAGCCAACAGGGATGATACAGCATTTCAGAATCTGAAACACCTCTGACACATTTAAACCATGTTTCAGAGGAATTCTGTACAAGTAAATGTCTCTGAAGCACCAAAATGTGTTTCCAGCACCCCAAGGTGAAGCTTCTGGTAAAAGACGGTGGGTGGGATACATGTCTCTGAAGCACCAAAATGTGTTTCGAGCAGTGTTATAGGAGTCTCCAATCACTCACGAGTACTCATGATTCCGATTCTGATCTTCAACCAAACGAGCCGATTTGAATCTCAGCGAGTCAAACTTGTGTTGACCGAGTTTGACTCGTGTTGACCGCAAGTTTGACTCACGCTTTCAGAGATTTGTAGAGGAATCGACGAGCCACTCAGATTCTTAGGTTAAAAGAATGGGGTTTTATTTTGTGGTTTCGCTTTCACTTCTTGCTACCTGTCGCGCTTGGAGTTTGCTTTCATTTCTTCTTGCCGTCCGCCTATCTAGAGACTCCGTGGATCAAACGATGCCATTGTATACGTACATATTTGTGGCTACTCCCCAATGGTCAAGCAACATTCTTTTCCTTTAAAAATATCATTTTGAATAAAAGAAACTGGTTGTAGTATGTTAGAGTTCTATATCATTTTGAATAAAAGCAAATCGTTGCAGAATGTTGGAACTTTACAAAGACCTATAATAATGAAACAATTCTTTAAATTCATTTGTTATCGTCAAGTGTATAAAAATGATCTACCAATGGGTATAACGCATTACCAATCCAAACTTAACCCAATTTAGAAGCCATGCTATTGTAACCCCAAGTAAAATTTTAGCAGGTCTGCGGTGTTTGTTGACAAAAACTTGGAAGTTTCTCGTCTCATTTGAATCTTTGTACTTGTTTTGAATGTTTTCCAATACTAAATATATTTTATACTTGAAGTATACACATTGTCCTCATGATTTTTTGGACATCTATTGATATTATACATTGTTTGGACATGGTTTTATTGAATATCAATGAAAAATGTAAATTATTATAATTATTATTATTTATTTATTTTTAATTCAATATATGTGTAATCTTAATTTATTGTATTCACTGATTTTTTCACGATCTTTTGTTAAAATTTGGGTACCAGAGGACAAGTGGTTCCCTAAAGCTTTGATCTTTTGCCTAGGGAAAAGTGTTCACTTTATTTGTATTTATTTTCCTCAAGTGACTTTATAAGTGGTAAAGTCAATCTAATTTTAAAGTGACTTTATAAGTGATAAAGTTACATTCTAATTTTAAAGTGACTTTATTAAAGTCAATGAAAAATTAGAAAGTGAAAACGTGACTATGGAAATAAAAGGCCAAGTGGGTCTTTATTTAAGTGGGTGAATTAAAAAATAGAAAGTAAGAATTAAATGCATATTTATTCTCATCCCGAGATTTAAATGAATCTCATCCATTAGATCTTAGGGTTACCCAAAAAGTCATTGAAAAAATCAATTCCGTTTTTCATAAGCATTTGAGAGAAAGAGAAGAGAGAGCAAGGAGAAAATTTATAAGCAAGGAGGAGGTGAAGGAGTGCAGCAAATCCGTACAGCAGCTTGGCACACATCCCAAGATAGCATTTCTGTACAGCAACATTTATTTGGCACACATACCAAGGCAGAATCCGTACATCAACTTTTTGCACGCATTTTGAGGAAGGTACAGCACATTTTTCGAGGAGGATAAACAACAATCAAAGGCACAATTTTCAAGGCAGATTTTGGGGCATGAATTTCGAGGATGACTGTTATAACATTACCGTACAGTCCATACACTTTCGTGCAGTCTATGTTGGGCACATTTTTTGAGGCAGCTGTACAGCATTAAATGCTGTAATTTATTGCTATAATTTTCTGTTTGTTGTTGGCAGAAATTTCAAGGTAGAAGTTTCGCATGGAAATCGAGATAAGTTGGTTTTTGTGATTGTTGTAATTTTTCCTATGTAATTCATTTTCTCTGTAAAATATTTCCAGAAATAAAGAAAAGCTCTCAAACTGGTTTTCCCCAAGAGTTGTAGCGGGTTTTTCCAGGGTCACATTGACCAAAAATCACTGTCATTTTCTGCGTGTGGCTGTTATATTTTGTTGTGTTTTATTTCTGCATTTTCCAGCAGTGGTGAAATCTCCAAATTTGTGTTTTCAAAAAATATTGTCAGTTCCAGATTTTAGTATTTTTATCATGTTCAATTTAAAACTAATTGCATGGAGTGATAAGGAAAACTGATAACCGGAGTGGGGGTTGAAATTCTTCATGTTATCAGAGCTTAGTTGGCTGAAAATTGCATTTTGGGACAAGAAGTTGATTTTTATACAGAAAACAAAAACCTTTACCCAGATTTGAAAATTTTAGTTTGTTAAGACAGTGAATCATGTATTTAGGGTTGAGGGTTGAAGACAAGGTGGATGGGCAGAGCAACTACAGTGCATGGAAGGAGAGAATCCAGAGCATCTTTGAGAAAGCAGAGGTCTAAGGCATTATGGTACATACTAGACAGCACCCAATAGCAGTACCTGTTGACCCTATATAGTTAGCAGAGTTCAACAAAAAGAATGCTAAGGCCAAAAATTTGATTTTGGATAGAGTCAAAGATCATGTCATTGCTCATGTGAGAAGAAAGACTTGTGCACATGAAATGTGGACAACCTTGACCGATCTTTACAAAAGCTCAAATGAAAACAGAAAAATGGTCTTAAAGGAGAAACTTAAGGCCATTAAAATGGCTAAGTCTGATAGTGCTACAGCATACCTCACAAATATCACTTCAGTGAGAGATGAGTTGGCAGCCGTAGGTGAGACCATTGCACCCACTGAGTTGGTGAGGATTGTTTTGAATGGTCTTCCCAAGACTTGGAAGAGTTTTGTAGATGGTATTGTTGCAGGAGAGAACCTTCTCGGATGGAAGAAGTTGTGGGTTGATTGCATTCAGAATGAGGTCAGAAAGAACCATCTTGGGGTAGCCAAACATGGGGAGGAGGATGACAATGTGGCATTGTTGGCAAAAGGCAAGAAGGGCAAAGAAAAGAAGCAAGCTTCCACCAATGGAGGCAAAGGCAAAGGTAAAGGCAAGCAGTAGAACAAAGAGAAGGACTACTCCAAAGTCAAATGTTGGAATTGTCAAAAGTTGGGACACTATGTTGTTGTGTGTCCGGAGAAGAAGAACAAAAAGGGGAAAGAGGAAACCATGGCAATTTCTGCAGAGATAGAGGGCTTCTTAGAGAGCTTTGATCAGGAGTTTAGGTTCATAGCTTGTGAGTCCTCCAATGCAGTATCACATGCCATACAAGTTTTGAGGGAGTGTGCCCTCTCCTCTATTAGCAGAGCATCTTCTGGTATTTGGTATGTTGACAGTGGGGTTTCTTGTCATATGACAGAAGTCAGGGAATACTTCTCAGAGCTTTTAGAGAGTGATAGTGATATGGAGGTAGTAATTGGTGATGCCAGCATTGTTAGAGCAGTCGGTGTGGGAACATTGACATTTGATAGGGAACCCAAACCTCCTTTGAAAGTATCAGATGTTCTATATGTGTCTGGAACGAAGAAGAACCTGATATTCGTCTCAGCAATTGAGGACAGAGGGTATGAGGTGTTGTTTAGGAGAGGACAGGTGCTCATATATCCTAAAGGAACTTCAGCTGCTTCAGCTAGAGTGATTGGTGTGCACCATGCTAAGGTGTACAAGTTCTCATTCCAGCCCCTAATGGCATTGAGTAGCAGCACCACAAACAGGACCGACAGCAAATCTAGCAGTTCAGAGTTGTGTGAGATTCGGCATCGCAGTATGGGGCACATGTATCATGGGGCCTTGAGGACATTGCGGGAGATCACCCTTAGTATGCCAAACTTCAGTTCCGATCACCTTGATGTATGTAGAGGATGTGTTATGGGGAAGTTTGTCAAATCCCCTTTTCCCAGCAATGACAGCAGAGCGACAGGGATTCTTGACTTGATTCATTCCGATGTGAGTGGTCAGATGTCGCATGTATCCTTGAGTGGCTATGAGTATTATGTTTTTTTCATTGATGACCACTCTAGGAAGACCTGGATTAATTTCTTGAAGACCAAGAGTGAGGCCTTCAAGCGGTTTCAAGAGTTAAAAGCTCTTGTGGAGACCCAGACACGTCGGAAGATCAAGGTCCTTAGACCGGACAATGGAGATGCGTATACCCTTGGTGAGTTTGTGAATTTTTGTGTTGAGGCAGGCATTCGAAGGGAGTTCACGGTTCCTTACAACCCCCCGCAGAACGGGGTGGCAGAGAGGAAGAATAGATTAATTGTAGGGGCTGCCAAAGCCATGCTTCATGATCAGGGGTTACCTTTATTTTTGTGGGCAAAGGCCTGCAACACTATTATTTACTTGCAGAACAGGAGTCCACATCATGCCTTGGGGGATGTGACTCCGAAGGAAGCTTTTTCTGGGAAGAAGCCTAATGTTGGGCACTTTCGTATCTTTGGGTCCCTTATATTCCTATGTCCCCAAGGAGAAGAGGACCAATCTAGAACCTAAGGCAAACAAGGGCATCTTTGTGGGTTATAGTGAGACCTCGAAAGCTTATCGGATTTATATTTCTGCAAAGAGGAAACTGGTTGTCAGGCAGGATGTGAAGTTCGAGGAGGAGAGAGCTTTTAAGAGGTCACGGGAATTGCATTATCTAGAGTCAACAGACCCTCAAGAACAGTTGAGTCAGTCACAGGGATGCAATGCACAGGGTGCAAGAGGACAGGGATCAGGAGGTACATCGATTACCGTGTCAAGCCCATCAATGAACAATGGCTCTCAGAGTCAGGTGGGTAATTGTTCGGGCAGCATGCAGAGCAGTCTGCGGAGCAGTTCACAGGGTAGTCCACTGATGGACAGTTCGCACAGTACTTCAGCTTCTACAGGCACAGGTTCAACATGAGGTCAATTGGCAGGCCTTCAGTAATTCAGGCTTCTGATGTTGATGAGGATTATTTCACTCTGGTGGGAGAAGTATGATCAGGGAGGAGGAAGCCCAAGTGGCTTCAAGACGCCTTACGCAAGGCCACATCAGTTGCTAGGCCAAAGAGACAAGTGAGAGAGAGTAAACCACCTGAGCAGTTCTGTAGTTACATGGCATTGGTAACAAGCATATTTGATACTGAGCCTTCTAGTTATGAGGAGGCAGCAAGCCAGCAGGTCTGGAGAGAGGCCATGATGGAGGAGTATTCTTCTATTATGAAGAACGATGTTTGGGAGGTAGTGTCGAGCCTAAAGGTAAATCAGTTGTTACTTCCAAATGGCTCTACAAGATAAAGCATGCTACAGATGGCAGCATTGAGAAGTTCAAGGCTCAATTTGTGTCGAGAGGGTTCTCACAGATAGAGGGAGTTGACTATGAGGAGACCTTCGCTCCCGTAGCTCGGTATACATCTATTCGTTCTATTTGATCGATTGCAACAGAGATGGGTTGGAAGATCCACCAGATGGATGTGAAGACCGCCTTTCTCAATGGCTTCATTCAGGAGGACGTTTATATTAAGCAACCAGGGCTTTGAGGTGCATGGGAAGGAGTCCCATGTATGCAGATTGAAAAAGGCACTCTATGGCCTGAAGCAAGCTCCTAGAGCTTGGTACTCTCGAACTGATACATACTTGCAACAGTTGGGTTTCACGAAGCGTGAGGTTGATCTGAACCTATACTTCATTGTGGTGAGGTTGATCTGAACCTAGTTGTGAGGCCATATGGCTTCGCAAGATGTTGTTTGGTCTATTTGGTCAAGCATTGAGACCTTCTAATTTTACATTCTAATTTTAAAGGGACTTTATTAAAATCGATGAAAAATTAGAAAGTGAAAAAGTGACTATGGAAATAAAAGGCCAAGTGGGTCTTAATTTAAGTGGGTGAGTTAAAAAATAGAAAGTGAGAATTAAATGCACATTTATTCTCATCCCTAGATCTAAATGAATCTCGGCCATTAGATCTTAGGGTTACCCAAAAGGTCATTTAGGGTAAAAGGAGAGGAGAAGATCAATTCAAACTTTCATGAGCATTTGAGAGAAAGAGAAGAGAGAGCAAGGAGAAAATTTCTGAGCAAAGGAGGTGAAAGAGAGCAGCAAATCCATACAGCGGCTTGGCACACATCCCAAGGCAGCATTTCTGTACAGCAGCATTTATTTGGCATGCATACCAAGGCAGAATCCATACAGCAGCTTTTTGCACACATTTTGAAGAATGTACAGCACAGTTTTCGAGGAGGAGAAACAGCAATCAAAGGCACAATTTGAGTCAGATTTTGGGGCACAAATTCCGAGGAGGACAGCTGTACCATTTCCATACAGTCCATACAGTTCCGTACAGTTTGTTCTGGGCACATTTTTTGAAGCAGCCATACAGCATTAAATGCTGAAATTTATTGCAGTAATTTTCTGTTTGCTGTTGGCACAAATTTCAAGGTGGAAGTTTGGCATGGAAATCGAGATGAGTTGGTTTTTGTGATTGCTGTAATTTTTCCTGTGTAATTCATTTTCTCTGTAAAAGATTTTCAGAAATAAAAAAGAGCTCTCAATTGGTTTTCCCAAGAGTTGTAGAGGGTTTTTCTAGGGTCACATTGACCAAAAATCACCATATCATTTTCTGTGTGTGGCTGTTATATTTTGTTGTGTTTCATTTCTACATTTTCCAACAGTTGCGAAATCTCCAAATTTGTTTTTCAAAAAATATTGTCATTTCCAGATTTTAGTATTTTTATCATGTTCAGATTTAAAACTAATTGCATGGAGTGATAAGGAAAACTGATAACCGGAGTGGCGGTTGAAATTCTTCATTTTTCCCAATTTTTTCCCGATCTGATTAAAACTCTTCGCTCTTTTGCCTCGCCAATTTATTGCCGATTGTAAGTCTGGTAACATTGGTTTCCAGCACCTCAAGGTGAATCTTCTGGTAACAAGGTTGGGGGAGGGGGGGTGATGTCATTGAACACAAGTGGAAAAACCACATCCTCTCACAGAAAAGATATAGCTTTCTTCCATCAGTGCAACCCTGATAGGATAAATCATATATCCTCTAGTGCAAACACTAGACCCCGAAAATAGAATTTTGTATAGGCAGAGAGAGTCTAGAAATGGGTAATAACTAGGCCAGAACTGGAAAATATATGTCCCCCTGAATCTTTTAAAGAAAGTAACTATGGAACCATTTAGACTTGAGTCACAACACCTGATCAGCAACATTAGTGGATTGAAAAGGAATATTTATCTTCAAACATGCTGAAGATTTAAAAGGAGAAAGAACTCACTGTACCTGTTGTTTGAAATAGAATTTATGTGATAATCATGAGCATGAGCATATACTCTCCGACACCTAGCAACTAAACTTGTTTCGCTGCTGGCCACCTATTAACACAAACCACATGAACTATCATATTTCTGTGCCAACATAATGTACCACAAATATACATATCTATTGTATAGAAAATGTTTAGAACATTAATTCCTGCACATCTTTATATTAACAGTCATTTAAGAATACTACAATAGGAACAGAAAGAATTGTTTAATGCTAAATGTTGCATGAAAACCACAAAGATGCTTAAAAAGAAAGAAAATAACTAAAATGCCAGTGGCACAGATTTGAAAATATCCATACCATAGGTAAACGGAGTGAAGGGATGCCCCCAGGAGGAAATACAAAGTCATTGCTAGGGTGACCACTAGTCTGCTCCAAAGGACCACCATTGGAAGAACATGATGTATGTGATATTGGATTTATCACAGAGCTCTCCATAATCATGCTTCCATTTCCTGAAAGTGCTGATGAGTCTACATTCATATCACACAACTTCTTTATCTTTTTCTCATGAACCTGATCCACAGTCCAAGCAATCATAGTAAGGCTTAAGCCAAAAACAGTTTTATGATAAGTCCGTGATTTCAACAGCAAATCACATATAGCCCAATCATAACATTTAATCTAAAAGGCAACAAAGTCTTCTGTGTTTAGTAGAACCTCAAATGAAAACAAAGGTGGGTAGTGTAGTGTGCTGCTTTAAAAGGTTGTTTGTTTCCTTCAAAAAAGTGAAAGCTTAGCTAAAAATCACTTATCTAGATCCTCCAAGTATTAGATTGAAGGAGCATGTTAGAAGATCGTCCCAAAAAAATTCTTAAAGGTAGGGGGTAGCAAGCAAGGGCATGCTAAATAATGTTATCAATCAGACTGTCCTTGAAGGTCCAAACATGTTTCTCTAAAAAGCAACTAAATGTTGAACAACAAAAAACAAGGACATGAATACTAAACCATCAAACTATGGCAATAGAGTCAACATGTTCAAGGTGATAGTTGAAGTTTCCTTATTGTCCAATGGAGGTGTGACAACAAAATGTATCAGAAATTTCATCTGGTCCAATATTAGACCTCATTTTATAGAGACATGCATCTTATTATGATCCACCATACCATGAATTGACCAACACTTACAAGTTAATATCATACAATTAACAGATTTCTAATTGCTGTTGTACCTGAGTTCACTCCTATATTTAGAAGGCTTTATAGAATACCAGATCCTGCTTAGGTACTGAGAAAGGCATGATGGGAATATATGCATATGATAGACTGAATCAAATGTCAAATTCTCTAGATGGCAAGGTGATATCAATCAGCAGCTGGTTTCCTTCAAAAGAGTGCAAAAACATTGACAACCATGATTCTGTGCACCTCACCTTCGCAGACTAACAGACCCTGCTAAGGTCTTAATGAGAAAAACATACTGGTTGATATTCATATAATGGAGAATGAATCAAATGCCAAATTCTCTAGATGGAAAGACAATATGAATCACCAGCTGATTTCCTTCAAAAGACAACCAAAATTCTGTGCACCTCACCTTCATTTTATGGCTCTTTACTGTGTGTTCCAGCTTATTCATTCACGTTTTTGTTATGGTTCAGCGTATAGTCATATTTTTCTCCAGAATTTACAATTATTTACAAAACTAGCCACCAAACCATATAACAATGAGGTCAAATGCAACCTCTTAAAAAAGGTCTTAATTTAAAAAACATGCTGAGTAGATACTCATATAATGGAGAATGAATCAAATGCCAAATTCTCTCACTCGCCTTCAATGTATGGCTCCTTTTTGTGTGTTCCAGTTTATTCATTCCTTCTTTTGATTTGGTTCAGCATATAGTCATATTTCTTTCCAATATTTACACTTATTTTATGAACCTAGCCACCCCATATGACAAATAGTTCAAATGCAACATCATAAAAAAGCTTGACTGCAGCTGCATTAATGCTCATAAAATTTTCCTTGCTTTCAGGAAGACAAAGCCTGCATACTTTTAGTGAAGAAAGATAAAGTATGCCTCAGTTAAGAAGCTGTAAATAAACGTCAATGGGGGATTTTCTATTTGGTGAAAGAGGGCCGTTGTCATTGGCCCCACATAATTCAAGTCAAACAAGGAACACATTTGCCTTGGTGGATCGCTTGTGCTTCTGCTCATAAATTTTTGCTTGCTTTGAGGAACATAAAATCCTGCTCACACACTTTCCACGTGTGCTTCTGCTTCTGCTAGTGCTTATCCTTGTGTTTGCAGTTTGGGTCAACTGCAAGTCACAGTCAACATTGCCAGAATAGAAACCATTAATCACAGCTTTGAAGCAGAAGGTTTCCTATTTGAATGTTGCAAGCTGGTAACATTAGTTGTAATAGTCCCAGATTGGAGAAGGGAAAAGTTGCCACATATAAAGAAAATGATGTACAAAAATCATGCCCATGCAACAACTTAACAATCAAAAGAAAGGCACGGCATCCCAAGATTAGATTTCATATGGTGATATCAACA
Organism: Pinus albicaulis; assembly: GCA_034641835.2. Taxonomy (NCBI): domain Eukaryota; kingdom Viridiplantae; phylum Streptophyta; class Pinopsida; order Pinales; family Pinaceae; genus Pinus; species Pinus albicaulis. The sequence continues at coordinate 550,500,864 of CM076572.1, forward strand.
GCCCAACACTAAGTCACGTGAAATAAATGACAATACCTAGAAAAGGTCAATAATTTACAAGTTTAGACACCGGGTATTTGCTTATAGGGAGTTCTGTAAGAAATTGTTAATATCTAAAAACAACTAATTGTTTAACACCAGAGACAAAAAAATGATTGTTAAGGAGTAATAATGGAAAACTAAAAGATGAAGATACCAATATTAGGGATAAAGAAATAGATAGGGATATAGCAATTATAATTAAAACTCTGAGATAAGTACAGCTTGAGACAGCATATATCAGCAAATATAGAATGATATTAATGTTAGAGATGATGGTCATATTTAGCACTTGTACATGTTAATCAGGATTTGCATATAATAAAGACTAATAAAGTTTCATCAATAAAGTTATGTAATAATAAGGCATCTAATGTATTAACTAGTTTAATTAGGTATTTGGAAGTTACACACTCCTCTCCTACTACTATGTAATGAGAATGTGCATCATCTAAAGAATCAAATCAGTCTATCCACTCTTTTTCTCATTCTTAAGTGTGTATTCCTGCCCATGCTTGTGTGTTAAAACTCACATGGTATCAAAGCCACAGTGAACAGGTGAAGGGATGGTGTCAAAGAAGTAGGTGAAAGAGACAAGGGATTGCAATGACCAGAAGCAACTTAGGTACTTTTCACACACATTAAACAAAAGATAATAAAAGAAAAGAAGAGGCAAGCTGAATCCAAATCATAATAAGACGATGATGGATGGTGTGGGTTTGTGAAATTGCCCTCCAAAAAATGGTGTATATTTTGTGGAATGTTAAGAGTCGAATAAAGCACAAGCCCCCATCAGAGAAAAGGGATTGTCATGACCAGAAGCAACTTAGGTACTTTTCACACACATTGAACAAAAGATAATAAAAGAAACGAAGAGGCAAGCTGAATCCAAATCATAAGAAGACAATGGTGGATGGTGTGGGTTTGTGAAATTGGGCCTCCAAAAAATGGTTTATATTTCGTGGAATGTTAAGAGTCAAATAAAGCCAAAGCCACCACCATGTTAAGTAAAATCATCGATTCTCCCCCACGATGGGTGTCTAGACCCGACGTCTGTCGAAAGGCGATCACGGCTGAACGAATATAACAGCCTCTTGGCTAGCACGCTTTGCTCATTAATTCCATGGCAAGCCTGGTATAGTCATGATTTGATACTCACATTAATCCAATCTTGGGCATTCTACAGCAGATCTAGCTCGGCTTGTGCAAAAATTATGACGATGAATGATGATGTACAATAGTTCCAACCTGAGCCGAATGAGGGTGGCGTCAGTGCGAGCAAGCATCCTCTATCTAGCACATTTTTATCTCCCAGGTCCTGTCCTGCTCGTTGTTCATTATTGAAAAAGACGATATTGGCTCTATCATCAAAGAGTAACCATACCTATCGTGTTTATTCTCTCCTCACATTCTCTAATTGGCACACTCTAAAGCATTTTCTAAATCTCCTGACTGTATGCCTTACTCTCGAATTTGCATTCAGCCACCCTCAGACTCCTCTACTTGCAGGATGGATTGGGACTCTCAATTGGCCGCTCAACTTCAACGTCATGGTGCAGCCCTCTTAGAGTATCATTTGCTTCATCACCATTCACAGGCTCCAGTAATGTAGCATCAAGGCACCTCTAAGATTTGCCATCTCTAGCTAGGTGGGCTCTTCTTTTTGTTGTGCTCGATTTTCGAAGTTGGTATAAGCATGCGAAGTGGTTACCCTACTCAACCATCAGAGCAACTCTCACGTGCAGCATTAGGATGGTGGGCTCAAAATTCTTACTCTTGGTGTATTCAACCTCAAGCCTTCAGCCTACTCCAGCCTATACTTTGTTGTTTGCAGCTCGGGGATACAATAATTAGCTTCTTTGTGCCGAATAGCAGGTGGATTCACAGGACTCCGTCGGAGGTGTGGCTTGGAACAGATGACTTCGTTTCTGGAAAAATTCATGACTCAGAGCGGGTGGCCAACAAGCAAACTGTCAAGAGTGTTGCCCTGCAGGTTTTCGTTTCTTGTCTGGAGGTTCAAGGCCCAAGCTCTAGGTGGCTTCATAGACCGTGGTTTGTGGCTCAAACTAGGTCTACCACCAGTGGTTCATCAAAAATTCATGGGTCATGCTTCCCTGATTGGTGGTGCACAACACCATGTGGGATGAAGGCTCGTGGTCCGTTACTAAAGGATGACTCAAGGTTCCTCGCTTGTGGCTCCCTTTGGAACAGCAACTTCATGGCCTCCGGATGGTATCTGGTTATACTATGGCTCTTCATCCTATTCTAGTTGGAAATGAATAGTGTCTTGTAGTTTTGGCATTATATAAGTGGCTCTGTAGAACAGTGCCAAATCTTTTGTGTCTTGTGGCATAGTAATAGGCATCTTAGCCACTCTTTCATTTTGTCTAAACCAGCCTAGATCCATCTTAACTTCGAATCTATCAAGCGTAGAGTGGGATCAAATCTCTCGAGGTGCAAACCTCTTTTTTGAGTGCAAAACTTGAGGAAAGGTTTGCACCTCGAAAGATTTGATCCTTCTCAAGTCTCAACGCTTGATACATCCGAAGTTAAGATGGATCTAGGTTGGTTTCAGTCGTGTGCTGCCAAGGAAAATCTATCGAAGATATCATTAATTTTATCAATAAAATGTAAATACATCTATATTAATATAATCATTTTAAATATGCTAAATATGTCTGAGATTAATCTAGTCATTTTAATTTTAAATTTTCTTAGTTACCTCAGTTTGTTGAGATGATAAATATTGTTAATAACTTTAAAGATGAAAAATGACGAAATAAAATTTTTGAATGCAAAGTGACAATGTAATAGTGTTGAATGATAGAAAATGTCAATAATAAGAATGTAGTCAATTACAAAGAATCTTCATTATGATCAATCTCAAACTATTTTCTTCTACTATTCTCATTGTCACCCTGTTAGTTTTGTCATCTTTTCATATCGATTATATGAAAAGGACAGCTGAAATCGTAAAACATCATACCTTGTCTATCTTGCTCTCCAATATTAATAGGCTGAATTACTATAACACAAAAACCAATGTACATTGCAAATAATTTTTTTGCTTACACTGAAATCAATGCACATTGTTAATCCAATCACTTTAAAATTAATGTACCATCATACATCCAATTACATCAAATTAGAAATCAACATCTACACTTAAATCAATGCATCTAATGCAAGCAATCAAATAAGATTAGAAAACAACTTCTACATTGAAATCAATCCATCTAATGCAAGCAATCAAATACGATTTGAAATCAACATCTACACTCAAATCAATGCATCTAGTGCAAGTAAGGAAATAGGATTATAAACCAATGTCTACACTGAAATCAATGCATTTAGTGCAAGCAATCAAATAGGATTAGAGATCACCATCTACATTAAAATCAATGTATTTAGTGCAAGTAATCAAATATAATTACAAACCAACATCTACATTGAATAGGATTAGAAACCAACATCTACACTGAAATCAATGCACTTAGTGCAAGCAATCAAATAGGATTAGAAATCACCATCGACACTAAAATCAATGTATTTAATGCAAGAAATCAAATATAATTAGGAATCAACATCTACATTGAAATCAATGCATCTAGTGCAAGCAATCAAATAGGATTAGAGATCACCATCTACACTAAAATCTATGCATTTAGTGCAAGCAATCACATAGGATTAGAAATCATCTACATTGAAATCAATGCATCTAGTGCGAGAAATCAAATATTATTAGAAATCAACATCTATACAAAAATTAATGCATCTAGTGCAAGCAATCAAATAGGATTAGAAATAGCAATCTACACTGAAATCAATCCATCTAGTGCAACAAATCTTCTTCCCTCTCTCCGCCCTCCATCTATATCTATATCTCCCTCCATCTCTACTTCTTTGTCTCTCTATCTCACCCCCCAAACACACACGCTCTCTCACTCCATATCTATCAATCACTTTGTCCCTCTCTCCATCTCTTTCTTCTTCCCTCTCTTCACCTTCCATCAATATCTCAATCTCCCTCAGTCTCTCTATATTACCCCAAAAACATACTCTCTTTCTCCAATCTATCTATCTATCCCTCCCTCCTCTCCCTCTCTCACTCTTTCCCTCCTCTCCCTCTCCCCTGCTTCTCACTTTTTCCTCCTGTTGTCCTCTCTCCCCCTCTCTCCATCTTCCTTATCACTCCCTCTCTCTCTCCACCTTTCTCTCTCTATGTATTTTTCTTATCTCCCTCTCTCTCCACTCTCTCACATCCTCTCTCTTCCTTCCTCTCTCTCTTCCTTCCTCTCTCTCCCTTTCTCTCCCACCTCTCTCTATCTCTCTCTCTCTCTCTCTCTCCGACTTTGTTACTATATCTCTCCCTCTCTCCTTCTCTCTCCTCTCTTCCCCCTTCTCTCCATCTCTCCTTCTTTGTCTCTTTATCTCACGCCAAAACATACACACTCTTTCTCTATCTCTCCCTTGCCACTCCCCTCCTCACTCTCTATGTCTTTCTTCTTCCCTCCCTATCTCCCCATCCAACACCATCTCTCTATCCCTCCCTCTCTCCTCCTCCCTCTAAAGTCCTCTCTACCAAAACTAGAGATTGAGATTGAGAGGTCATGATGTTGATCAAGCTCTCATTGATGAATGAGATACTACCCGAAGTTCAAGATGGTAATGATCCATTTGTCATGTGAGGGAACACATGATATATGCATGAAACCTCATACAAAGGTAAGACGATTTTATGTAATCATGTTACTATCAATTAAAATGGAGAAATGCAACTCCTTGAAAAATCATTTGCTAAAAATCAAGGATATTTGAAATAAATTGACAGAACAACAAAAGAAAAAGACATGGTGGCTATAACTTTGAAAATTGTCTTCTTCCTATGCAAATTTTATTGAGACCTTCAACATTACTAGTACCAATAAAGATCCAACATTTGAGCAATTGAGCACTAAGCTTTCACAGAGAAACATGGAACAAGCAGTTTGGGAATAAGCGTAGGATTGAGCCCTCTGAGAAAGTACTTGCAATGAAGCTTAAGAGCAAAGGCAGTAAATAGAGTGAAGGGAATAATGGTAACTCCTACAGGTCAATTAAAAGTAGAAAAGACATTAAATGCATTTATTGTGGCAAATCTGAGCATATAAACAAAGTTTGCAAGAAGTGATAGTGGGATGAAAAACAACAAAGAGCATTCTTTCAATAGTCTATCCAAAAATAAACATTTAAGGTGGATGAACACAAGCACGAGGAAGAGTTCTATGTTCATGGTCGAAAACAAGGATACAAATAGTGGTAAAGTTGACGTAAATTGATTTGGGGGACTCTGTACATTTTACTAACAATATTAAGTTGCTAATTTGTAGAGAATAAATCTCAAAACAATTCTATTGTTAGAGAAAAGAAAATGTCCCAACTTCAGCTAAGAGGTATAAAGGTATTATTAAAGACGTGTTAATTTTGGGCAACTAGGTTCAAACTCCATGTTGCACTGCTCATATGATGATGATTATATTTTTGTTGGATTCCTCTTTCGGAGAGGTGCAAGATTGATCTAAAGATCATCTTGTTTGGATGAGCAGAACATATATTTTGATTTTATTTTCAACATGTGCAAGGTCGGTCAGATTTGTAATGTAGGCTCACAAGCCTAATAGATGTGTCACACACCCTCACTGATGGATATAAATTGGAGAGACTAGGAAGTCATTTGCTCATCAACTCATCACACATTCTCTCATTGTGATCTGATTGGTTCAATAGCCTTTGGAGCCCACTTTCTTTCACACGTGCAGAGCTAAACCTGGGGAAATCTGCGGATCTATTTTAGGGTTGTTTGCTATGCATTGACTAGCGTTGACCGAGGTCAACCCATGACCATTTGACCTCCAAACTTTGCTGAAAATCCAATTTTTGAAGGTTGTACCGCTGGGCACAAAAATCGAGGAAAAAGGAGCAGGTTGATCGAAGCCCTAAATCTGCAGCATTGACTTTCTATGTGTCTTGTGTTGACTTTTCTATATTGACTTTGATTGAGCGGCATTGACTTTTGATGAGCTGTCTTTGAGGGTTGTGTGTATGACACTTGGAGAGTTGGCTGATCTAAGAAAGACTTTGCTAGCTGGTGCATCCTGTTGACTGCCATAACGCACACTATCCTAAATCTTTGCTAGAAAGAAGAATTATAAAATCTGATCTATATTATTGGCTTGTCTTTTGTTGATATATTATTGTGTTCTATCAGCATTTTACTTTCATGTTTTTGTGATTGCTAAATTGAATCGGGCCTTAGAAAGATTGAAGTAAATTTGCATTAAGCATAGAACACATCATGGTTATCTAAATTTAACAAGACGTCTATTACATTCCCTGTTTGGAGAAAAATCTACTTTTAACATAGCCCACACTTACATATAAATTTTAGCGATAGTAGGTGTTCTATTCTTGATAAGAATAGCAAAAAGATGGTTGCTATGGCTGTGGAAGAACAAAGTTTGTTATGGTTGCTAGACATTGAGAATACAAGGTTAGTTCAACAGAAAGATAGTTGTACTTTCACAGGACGCTCAGCGATGATGACTAAGCCACAGAAATGTCAGGTGAGACAGATTGTATTCCTACTGAAACAAGTAAATCAGCAAAGAAGAGAAGTCAAACAACAGATATATTATGCATTGTCTGATGTATTTCATAAGAAGACACTCAAGGAGGGTGAAGATGGTGGCTCTTCCACAGAGAAGCAAACAACATATCTTCATATCCTCTCATTTTGTCTCAATGCATCTGTGAAACTGCTTTATATCTTTTAATTTTGATTGGACCTAATGATTAGATTAGCTAAACACTTTTCAACACTGTACTTTTTCTTTTGCTTTCCAGCTTTCAGCATATCAAGGAGTTTACTTTTGCAGTTCCACATTTTGTTCAAAATGGATGCATTTTTTATTTCCATTAACCTACTTTTGTGGTCATTTGTGGGACATCAATAACATTATCTTATCTTATGCCAATGGTGGAAAGGCTAACTATTTAGTCAATATTAACTCTCATTCGAATAGCGAATTATGTTGATGTGAATAGCTTTGGAAGGTCTTCTACAACGGCTTGGTGTCTTAGCATGTGGAAGACATTATTTGCCTTTTTCTAGTGATTTGTCTTCTTTAGGAAATGTACATCGTACAATAACTAAAGTAAATTAATTATTGTGGACAATTGATCTATCTGCTAAGGATAAATAATTTAATTATTTAAGTGACTTGAAAATAATCTCAACCATTGATCTCCAAAATGGTTCTACAAGGGAGCTTGGAGTTAGGAATTTCGACTCAATGAAGATTATAAAGGGAGCCTAACGAGGAGGTGAAGACACAAGAGGAAGAGCACAAGAACTGTGAGCGAGTCATCACAAAGAGAGTGATTTTCTTTGAAGTGCGAATGACTCAGTGGACCAGTGCACAAAGAAGGAGAAGTGCAAGAGGGTTCCTATGAATCCAAGGCCGAGTAGGAAGAGATTGCAGGGCCAAGATCCCGAAGGGTGATTGTATTTGTTTAAAGGAGGCTAAATTGTTGGAGTGTTGGGTTTTTCCCAATGTGCATTAGTGGCAGGGCACAGATCATGTCGTTGGAGGGCACAGATCAAGTTGTTGGAGGCCAAGTTCTTCAAGCAGATTTCCATTGATTTATTGTTCCCCATTGTCTGTCTCTCTCATTCTCACAACCTATCATTCCTAACTGCCTGCTTATCTATTATCCCCATACCTATTCCTAATGTATCAAATCCTCGAGTCTATCTACGCTCGGGCCTGATCCAATTATGCTTTCCTCATAACTCGCAAGATCGCTTGACCGTAAGGGAGAGGAATGAAAATCGCTCGACCATTAGGAGAGGAACAAAGTCGCTCGACCAACAGGAGAGGCATATTTATGCTCAAATGCTATATGTTTTGCTTCAGAAACGAGTGAAACTGAAACTCAGTAAGCTAGACACTTCAAGATCCACTACCTCCACCCCGACTATTTACTAATATGCTTGTCCAGATGATTTATATATGCAATCCGAAGGCAGATTTCCTTAAAGCTGATTTACCTAGGCTGAATTCATTATGAGGGAGCCAAGATGTACTTGTAGGTTCCAGATCTGTATTTTTCCTTGTATCTTTGTGGTTTGAGAAACCTAGACCTCCCAGATAATGATGGCTTCTCTAGTGGAATGGAGGCAGAAACAAATACAGAGTAAGCAGGACCAAACTTAGCAAGAATGCAATAGATGAGCCGACTATCTTCCTTTTTGACCTTACAACCTTCTAAAAGAAGTCCAAGTGTCTTGAATTTGGACAAAAGTCTTCAATAGAGGAGAAATTATTAGGGTCCAAAGTAAGCAACTCATTTTCAAGTTGGTGAGCCCTGATTTGATTTTGAATGCCAAAGACAGTATTTAGCTTATCCAGGGCTTCATGAGGGGTGTCAATGTCAAGGATATGAAATCAAAGATCTTGAGCAATGGACATTCCTATCAACCCTCGTGCTTGAACTTGTTTATTTTCCCATTTAGCAAATTTATCATCATCAGAAGATTTAGTTTCCACCCCTGTGGCTATTTTGTAAAGCCCTTTACTTCTAAGTATATCTACCATGTGAGGTAGCCATTGGAAATAATTGGTGTTGTTAAGAATAATCGAGCATGCACTTTCCATTTTTTTTTTTAAATTGAAGCTGAGAAAAGCTGAAACTAACTGCTCCAGTGGAAAGATCTCGAAAAATTAGGCCGTTTCAAAAAAAAGGCTCGAAAAACAGCTTCCAGATGAAGAAGTTATGCCTTTTTGAAAAAACGAGTTGAAGATGCCAAATAGTTACAGGAACGGGATGAAGTGCGACTTTAAAAAAAAAAGCCCCTTTTAACAAAAACTTTTTACAAAAGAAGATTGAGAAAGAGATTTGAACCCAAGACCTCTATTCTCATAAACTAACCCCTCACCAAGTGAGATAGTAAAAGGATTTTGTTATTGTTTGAAAGGAGAAAGGGTTTTTTTTTTTTTTTACTGCACAAAAAAACATAAAAACCGACAAAAAAAAAAATGCAAGCCTTACGGCAGAATGTTAGATTTTTGGTTAGCTTACCAGCAACTATCAATTTCTTCACTATTTCTGATTTCCCGAGATCGCACAAAGATGCGAGGAAAGAGCATACATAGCAAAGAAAATCCCTTTTCCTATTTCTGATTTGTCGAGATCGCACACAGCGCACAGCAAAGAGCATACACAGAGAAGAGGGTATAGATCCATCAAATAAATAAAACCAAAAACAAAAACAAAAACAAAAGTAAACAAAGGGAACCGAAATAAGCAGAACTATTAACAAATATAACTGCAAAATAGATGCTTTATACCTCCAGATCTAAATTGTCATAACTTGGGCAGCCGGAAACCTTTTCGCATGAAACAAAAGGTGTTCCTCACTGTAACAGATGCTCCGAACACAACAGAGCAGTTCTCCAAGCCCAAAAATGTTCAGAAATAGTAGATCTACAAAACGGCATTCGCATGCAGTCAAACCGACTTGGGATTTTTATCAACAACGGATGCGTCCCTCAAAATAGCTCTGATACCATGTAGGAATTTACACGGTAAGTTCTGTAGATCAAGAACCAAAGGTCACCGCTCACAAACAGATCACAAATCAATACACCAGTATAATCACGTGGTTGAAACCCTCAAAGAGGGAAACAGTCCACAGCCTAAGCCAACGTAGCCACTTCAAGCAATTTATTAATATAAAAAGAAAAGTTACATATGTTTCTCTCATAAATGATTACCGGACAAATGACCCTCCATGCTCTTTAAATAGAGATCATGGACCAATCGGGTGTTAAGCCACAGATCAAGTGTCGTTAATACCGAGGTGAGAGATAATCGTCAGATCACTACAAATCATGACCATCGGTAAAGAAACACACTTTACCTAACTCTACACTAGACTAAGTTATTCTTAACTATTTCCTATGTGTCGGAATATCCTAACATGGATTGCTATCATATTGCTTTCCAAGGTTTGTCAATTTTGTATTTTGAACCAAAATATAAAATGACCAATGTGTTACAAATAATATTCATACTAAACACTTAGAGATGACTCATTCACTAAAGCATGTAAAATGACCAATGTAGGAGGGTGTTATAAATAATATTACAATTGAGCACTTAAACATGACATGTTAATTAGAAACTGTGTATCGTACTATCGTTATTGATTATTATAGCACTTGAGCTACAAAGTCCAAAGGCGGTTCTAGCCTAGGGGTAACTCACAAGGGTACAATTTGCCATATCCATTCCAAACACCTTATCATGGTACAATCATCCCATACCATGTCACAAGATCCACCTATTGCGGAGCCAAGATCTCTGCCGTGGATCCAGATCAGATCCACTGGGATTTGTTTCATATTTAGAAGAGCTGGAGGATCTCCTAGAGATATGTTTTCAGCTTGGCACAAATCTCAAGTTGGTGGATCGTCCAAAAAATCCCTTTGCTGTCAAAAGCACATTAAAAAACACAAATAAAAAAAACCAATAATAAGGATTAGTGCTGAAATAGCCAAGTCCTATAACAGACAAATATAAGTTTCTCATAGCTGTCAGCAATTCTGAATTTCTGACAAAGATTTGGAGAAAATATATATTCAGAGATTCAAATTATATATTCACAAGGATCCAGATTAGAACACCCTCCCACCCCCCCTGTCAGACTACTTCCCAGATCCAGAGGAGCAACCAGAGATCTATTTGGAGTTTTCTTCTTTCAACATCGGATGTTAGTAGCATGCAGCCAGGCTACTTGATAGTTCCAGAAGACTCCTACAGTGAGCCAGTGCCAGTTCGACCCCTTTCCCTCGGCCATCAAACTCAGGATACCTTGACATCATCAACCCCATCATCCGATCTTCCTCTCTCACTCTCTCTTGACATGTTCTTATGTTGAGTTGTCCACCTTTCCAATCTTGGACAAACTAACTTAGTGTTTTATATCACCGTACCTTCATTGCAGTTTTATACATATATCTACGTTTCTTTCTTTGTATTATTTTTCATCCAAGCTTTAATAATTTTTCAAATGGGACCAGAGGCCAGTAAACTTACCTATCAGAGCTTATTCATGCAGTTCAGCAGCTTCTTCCTAAATATCTACTTGGTTTCCAATCACCTGACAATTTTCCCTCTGCATTTCTGTCTTGTCAGCTCCAACCGCTTAACCTGCAAATCAATAGGGCCTTGAGAATGTCCAAACTGTCTTTCTAATACACCCTAGCTCCTGTCCGTGGAACCAAGAGGGTTCAACCCTTGGCCTGGTGGGATAGCCATCAGAAGATGAGCATATCTGAATCAGTCAAAAAACCTAGGACGGTCAAAGCACCCTTCCTCTAGCATTGAGTTAGTACTGGAAGTTTTATTACTAATAGTATAAAATAACTAATTTACAAAATTTATGTTATTAAAACATTATTGTAAAATAACAATAATGATATTACATTAAAATATTCCATATAATGTGGGACAGCATTCCACAAAGATCCATTCTGGAAATACGAGAGATCTGTGCCATATCAGCCACAGATCTGAATCCACAGAGTCCATATCGAGGACGGAAAGCCCAGTTGTCTTCAGTAACATACTAAAGATTCCCTCCAGGAAAAAATACTTAGGAAACAAGGCCAGTCAAAAAAAAAATGGCACATAAGGTTTACAAATCAGGGGAATATCAATTAAGAAGAAAAGATTTACTCATCATATAGTTCACGACAAAGACTCACATAGGATTTCAGTATATCTAAAACAATTTACGTAGGATGACTGCAACAATGAGGGCAGTCTTTCACTTGCCTCAATGCTTGATTAACATAAACAGTTTAATGATTTTTTTTGAAGTGTGTCTCTACAGCATTGCTTATGACTCTAGATCAGTGAAGACACAAGGGACCATCCTCCCTCCCTGGAGACCTCAAGGACATTGTCAGGCCAGATCTCTTACCAGCCGGCAGATGAGATCACTCAGGCATCAGCAGCAGAATACTTACTCTAGACAGCAGCACACAGTAGGTGGTCCAAATCCTCCCCCAGCACTTCCTCAGGGTACTATCTTGAATTTTCTTCATTTGAACTCAGATGTTAGGAGAGAGAGATCCAGCAGACCGTGATCTAGCTCCTGGATCCTCTCTCTCTGTACATCTCCATCCTGTTGCAGCCACCCACACTTTCAAGTCAAGAGTTTTTCACAATGTTGCCAACATCCACATCGGGTTAAATCGGCAAGGGTCTGGAAAACCAAAATATTGTAAAGATCGGGAAAATATCAGCAAAAACAGCAAACATTAGCAAAATTAAGATACCATCAAAATATTGGTAAAAATCAGCAAACATCAGCTAGGCAAAAATATCAAAATTTCACAATTTTATCGTGATTAAATCAGGATGTTTGCAACACTGGTTTTTCATGTTCTCCGTGTTTTAGCATAGACCTCATGCTTCACTTCTTGTTCTTTATATAGGAGACCTTTTGGTACTCCAGCTTTGAATCGACATCATTGTACTCAGCAGTCCCATTGACCTGCTTTCGTGGACATTTGTTGGACATTAACATAATTATCTTTATCTTTATCTGCCTGTGCTCTATCCTCAATGTTGGTATTTGGTCGTGAATATTCAGATTGATGAATGCGATTTTGAAAGAAGAGGCTCTTTAATTCGTTAATTACTTTCGTAAACCGCAACAAGAAGAAAGAAAACTGTGGAACATGAGTTAGTCTTTGAGAAAAACAGAAAGAATAGATGCATACAAGAAAAACTGAAATTATGCAACCAATTACTCAGATAGAAAAATAATAGTGTACAAATGAGGGGCCGGAAGCAGTGATCAAATCAGTTAGGCATCACCAACTCCTCCCCCAACTGGCAGGGAAAAATATCATAAAACTAATAGAAACGGTAGTCTACATGCAACATAGTAAGCATATAGTGAGAATAAAACAGAATGAATTTGGCAATTACGAAATGCAAGGGACACAAGGTCAAGTATGGAGAACTAGACAAAAGTTAGAAGGCACTGCATATAAACCTTTTAACAATGGGTAGGCAATAAAGAAGGCCCCTTCAAACTCAACACAGATTGACCTTGGAGGGTGCAAGCTTTAGCAGTAACCTGATGGGAAGCTAAAGATGAGGAAAACAATGTTAAAAAGAAGAGCCTGAACAATTCAGAACATAAAATGCAAGATTTTCTTAACATCCTGGTAATAGATAGATATTACAGATAATAAGCATTGAAGCTCCCAAGAACAAAACTTTTCAATTTTAATTTTAAATTTTATTCACCTATTGCACAGGCAAACAAAACAAAAGAGATACTTATATTAAATGAAAAAACTCGCACCAATATTACCTTCCAAAACTTGACAGTTTTGTCATTTGTCGAAAGAAGAAATAGGGCACCATTAGCTGACGGGCACCACCTGATTTTATTGATTTTCTCCTCTATCTCCAAACTCTTCAAATAGTCAAACTGGCAACAGGAAAGCAGATGATCTAAGCATATCCAAAAGACTTTGGACAATAGTTATCAAACCTGAGCTAAATATATATACTACAAATACACAAAAAATGAAAAATATTACCTCAGGCTCATGACTCTGGAACTCTGTCTTGTAGCGAAATTCAGGATGCCTTGTAATAGGATAATCCATTCTCTCCAGCTCTTTTCGAGAATGTAACTAAAACATTTTTGAAAAAGAAGAATATTAAACATTTTCAAACAAGATGTTCTGTTTTCACTCAATGGCCAAGACGAACAAACTCCTTTAAAAAAAAGTGCTATAATTAAAAAATATATATTTACTACAATACAAGAAACAAGTTTGCTGAAATTTAGATTAAAATAGACATGGGTAGCTCTAAACAAAGGTATCCCAGGCCTATACCAGAAATCTGGAATAAATATACCACCACACATACTCTGAGGTCTACTCAACTTACATCTTTTCCATCTGTCCTCTCAAAGAGTACAACACGACCACCACGATCTCCAGTAGCAAGATGCTCACCAGTTTTATCAAACTCAATTGCTGAGATGATATCAACTGCATAAAACAAGTATGACAACTAGTGAATGCCAAGAAATTTGATTTAACAACAAAAAAAGAAAAATTAAAACTCATTGCTCAATCAGGCTGGAATCACAGACTTCTACAGCTATAGTAAGTAAATGCTTAGACACTTCAAATGGGAATTGGTGAGAATATTCAAGACCCTTTTTGTCAATTTTAGCAAGTGTTGTAGACAGGTTGCAAAAGTCTCATAAGTCTACATGGCTGGAATGGGAAGCTGCTCACACTCCAGTCAGGAGTTTAAAAGCTCAGACACTTTAAATGCAAATTGGTGAAAATATTCAAGACCCTCATTTTGATTTGGAGCTAGTATTGTACTTAACACACATATACACAGAAACTGCCATACTTAATGGCTCAGATGAAACATTTCCCAATAAAAAATAATCAACTTGTACCACAATGAGCTTCCCATAAATAATAGAATTCCAATTCTATCAGTGTAAAAATTGCTTGTTGCATCATACTGAAGGCAGAATATAACCACAGACATATATTACAGCATTAATCATTGAACAAAGGTGCAGAATATATTAAATCTTGAGAAGACTACACTTGATAAGGCACCGTTGCACATGAAGAGGCTTTTAGGTGACTATAAAGTTAAAACCCACAAACAAATTCCTTCTTGGCTTACACTTACTGGCCCTTCCATAGGTAACCAGAGCAGTCCAATGGATATACATCTCATAATCTACCGCAATGAAGTGCTTAAAGCATAACAGGAAACATAAAAGAATCCCACAAAGAATGGCTGAACCACACAAGGGTACAACATCCAGTTAGAACTAGACTTGTCACCATACAGCTATCAAAAGTTAGAAATCCTACCCATCGGCAAAGTTGACACTCAACACACATGCTGAGGTCAACAACAAGAATTACTGATGATGTGCAATGTGAAATGATAAAATATGACATGCTCAAATACATAGAACATAAGTCTCTTACTCATACAAAAAACACATCAATGCCAAGTAAGCGAGAAAGAGTGTAGAACACTGATTATTTGTCAAACACTAAAAGATACAAAGTCAAGAAGTTGTCATTGCTTTTCAGCAAGGGGAACCATATTTTTGGAAGAGCACACCATTGTCCACCCAAAAAGCCTTGAACCAATGTGGAGAGGTAAGAGTTAGAAATCATGCCCATCACCAAAGTTGACGCTCGACACACATGCTGAGGTCAACAAGAAAAACTACTGATAATGTGCAACTTACAAGGTGAAAATAATAAAATGACTTGCTCAAGTCCATATAGCATAATTCTCTTACTCATACATGAAAAACATCAATGCCCTGCAAGTAAGAGAGTGTAGAATGCCTGACTATTGTTCAAACACTAAAAAATTACTAAGTCGAGAAGCTGTCATTGCTGTTCAGCAAGGGAGGCCATATTTTTGGAAGAACACACTGTCATCTGCTGAGTACAACTCAAGCAAATGTGGAGAGGTAAGATTCAACCCAGCATGAAGAGGTGGTTGCCATTGTCAGTTACCTAGATTGAAAGACAAAAGAAAGCAGCTTCAAACAAGAGCATTGCTGATATCAAAGTATTACCACCAGCCTGCTCATCAAAGTATTGCTGTGAAGAAAAAAAGGTAGAAAGGAACTGTGCCAATTGAAGATGAGAAATGTTTTGTGCATTTTGGATGCCATACACTAATTTCATAAATTTAACCACATTTAGCAACATTGCATAGCCACTGTTATCTGAAAATTACACCCAGCCCTTGTTCTTGAACTTCAAAAAGGATTTATTACTGATAAGAGGAATAAGAATCACTGAAGAATTGCCAATGGAATGCAAAGCAATAAAACTGAAACCAGAAGAATTACTATGCCAAACATTAAATGCAGCTTAAAATTATAAGTCCAAGTTGTCATCTGTAAATTTTATTTCCTGGAGCCATACAGTCTACCAAAACTGAAAATCTGAAAAAAGGTCTGCATCTAGCAGTTCCGGTTTTGAAAGGACAATAATATTTACCATTTTTATTTTATATTATCTTATTGTCATTTTTAGCAGCAGAAAATAGCCTTTAGAAAACATGAATGCCCGGCAGAACAACATTCTGATGAGAAAGGATTCTAATAACAAATAATGTCTCTGTATAACAAGCCTAGCTGTATTGCGAGATATTACCACTTTACAAGGGGAAAACTGGAATATATGAATTTTACTAAAGCTGTGAATTTTAATGAAATTAACAAGCAATTTGAAATGGATAACTAGCTAAACTCATGCAATATATGACAGCATAGCCCTTGCCATGGCTATGATAATTACTCTTCCAAGGCTATGTAAATTACTCTTCTAAGGTTGTGATTACTTTTATATTACTTTTGGAGATTACTTTTAAACAGTCAAGATGGTGATTTACAGTACAGTTTAGTTCCTCTCAACATTTCACCAGAGCTGATGCTCGAAGAAAGTAGAGTCTGAAGCTACAGACTGTAATTTTCAATGTTCTTTGCTTTTATACTTGATCATTCAATGTGATTTGCACTTTACATGATCGTATATGCTTAACTGATTTTGTCGGCAGTCCTTGGTATCAAAAAATATGAGGAAATAATAATCTGCAACCTTGGGTCAACTCCGAATCTTTGCAAATCTATAGCAAAAGAGTCCAGGTATGAGGAATAAAAGGAAGAAGGGGAAATTTCCTATCAAATATATTCGTGCAATACAATCATCAATACCAGTATTGCTGAAGGAAAACACCTACTACATTGCATTCTTAGGTTGACTACCCATCTATGCAAATCTGGCAAAAAAGAAGCAACAGATAGTCAGGAGCAACAGATAGACAGAAGTAAAGAAAAACTTGGTCCAATTTGGTCAATCACAAGCATTAACAGAAGATAGTATGTGGGTGTTCCAATATCTACAGACTGAAAGACTGCGATGCTTGATATGATCGAACAACAGTGCCTTATTTTTGCAATATCCAACAGGAAAACATTTCAGATGCACAGAAGGATGCATCATCAAGGGCCGATGAGAGAAGAAAAAATGCCTGTTTGTTAATAACCCAGGGGCACTAGCCAATTAGTGGACAGATAATGGAGGTGAGGATGAAAAAAGGTCATAAAAAGGCATAAAACAGAGATTCCCAAAACCAATTATATGATAAATTAGGTCTGCCAAAAAATGATGGCATCCGTATCCTTAAGCATGTATTTTTGACTGAAAATGGGGGTGTATTGATAAACCAAAACAGACCCAGAAAGAAAAAATCGGAAATTTACATACCCTCTTGAACATCTTCTCCAGCTGCGCGTTCGCCAAAGACCTGAGAGAATTTCCAATCGAGAGGTGATGGCGCCCCAGACGATGTTGCTGCTGTTGCCGCCACCACCTCCCCTTCCGTCCCTCCGCAGATCATCTTCCGCCTGTCCACCAAAACTTCTAGAGCTTTCTAGAACCTCCTCCTCCTTTGCCGTCTTCGCCTTAAAACTACGAATCAAGGCCCATTTAAGCGAAGATCCCGCAGAACCGTGGCCTTTCCAGTCATGAGAGCTTATAGAGGACCCCAAATGCATGTCAACACCAGTCCCTCGGGGGTTAATAGGGAAGCCATCGATCCTATGAGAATCTCAATCCCCTTTGCAACCCCACAGTGTCACTGCACCACCGCTTTCCTTTTCTTTACTGGGAACATTCTTTAGTTTTTTGGCAGAATAGAAAAAACAAACAGACCCACCCACACCCACAACCCCTCCACCTTTACAAAATTACAAAAATTATTAAAAATTAAAAAGAAAAAGGTGATGGAGACCCGATCCCTTGCCTTTAGAGGCTATACCCCATACACAAGCACATCAACCCCTTATTTTCCATTTTAAGAGTCATAAATAATGGGCAAAATATGGTGAGTGCAATTCAATGTTTATGATTTTTTTTTAAATGCTGATAGAGAAAAGAAATTTTGTATTTTTTTAATTAATTTGTATAATAAATTAATAAATTTTAATTGATTTTTTTAAGTGCTCATAGAAAAGGAAATTTATATTTTTTTAATTCTATTTGTATAATAAAATAATAATTTTTAAATTAATTATTTAATTATTATTCATAAATTAATTTAATTGGTTAGAGATTTTGAATAAAATATTAAAAAGATTTGGAATTAAGTTGTGTATGAGTTGTGTTTATTAAAATAATATTTGTAGGATATTCTAAACTAGTTACATCTTGTTTAGTAAATTTTAGAATGAGAGAAAATATATTAGAGTTTTTGGGAATATTTATATTCTAAAATATTATATATAATAATAATAATATTTTTATTAATAATTATGGATTAATTGAATTATAATTTTCAACGATTATTGTAAAAAAAAAGTATTGTGATGTTTTTTTTAAATGTAAGGTTTAGTTGAATTTTTTTTATTTTTTTTTTTGTAAGAGTGTAAATGTTAATTATTCAACTTGTTAATATATATGTATTAGATCTTATAAAATAATGTATTTTTTTGAACTTCGAATGAGATGCTTGAAGCAGGATAGCTCGAGAGGTGGGGGGTGTTGTCACTGTCTCACTGGGTATTAAGGAGTGTAGATGTGGCAATGCCTCCCCCGATGATCCTTACGACACCCATCATATTGGGCTCGAGTTTTATGGCTCATAAAGTCACCCTCGTGCCAAAAGTCATTTCCTCCCTTTTTAGTTTATTTTTGAATTTCATTTGGAACACTAAGAGATTGTGGTGGATGATGTTCCATTATTCTCGAGCATTGATTGCTTCAATCTGATCAAGCCTCTTGGTGCACAATGGACATGTTTAGAGATGGGGGTTTCTCATTATACACAATGCCACCACCCTACACAAGAGGATAATTGATTGGTTTTTGCACATGGCGTCACATCGGGTTTTATGGTTAATCGTGGTAGTGATTTGCTCTGATCAACTAGTTTGGCTTCAAATATTGTTATGGTTTGTTTCCACGCTTTCTACAGCGTCATGCCTTTTACTTTGTCATGCCTTTTCCTCTCTAGCGACGTTTTCAAACTCATTTGATGTTTCTTTCTTGGCTCGTAGGTTTCAGTAGCGAAGCTAGGTTCCCCCCTCCCCCTATTCTCTCACTCTCATCCTGATTAAGCACCCATCTAGTTCATTTCCTTGTGTTTTTCCATAATTTTATCCTCCTCTGAACCTTCAATGTCAACCCATCACTTGTTGGGTCTCTCTCTCCCCCATGTTCCCTTTCCTTCATTGTTTCCAGCTTGACATTTCCCTTTCTTTCAGATTTGGCAAAGTCTTTCCAGTTGATGTAACATATGCCCCATCAACATGCCCGAGTGCATTGTGAAACTACTTATTATCGCAAGTAAGGAGGTTGTCAACCTCAGCAACGAGTGGAGAGATCCACCACTCAATTCATAGAAATCACTCCACTGCATATTCAAGAGGAGATTGCTCAAGTAAAGAGGGATATTACCAACAAACAAGGATTCCTAACCTACTCGGAGGTGCTCATGGAGGTGGAAAACTAGGGCCTAGCCATTAATCATTCCAGGGGTTGCTACAACCACTACATGCATGCTATCGATATTTATTAGCATATCAAGCTATTGTTGGGTCAAGTGTTAGTTGACAAGGATGAAGTCAGAGATGAATCCTCCTTCAATTGGACGAAAATGTAGCTACGTATGTGTTAAATGGACTACAAACTTGGGAGAATCAAAACTCATTTAGGCATACCCCCTTATTCAAGTTGTTCTCTAGGTGGCGACTAAGAGCCTTTTCATGTTGAGGCTTCAAACTCTGATAAGTTTTAAATATGGTTTTTTTGTTATCCTCTTTTTTAATTTTCAGTCCTAGGTATTTTCGTTACCAACATAAGAATGGCCCTAGAGGCCATGCATTACAAACATGTTTCCTTGCTTTTCGATTCAAACTAAGAAAATTTTTTATTTAGATACTATGGAAATTAAATTTATATCTCTAGTTTGGTTTCCCTGGTAACAAGCCAATGCCAAACTTCAATTCATTTTAATGTACAATCTTGAATAAAATTTTATTGTCCCCCATGGGGGGTGCTTAGCCTTGATGTTTGTCGGTAGACAATCAGGGTTAAGCAACAACGAAAGCCACTTGGACGATTATTTAATTCACCGGCACACTTGTTATATCCAAGACTTGATGCTCACACATGCTCAGCCCTGGGCATTGTACAATAATCCTAACTTGGCTTGCGAGAAAATAATGGCCATGAATAATTGTTTGCAGTGGTCCCTTCCTAGTCCGGACAAGAGTGGAGTCACTGTGAAAATTTATCCTCTCCTTAGCATATTTATATCACTCATGCCTCGTCTTGCTATGTGTTCGTTAGAGACAAAGATGTTTTACGTTCTATCATTGCAGAGCCATCATGTATGTCATGTGTATCCTCTACTCGCATTCCTTGATTGGTCTGCTCCTGAGTATATTCTGGCTCTCTCGACACTAGAATGTCTGCCTCACTCTGGGCTTTGCATTTGGCCACCCTTGACCTCTTCCATTTATAGGTTGGATCGAGACTCTAAGTTAGTCAACCAGTCTCACAATCATGGTGCAACCCTCTTAGAGAATCACATGTTTTATCACCATTCATAGCCTTTAATCACGTAGACCCATGGAGCTCTAATACTCAACAATTTCACGCTTGGTCTCACCTGCTTTAGGCTATGCTTGGCTCGAGGAGAATATAAAATCATTCCTCAGTTAAGGGAACACCTCTCGGGTGGAGAATTGGGGTGGTGGGCTTGGATTCCACAATGCATGCTCACCAATTATGGTAGAGGGTGCCTTCAATCTCAGGTTACCAAACCACTACAACCTGGACCATGGTGTTGGCATTTTTGGCACATAGTTATATGCTTTGTCATGGCCGATAGCCATCGGCATCACATAACTTGAGGGGTGGCATGGACGGAACAGGGTGGCCTTGCTTCTGGGTGGTTGGATGGCTAAGGGTTCCTGGTCAACCATGGGATTATCACTAGAGTTGCCTCACTGATTAATGGTTTGCGGCAGAGGGTTCATAGTCAAAATGCAAACTAACATCATAACTCATGGTTCATGGGTGAACACAGGTCTGCAATGTGTTACTCATCGGTGGTTTGTGGTTTGTGCATCCCCGTTTTGGCTCGTGGTGTGTTGTTAGACAGAGGCCTATGGTTCCCTATTTGTGATTCAATGTTGGACAGTGGATTCGTGACCTTCTGTTGGCACCGGGTTATACTACAATTCTCAATTATATTCTAGTCCATGTGAAAAGTATTTGTCAATTTTGGCAATGTCTCTTGGTATAGTAGTAGGAACTTTGGTTAGTACCTTCTTCTTCTTTTTTCTGCAAAACTCATTTCGAAAAACACTTTTAATTTAAAGAAACTTAACATGTGGTATTGAGTTGGTTTCCCATCAGGGTGCTCAGTAACACAATGGCCTCTCCAATGTAATGTTTCATAGCAGTAATACAAAGTCGGTCTTAAAACAAAAAAGAACGGAAATTTTACCAAAATAAATAAAAAATAAAATTAAAAAAATGTAAATTTTTGAGAAACAAAATTAAATAATAATGATAAAAATAAGTTAAGTTTATTTGATTGTTGATAATATATTTATGTATTCAATTCATTTTGTATATTTAATTCCGATCTTTGAAAAATACTTATTTTTATAGTTAATTTATTAGAAAATCCATTTACAAATAAAAAAAATAATATTTTTATACACCATTTTTAATTTAAAATATATAAATTTTTTAATAAAATTAAAATCTCAAGTGCTTTTTCTAATATTTTTTATGCTTTGAAAAAAATGGAAGGAAAAAATTATATTATTTTTGTTTGCATTGTGAAAAAGAAAAAGGAAATTATTTTTCTTGATTATTATGGTATTGAAAATATAAATTTATTTTTATTACATTTAAATAATAATTATAAAAAATAAAATTAAAAAAGGTTTATAGTAAAATTTTGTTTTTCAAATTTTGTTTTTCTATGTTCACTTTATGAAAGCTAAGTTTTTTTTTTTTTTTTTTTTTTTTTAATTGTTCTCGTGTTAAAAAACATTTTTTATCTAAATTAATAATTAGACAAATTAAACAATTTGTTTAGTTGTAATTTAATGGTAAATTGGAGTGACTATTATGACACAAGTTCAAATTTTGGTGAACATATGTTTTTTTTTTTCTAAGTGGATTGCTGAACATTTTTATTTTTATTTTTATTTTTTTATTTTATTTATTTATTTACTTTTATTTTTTTTCCGTAATGTTTTCTAAGTGGATTATTGTATGGCACTGGCTAGGTACCATTAAAACTCATTTTTCAATCAAATGTGTGAGGGCGTTGCATCAAATTTTTAATGGATTATAAATCCATAAAAAAACATTTTCTTCATTTAAGTTTGTGAAGGTGGGTTGAGCTTATAGAAAAGAAAAACATTTTCTTTACTTAATTTTGTAAAATAAGGTTGAACATATTGATGGATTTATTGTTCACAAAAAGCATTTTCTCTACTTAAATTTGTAAAATGGGTCGAGCTTATTGATTGATTTACTATTCACAAAAAGCATTTTCTCCACTTAAATTTGCAAAAATGGGACGAGCTTATTGGTGGATTTACCATCCATTAAAAAAACACTTTCTTCACTTAAATTTGTGAAGGCAAGCGAAACTTATTTATGGGTTTATAAGAAGATAAAGACACTTTTTATCCCTCACAATTTTTTTTCGAACGAAGCTAAAAAGTAAGGGAAATTCTATACAACCATGATATACATTTCTTAATTTTCAATCTTGTTGAGATCTCCAAAATGTATAGCTTCAATCATCTCCAATTATCACCCTATGCAAGTTGGAGAGAATAACTCATAGTGAGGCTTGATAAAGATATTGAATGAAATTTGTATATGTAAGACATTTGATATGATGTATTGTTTGTGACAAATTGATTAACATCGCAATCATTTTTAGAACATCTATCCACCACATAGTTTTGTGCCCATCAATAAATACTATACTTATTAAGAAAGTCACTAAAAAACATTAAAGAATAAGTCATAAAAAGTACTTATTCAAGTTGAAATGCATTATTATCCACATCATATAATTTTATGCCACGATGATATATATTTGCTCAATATACTAAATAACAATTTTTAAATGAATGAATGAATCTATTAGAAAAGATACAGTCCTCCAATAGCTTAATGGATTAGAAAAAATGATTAAATATTAGAATTTATAAATAAAATATTTTAAAATCAAAATTTTTAATTAATTGTTATCGTTATCAACTTTATAGATCTTAACTGTGTAAATCTCACTTGATATCCCTCTTTAATAAGTGGTAAAACTTTAAATTAATTTATTTATTTGAAACATCATTTTCAAAAAATAAAATAATTACTAATTTAAATAATAATTCTTAAATAATGAGAAAATTTACTTTTGAAAAACAATGAAATTATATTTTATTTTTTTTGTTGGACTGTGACCGTATAAAAACAATAAAGAAGAAGTCATTAAAAATGCTAATTTAAGTTGAAATGCATTATTACCCACATCATATAATCTTATGCCACAGATGAGATATATTTGCTCAATATACTAAATAACAATTCTTATATGAATGAATGAATCTATTAAAAAATAGACATTTGTCCAATAACTCGATGAGTTGGCAGAAATGATTAAATTTTATAATTTATAAATAAAAACTTTAAAATAAAATATTTAATTAATTGTTATCATTATCAACTTTGTAAATCTCACTTGGTATGTTTATTTAAGTGAGTTGTGAAGCCTCAAATTAATTATGCCGAAGGCGTTTTTTTACTGTGAGGTTCTATTAGTCGACGCTGTAGAGATTCATCGTCTTCAACACAATCTTTGAGACGTATCTAGCTAATAGTCCACCTAATGCGCATTTACGTTTGAATTGGTATACAGTTGTGCATATGAAACGGGAAGTTAGTCGTGCATATGAAACCAGAAGTTTCACCGAGCGATCAGGAAGAGGGAAGTGAAAGCCGAAAGAGGATAAAATATCCTGCCAGGACTAGCACCGATTGGCATGAATAGCATGAAACCAAGGATGCCTTAGTTACTCTCTTTAGAAACTTAGAATTGTTTGCCAAAATCCGAACTGTTCATCAAGTGTCTTTCTAATGGTGAAGCTTTACCATTTTACTCTATTGTTGAATCGATGTGCATCCTAATTGCTTGTAGAATAGCAATGTAAATCATTTTTCCTGATGGTGTTTGAAGCTATTTTTCCCCAAAAGATTCCATATGTTGCTCTGGTAATGACGTTGATTGCGTTAAAGCCCTAAATGATCAAGAAATGGGCAACAAAAAATGGTTATCATGGACTGGCTAGATGATGGATAGGGTTTTCTCATGGATTTGATGCATTTTTTTTAATTAAATTCACAACACTTGGTTGATATAGACAAATACTATATGTTTCATGTATTTGATTTCTATTGTGAAATAAGGTAACTGGTTGTTTTGGAAGGAATTGGATCGAATCTCTCTCTCCGTTTAATTTTATCGCCCTTGACCATCCATTTAACACTAGCAGCTTTCCCTTTGCACCCTTGTGCAAATGCTAGTTTATTTATTTGGAACATCATTTTCAAAGGGAAAAAAAAATAAAAATTATTAATAATAAATGAGAAAATTTACTTTTGTAAAACAATGAAATGATATTTTAATTTTTAGTGGATTGGCAAAAAGTAGCACAGAATTAAAGTCGCATTTGTGTATGGGTATGGACAAATGGATTTACAATATTAAAAAGCAAACTGATATCCTTTGATGAGCACTAAGGTTAACTCTTTCAACATTCTTAAAAACATCAAATAACTTCTCAATAAAGTTTGGAGTGGTATTAACTATTTGACCTTAGTGGTTTAGTATTTTATTTTGTATATTTAGGATTGGCTAATTTATATATTTTTCTAAATTAATTTCTATGAGTCTCAATTTATAAATTTACATTGATAACTAAGTTTAAAGTTAATATTAATTAAGGGGGTGTGGATTCATGTGGGGGAGAAATGGTTAGCACACATAAGATGTCCAAGAAGTCTAAACTGATCCATGTATACAATTAAAAGTACATATATTTTGTAAAAGCAAATCATATCAACTTAAGTCATGTGACCATGGGACCGTACGCTTGTTACCATTGGCCACAGTGTGCGTTTGATGTGGGCAGCCTTGAAGTCACATGCCTCGCCCTTCCACATATTTATGGAATTAATAGTCCCTATTAAAATACTAATTATAGGGCCTGCCATGATCGAGAATTAAGTTTTTTAAAAGAAATATAATATTTTTTTGTATTTGTTGTTAATTGGGAGATGCATGGTGCCATTCATTTAATAATAATTTACCACCATAGTGACTCGAGGTGTCAATCAAATCAAAGTCTTCGAAACTTTTTGATGTTTACCATGTGGGGGCTTTCCCTTTCTCCTTTTGTTAAACAAAAGTATTGGTGTTCTCTTAAAGGCTAGACACATGAAATAAAATGATGCTCTAAGTTTTGAAACTTTTATGTTGACATTTTTTTCCTAATTATTATGTTTTTTTTACAAGTGACATTTTCTTTTCTATTTTTTTGGTTTAGGTTTGGAAATTTATTTTCATATAACTTTTTAATTTAATATTGGAATTTAATAAGAGTGAGTTTAGAGGTTAATGAAATTATTATTGTCACATATGTGGTTATGGAGATTTTTAGGTGAAAAATAAGAAAAAAAGGTTTGTTGGGAATTAAACATAAGGTGGATTTTTTTAATTAATTTAATATTAAATTACAAATTATTTAAAATTACGATTTTAATAAAATATTGTGTAAAGGGGTTGTGTACAATTTATTAAAAGAGAGATGTTATTATGTAATATTATATTAAAAAATAATAAAAATATTGAACATTTTCAATTTAACTTTAGGTAAATGTATATATGTAGTCTCAAGGGCTAGTTTAATTGGTCGATTTGTCGTCGTTAAAGCATCTTGTTATTGAAAGGTCATAGGGTCAATTCTCCTCAACGATCTTGAGGTCAGGTTTCGTTAATGAGCTGACAAAAAGTGATCCCTTTGAGTGGATCTGCCCAGAACAATGTTTTTGTGGACATAACGATCACTAATCTATGGAGTCCATGAACCACACACACACACACACATATATAAGAAATCAAATTGCATATGTTTGGCAATATTGGATGTATCCAAAAAAAATTGTGTAGTAGGCTCTTGAAAATCTTTATTCCATAACTTAGTTCAATGAGGGGATTGGATATGTTGAGCAATAAATTCTCTATGAATATTCCCTTAGCCCTAGAATCATAAATCTTCCTTTGCTAAAATGGCTTGATCTATGTAATAACCTTTTAAATGGAACCATCATGCCATCCCTCAGTAACCTAAACAACATGTGATTCCTAACTTGTCTATAGCCCATTTGCTTAAGGTCCTTTGCCCAATCTAAGTAGTTTGTACAATCTAAAAGAGTTGTCACCCACTAGGTGCAACCTCAATGGAAACTTTGGCACCAACATTGAAAATTTCCAACAGACCTACAAAATATAGAATAATTATACTTAATAAAGGCTTTTTAGGATCTATGGAAAAGAGTAAAAAAATTATTTCGTCTATATGAGGGAGGAAGGTGGTTTTTTTATATTTTTGTAAGTAAACAAAATTTGCATTAGATTTCTAAAAAACTACATAAATTACATGTATGGGTTAACATGAGCAAACTGTGTGAGATGAGTACGTTTTGCATACCAAAACCTTACTAGCTTAGAGTAAGTTTGGGAAAGACCATTTGCCCTTAAGTGGGAAATCAGATGGTCTTCCGAAGAAGCCTGATAACAGTTTTTGACTTCATGATACCTTCACAAAAACATGTGTAATAGAGACTAGGTAAACATAGATATCAAAATATCACAAGGAAAACAATAAATGAGAAGAAACCATTTCTTGGAGCTTGTTAGAGGGTCTGGTCATGCTAGGAGAGGTATTCATTCCCCCCTAGTCAAATCAGCTTAACCCCATGGGAGAATCTCTGCCTAATGCTACAAACTACGGAAACATCAATGCTCCCTATCAGCAAGGGAGACATTCTGAATCATGCCTAGCTTTTATGAAGTATACAAACTCACCCCCAGACAGAGGCTTGGTGAGAATGTCCCCAATCTGCTCATCTATGTATATGTATTGGAACTTCGTTGCTCCTTCTGCACCATGTCTCAGATGAAATGATATTTGACTTCATTACGCTTCCACTTTTCATGAAATATGATATTCTTTGAAATCTTGACACAAAATTGATTATCATAATGTATCAAGGTCATCTCTAGCGCCTGATCAAATAATCCTACAAGAATCTCCAAAAACCACACTGCTTCTTGACTTTCAACATTGGCTACATTATACCTCGCTTTTATTGTATTGAGTGCAACAAAAGTCTGCTTTCTGCTAAACTAGGATATCATAGTTGATCCCAAGTCAAAGAAGCACCCTAAGGTGCTCTTTCTATCCATTGCACTCCTGGCCCAATCATAATCAACATATCCCTGTAGACTCACTTCACCACTTGAGACATATCCCAAACCATATCTATTGTACCATGTAGGTACCTCAACACATGATTCACCGCAACCCAATATACATGCCTTGACTCAACCATAAACTGGCTCTAGGTGCTCATTGCAGAGCAAAAGACCCTCTAGCGGATGTTTTTGAGGAACCCCTTATAAAAATACCCCATACATCCGTTTCTATCAAAGGTTACTAGAGGAGATTGGCGGGCAGAGGGTTTTGCAGATGTTTTCCACTCGATGCGCTTATCATCCGAAATCGCACCGGTGCGCTCGACAAGAGAAAGCATTGATGCGCACAAAACATTGGCACACCAGAAATAGTGCACTTCGTACACACCCGCCCGGTGCGTTGTATTACTGTAGAGCACAGGTGCTTCACAACTCATCCGTGCCGGTGCATCATAAAAAACCGCGCCAAAACAGAAACTGCCTAGTGCGGTATTAAGAAACCGCATCGATGCATCATAAAACATCGCGCCAAAATAGAATCTGACCGGTGCGTTCGTAAGAAATAGCACTAGTGCGCTTATAAAACCCCACACACTAGAATATGGTTTTTTTTTTTTTTAAATACAGCAAAAAAAAACCACATTTTTCACTTTTCTCAGTGCTTCGAAGCTTTAAAACACCGATGCAATTTATCCTTGTCTGAGCCGCCCTGACATCGGTGCTCCCATTGCACCCATTGCACGCACTGTTGCTGTGCATTGCTTACCAATCTCCATCTTGCATTTTGCAAAATGATGGGCAATTTTTCTTTTGCAAATTCTACAACCAATATGCCTCCTCGACGACGAAATGTACAAGTATTTTTTCTTGTTTTTCTATACTTAAGTTTTTTAGCGGATTGGAATTTCAAATAACCTTAAAATTAACCACACACACACACACACACACACATATATATATATTTTTTTAATCTTTTTTTTTGCACACGAGTCGTTCGGCTCGCACAGGTAAGCGGTGTTGTCTGCAAAATTTTACAAGCCGCACCGCAACCGTTGCTAACAATATCCGCACCATTTTTGAGGTAGTGCTGAAAGGCGCACCGCATTATTTAAAAAAAAGAAAAAGAAAAAAGTGTCGTGCAGTCATTTAGCCGGCCACACCGTTGACCATGTGGAATAGCAACGTGGTGCGTTGACAAAAATATTCGCCCCGATGTCTATCAACGCACCGCATTCGGAATTCCGACAGGGTCAATGGTGCGGCGTGGTAAAATATCGCACCATTGACTATGTAATTAGTCAGGAATTCAGTGTGCTGACACATTTATATGTGTCGGAGCGTATATTTTAGTCAGCGCACTGCTCTTTTGACACCATACATAGTCAACGGTCCTTTAAAAAATTTCAGGTGCATCACATACGATGTGTTGAATGTCATCTGGGGCACCGACCCCGATGCGTGACAAACAAACAACGCACCAGAACCGGTGCATGCCTGTTTTTTTTGGTGCACCACCTGGTATTTTTTTTTTTTCCAAAAAAAATTATATATGTATATTCCTAAATACATGTCTCATTTAATAAAAAAAAAATTATTTAATATGTCAATGATTCATAGAGAAGAGGGGGAACAATAACAACAACAGGCGGAGCAGTATGACATGGTTCGCTTGTGGGAGGCACGAGAGAGGGAGAGAGATGCGTACCATCGCCCTATTACAACAGCTACTCAGGGGCTCCTAAGGCAGGTAGGTCTCCTCAAGTTCTATGAGGAGGCTACTTCCCTAAAGGCCCATGGTGTGTTTTTGAGACATCTTATCCGCAGGTTGAATACCCACCGACAGGCTTTCCAGGTTGGTCCTAGCCAGTGTTACATACCCACTGAGGAGGATATATATTTCATTACAGGGCTATCGAGGAGAGGGGTAGATTTTCCCTTGTTTCCAAAGGTTCCAGCTGGTTGTGTAGCAGGGAGTTAGTTAGTTTACTCCCAGAGATACATTGGAGCATCAGTGTTGTCTCCTACATATTTTCAAGTCGCTGGAGGTCAGTTACGTATTGGTGCATTTGGCAGTGAGGAGGTGCAGTGCCTCTCACTTCTCATTTCAACCATTTCACACAACACCAGTGACGGACAACACATTAGTTGCTCGCTTCTATATTATGTTTATTCTTTAGTACAGGAGCCACGACTTGTTAGGTGGTTTGCCATTTTTTTGCTGCAGTTTTGTACAGCCTTAGATAGATGTCGTGATCATGCATAAGGGAGGGTCAACTTCCCTTTCGCTTCAGAGATTTTTTGTTTATTTTTTGAGAGGTTTCCAGAGATGAGGCCTACTTTTGTTCGGCAGCCTCGTAGGCCAATGATCGAGGCACAAATGCACATGTGGGTGCACATGAAGCCAAAGAGGGGCAAGACTATGTTTCCAGCCAGGATATCACATGATGCACTGGAGTTGCTAGCCAGTGTTGACGACCTGCATCCCTTCATTATGGTCCCCTATCCTTATGCTAGATTGGATTGGCGAGGGTGTGCCAACATCCTCTTCACAGAGGATGAGCCACTAGATGATAAAGGTAATATTACTGTTTTATTTAAATCTATTCTAACATGTTCTTTAACTTGTTTTTATTAAATTGTGTAATGAAATTGTCTAATTATTGTTGTGTACTTGTATATATTTTGCAGACATTGGCTCTTTTAATGGCAAGGATATGCTGGCACCACCACATGATCCAGGTGTGGATCCCGATGACGATTAGGGCATGCTAGATGCCGAGGATCATCAGGAGGCTGGTGCAGAGAGACATGCTCTTGCTGCTGCGCCGGTACTGCCTTTTGCTTGGCGCGATTGACTTGATACTAGATATAGGATGGAGTTGGGCGACCAACTCAGTGCATTGATTGTTGAGGTGGGCATCAGGCCCGCTCATTATAGAGACATACATGCCGATGATAGGCTATTACAAATGTGGAGAGGCATGCCACGTGGCATGTACAGCCTGATGTGGCATGTCGTAGGAGCTATGACCCTAGTTACGCGGTTGAGGAGGATTGTTGCACATTGTAGGCATGGTCGAGACGCAACACGTGATGGACAGTCTGCGAGTAGCGACTCATCATCTCATGATCGTTCACCTCGTGCCGCACCAGATGAGCATGAGCCTCCACTAGTATCTAAGAGCAGTCATCATGGAGATGAGGCCGGGCCATCGGCCACATCCAGTCAACAGCCTGCAACATCCATCAGTACTCATGATCATGAGCAGGCTAGACCATCGACCATCGAGGCTGCACCATTGACTGAGTAGGCCTCGACTAGTACTGCTATTGATGTTGTACCACTAGCTGATCCATGACATTTATATTACAGTTGTATATTTTTAACATTATTCAGTTATATATATATATATATATATATATATATATATATATATATATATATATATATATATATATGGTCCATGTATTTTATGTTCATGTTGCAGTTGTACTTCATTTACAGGTTGGTGATCATCATGATGTGTATATTGTTAGGTCATGTTAGATATGTTCATTTAATGTGCAACTTGCAGATAGATGTGTATGTGGTAGCATGAGTTATTTGACATGAGATGTATATTTGATGTTTGTGTTGTGATGATGTTATACAATGTTAATTGTGTTTTGTTAGATGATCATGATCACGATGATGTCAGCGAATTTGAATATGTTTTTTAGTCGAATATGATGTTTGTACGATGGTTATCATGATCGTGATGTTTATTAATTAATTTAATATTAAATGACCATGATATTTATTAAATATTATGTCATGATTGTAGTTGAAAATTAAATTTTAATTATATGTAAAATTGTAAAATTGTATTTGTATTTGTAATTGTAATTGTAATTTTAACTGTAATTGTATGTAAAATATTTGATGTAAAATTTTAATTGTAATTGTAATATTTAATTTATTGTGAAATGATTGTAATTGTAATTTTAATTGTAATTGTATATATGACAAATTGTAAAATTGTAATTGTAATTCTAATTGTATGTAAAATTATAAAATTGTAATTGTATTTGTAATAGTAAATGTAATTCTATTTGTAATTGTAATTGTATGTAAAATATTTGTAAAATTTTAATTGTATTACTGTGAAATGATTGTAATTGTATTTCTAATCGTAATTGTATGTGAAATTGTAAAATTGTAATTGTAATTTTAATTGTAATTGTATGTAAAATATTTGTAAAATTTTAATTGTATTAATTTGAAAATTTTAATTGTATTAATGTGAAATGATTTTATTAAAATATTTAAATTTGTAAATTTGTAAATAATTGTAAAATTATAAATTTAGAATAATATGAATTTTTGTAACATAATAAAGTTTAGAAAATAATGCAAATAAATTCATGTATTTAAAAAAAAACTTGTTCAGTAATACTTCCTGCTGAGCGGAGCGTTTCCTGTTGATCGTTCGTGCTAGGGTTCCTGCGCCACTGCGCGCCCTTGGGGCTGCCGTGCCCAAGCCCTAGTTTTGCTACGCCCAGCCATGGTGTCCTCTGGGGGCTCGGATCTGCCTCCCCCCCCCCGGAGGTTCTTGCTTTCAAAGCTATGATTGCCTCGTGTAACAAGCGCCCTCCTTTAGCCAGTCAACAAAAGTTCGTCAAGAAGATGGAAACCATTCCTTCGGTAGCCCTTCCTGAGGAAGAAACCTGCAAAGCAGCTTTGAATCTCGCTGAGAGAGGGCTCATAGGTCAGTTCACGGGCCTCTGGCCCTCTCCCAAGTCGGTAGAGGATTGGACTCAAAGGAACTGGACCCCGTTAACCAAAGAAGGAGTAAAAAGCTACTTTGTTGGTAAAGGTTTTTTCGTTTTCGTCTTCGAAAGTGCAAAGGATAGAAGCTTAATCTTCAGGAACGAACCTTATTTTATGGGCCCGCAAGGTCTATATCTTAACAAATGGTTGCTAGATTTCGACCCAGCTCAGGATCTGCCATCTGTTGTACCGGTGTGGGTGCGGCTTCCCCATCTTCCCCTCCACTGCTGGAATCAAAAGTCTCTTCAGATCATCGGCAACGCCTTAGGAAAATACATAGATCAAGCTCCAAGAAAAGATCAATACTCATGTGCACGCATCTGTGTCGAGGTAGATCTGGAGGAGGGTTTGCCGGAAGCCATCAAACTTACAGTTGCAGGATGGACGCATGTCCAAGAGCTGGACTATGAACAACTCCCTTTTAAATGTAGACACTGCCACGGCTACGGGCACTTCGCCAAACATTGTAAGAAAAAGGCGGAAGATCAACCAGACAAACAAAATGGTGAGCAATGGACCCTAATACAAAAAACCACCAATCACAAAAAAGGCAACGGGAAAGGCACTCCAAATGAGGTACCAAGTAGCTCCAACCCTACCCAAGGAAAAATCTCAAATGGCAAAGAAAGCAGTCAGAACAAGCCAGCTACAATAATTCCGGAAAATTTGGATCAGACTGGACCTCCTATCACCAACAAAGAATATGGGGAAACGGCTCACCTGGAAGCCTCCCAAGGAAGCCCTTCCAATCCCTCATATGCAGATGTCACAAGGAAAAAGCCAGCTGATAGCTCCGTCTCCTCGGAGGATGAAACCTATGAGCAGCCCATAAAAAAAGTCGGCAGGAAATCCCGCACAGAAGAAAGGGAAGAGGAGGCTGAAAGGCTTAAAACCCAAGGAAGCCAGCCCACTATAGAGATGTCTATAGGGAGAAACACTAGGACCAGGCCCCCCAAGGGAGGCTCCCACCCCACCCCTGGTAAATAATGTGTCTCGTCTCTTGGAACTGTAGAGGTCTAGGTAACCCCTCGAAAAAAAAAGCGGTCAAAGATCTTCTAAAAATAGAACCCTTAGACATTCTCATGCTCCAAGAGACTAAGATAGAGGGGAAATCCCTTCTAGACATCAGCAAGATGAAATGGAAAAAAAACGAAGGAAGAGCAGTTAGCTCAAGAGGCTCATCCGGAGGGCTCGCTACTCTTTGGACAGAAGATCTCTTCCAGCTGAACAATTCCCACGAGACCCAACACTGGATCTACACGGAACTAAGGCATTGTACAAGTAAGTTGATTGTCTCCCTCTTCAATATTTATGTCCCTGTTCTATACTCAGAAAAGAGAGACTATTGGAACTCTCTCATCGAATTCCTAGAGCAGCACTCCCCAAGCAACATCATTCTTGCTAGGGATTTAAATATTGTTTTAAAATTCAAAGAAAAAAGGGGAGGAATTAGTTGCAGAGACCCCATTCTTCCCCTGGTGGAAGACCTCATCCAGCAGTGGGATCTTCTAGATTTCATTCCGGCCAAAGGGCTCTACACATGGTCCAATAACAGAGTGGGAGAGGATCACATTTCTGCCCGTCTGGATCGATTTCTGGTCCAAGGCGCTTTGATGATGAACAAGAAGATAATCACCACCAAAATTCTTCCCAAATTGACCTCAGATCAAAAACCAATTCAGCTCACTCTGGAAGATGAAGAAGACCTGGGTCCAATCCCCTTTCGATTCAGCCCTTTCTGGATCAAAAGGGAGGGTTTCATTGATACAGTGAAAACAACATGGGCTAAAACCTTCTCAGGGTCCTCTAATTATGTGTGGGAACAAAAGCTCAAAGCCACAAAGCAAGCACTGAAGGAGTGGATAAGGAAACCTGCCCCAAACCCAACCATCCAAAGAAAAGAAATAGTGCAGTCTCTTGAGGCACTGCAAGTCGAAATGGAAAGCAAAGATATCACCCCAGCGCTGCTTGACAAAGAAGTTAAAATTCAATGTTCATCATTCAGATCTTTCCGAATGGAGGAGGAGTACTGGAGAATCAAATCTCGAAGTTTGTGGCTGAAGGCGGGCGACCGGAACACATCCTTTTTCCATCGTCAATATCGAGCAAGACTCTCCAGAAACCATATCTCTGAAATTACAACAGCAGAGGGGCAGATCTGTAAAGGGTTCAGCCAGATAAAAGAAGCAGCTGAAAGTCATTACAGACAGCTCTACACCGCAGGAAATCAAGGCAATGAGGAGGAAACGACTGACTTCCTTTCCAACATTCCTCTCCTGGTCAGCCCTGAAGACAATTCCGCTCTCATCAGCCCTATCACTGAAGAAGAAATCATTAAAGTTATCTGGTCTATGGATTCGGATAAGGCACCTAGGCCTGATGGTTTTACCATACACTTCTATAAGACATGCTGGGATATCATCAAAGCGGATCTCTTAAAGATGATAAAAGGTTTCATGAAAAAAGCCAAGGTAGGAGGAGGAACCAACTCCACCTACCTCGCCCTTATTCCTAAAGAATCCAATCCCGAAACCTTCGCTAGATTCAGGCCTATATCGCTTTGTAACGCCTCTTACAAAATTCTGGCAAAGCTCCTAGCAAATAGGATTAAGCCCCTGCTAAATAGGCTGATCTCTAGCAATCAAGGTGGCTTCGTAGAAGGCAGGCATATCCTGGACAATGTCATTCAAGTACAGGAGACAATTCACTCAAGAAATCAACGAAAAGAAAAAGGGATGCTGATAAAATTTGACATGGCTAATGCTTTTGAACGAGTCAATCGCTCCTTCCTCTACAAAGTCCTCCATGCCTTTGGTTTCACTTCCCATTTTTTCAATCTTATCATGGCCTGCACTGACAACCCTTGGATTGCCCCTCTTGTCAACGGTCGCCCTACCTCTTTTTTCCAAGCCCAGAGAGGTCTCGGGCAGGGATGCCCGCTCTCTCCCTTCCCGTATATCCTGATGGCTGACTCCCTCAGTAGAAAGCTATCAGCCGAAAAAGTTGCAGGTTCCCTTCCTGGCCTCAAATCTTCCAATCACTCTCCAACTCAGAACCATGCTCTTTTTGCGGATGACTCTCTCCTTCTTGGAGGTGCCTCTGCAAGAATTTCCAAAGCCTTTGATGCTGTCCTTAAATGCTACTGCAAGGTTTCGGGAGCTTCTATCAATGAAAGAAAAAGCGAAGTCTATGGCTGGAACATTGAGCAACATGAGCTCACAAGTATTTCTAATCTTCTTGGTTTCAACAGTCAAGCCCATTGGGAGAAGATAAAATATCTCGGCCTCCCCATCATAAATGGTTTCAATAAGAGGTCGCTGTGGTCCGAAATTATCAGCAAAATTAAATAAAAAATTACAGCCTGGGGAGGATTCAGGCTCACAACAGGAGGCAAGTTCATCCTGATCAAGTCTGTGTTATCTGCATTCCCAATTTACCAAGCAGCCTTCCTTCTCGCCCCAAAAAGTGTGACGGAACATATCTCCAAAATACTTCGAGACTTCCTTTGGCAAGGGGGGAAGGGAAATCAACATAAAATGCATTTAGTGAAATGGGATCTGGTCAAACGTTCAATCCCTGAGGGAGGTCTGCAAATACGCGACCCTGCTCTTGTCAATATGGAGATGGGAGGCAAAATCCTGTGGAACCTATTCAAGGATCCCAAGCAACCAGTCTGCGAAACGCTGAAATCGAAGTACGCCCACAAGGTGCCGCTCAGAAATCTGCAGGCAAGTCAAACAAACAACAGCTCACAGGTTTGGAAACTATGCAACAAAGTCTGAATTTCTTCAAAGGCAAGGTGTAAAAGATTCCAGGTAACGGCAAACAAACAAACCTGTGGTATGATCGAATAATGGACCGAGACCCCCTCTCGGAAGTTGAAGAAATCGCAGAGTTAAGAAATTGGTTGGAATGCGCAGGGATCAACAACGTACATGATCTCTCCAAATGGGATTACCGCGGTGATTGGCAAGGTTGGGATTTTTTTGGAGTCCCTGATCGTTTAAACCAGCAGAAGCTCACCCTTGAAGAATTGCTGGAAGAAGCGGCTCCAGTGAATAGAAAAATGAAGGACAGTTGGGGATGGGGGCAATCTGGAAGCTACACAACAGCAGCAACTTATAACGCCCTCTAGCCCATCAGGAATAGCAGTAAAACACCGGACTTCTAGAAGAAAGTATGGGAACCGCTTGCTCTTCCTAAAGTAAATTTCTTCTTTTGGACGCTGGTCCATAATAAGCTGCTAACTGGAGACAACCTAATGAAAAGAAGTATAGCTGGGCCGCATAGATGCGAGCTGTGCAGAAGCAGCTTAGAAACAGCCAAGCACCTCTTCATGGACTGTAAGTTTACCAAAGATGTGTGGGGACTCATTCTCCGTGAGCTTCAAATCACAGTCCCCCCATTTAACTCTGTTGCTGATCTATTTGACTCATGGAATCAATGCTATCCCAATAAAATCCCCATCAAATCCTTTTGGAGGAAAGTCTGGAATGCTATCCCCAAATTTGTGTGCTGGCAGATTTGGTTGGCCCGGAATGATCTGATATTCAATGAAAAGGTGCAAGCTCCCTTCTCGGTAGCAGTAAATGCCAAATCCTTCCTCCTAGAAGCTGCTCAACAACAATATTTTTCAGAAGATCCTTTGCTTCTCCCTGAAGAAGAGAGGTGGCTGGGTCCCCTATCCCCCCACCCCCGGAAGCAGCTATCTGCCCCTCATTCAGTGAATCCAAAATGGCGCAAAAGAGAATCCGAAGCTACCTTTCAAGAATGGTGGTGAAAACAAAAAATAACTACGATTTTCTTCGATGGAGCCTCCAAAGGCAACCCCGGGGTTGCAGGAGCTGGAGGGGTTATCTGCGCCCCGGACGGTTCAAGAAGGGACAGCTTTTGCTGGGGCATCGGGCAGAAAACCAACAACCAAGCAGAGATCCTAGGCCTCCTCAAAGCTTTTCAAATAGCCAGAGATAGAGGGGACAAAGAAATCCAAGGTTTTGGAGACTTAGAGATCTTAATAAAAAAATTAAATACAGAAAAATTGTTTACCGATGCAAGCCTCAACAAAACTCTGAGCAGATTAAAGAGAGTCTTGCTCGACTTTGATTCCTTCAAATTCCTCCACATCCTCAGAAACTTGAATAGTGAAGCAGATATAATGGCGAACAAAGGTTGCACTCTTGGGAAAGGACAACTTCTCATAAATGGCGATAGCGCATTCCAACTCTGTAACCCACGAGGAAGCTGTAACTTGTAACAAGAAATAGAAACTGACGCAATTTAATGATGGCTGCCACGGCGTAAGTCCAATATTTTTCTCCAAATAAATAAAAACATATCCGTTACAGTTTAAAAAAAAAAAAAATCATGTATTTTAGAATTATCATTATTTTACTATGATCTTAAATACAAAAAAATAACTTTATACAGTATGCCATTTCTAGCAGAGATTCCTGGTTTTTCATCCGGTGCGCTTATCATCCTAACATGCACCGGTGCATCTTAGTACTAAGACGCACTAGTGCTTCACAACTCTTCCGCACCGGTGCGTCATATAACACCGCGCCAAAACATAAACCTCGGTCTTATGAAATCGCACCATTGCGTCTTAGTACTAAGACGCACTGGTGCTTCACAGCTCTTTCGCACCGGTGCGTCATAAAACACCGCGCCAAAACATAAACATCAATCTTATGAAACCGCACCGGTGCACCTATAAAACCCACCGCACCAGAACATGGTTAATCTGTAAAGTGCAATATTGGAGCAGTGAAGGGTTCGAATCGCGAGCAAGAATTTTCTGAGGAGATGAGGGTTTGAAAAGAAGAGAGTTTGAATTTCGGCTGAGAAGTTTATAGTAGAGAAAATGAGTGATTCAAACAGAAAGACGGAAAAAGACGCTTACAGGGATGTAGATGGCTACAGAGCTTGATAGAGTACAAAATGAGAAAATGAGTATAGGTTGAGACCAGCAAAGAGCATTCAATTGAGGGCGGCATGGAAAGATTGGACAATAGAGAAAGATCAATCGAGGCTGTCGATAAAGCCAAGAGGCACCATGAAGGGAAGGATTCTCATTCCCTTAAGGACAAGAGAGAAAGATCAATTGACTTTTTTGATTGGGCTAGTAGGTCCCATGAAGGGAAAGATTCTCCAGAATGTGTTTCAAAGCAGTTGGGAGTATTGTCCGAGTTTCGGTTGGCTCACATAAACTTTTACCGGCAAAGATGATGTCGCATAAAATCACATCTTTGGCTTTCAATTGAACCTGAATGGCATCTCTAACTTGTCTGAGCTATGGTCCTGTGGATGAAACCGGTAAAAATTCTGCTTGTATTATAAATGGAAATCCAGTGACCATTTATATGGGTAGAAAAGCATAGATACCTGTAGCTACCATATTTCCACCTGCAAATCGGTTTCCCATTGGAAAAACTAGTGTAATAGCCCATTTTGTATGACAAAGACTGTCTTATATATATATATATATATATATATATATATATATATATATATATATATATATATATATATATATATATATATATATATATATATATATATATATATATATATATATATACATATATATATATATATATATATATATATATATATATATATATATATATATATACGTTTTAATTTATTATATTGCGTTCTCCATTGTCGTTCTCAAATGCACTAATAAAAATTTAATTCATATGAATAATGTTATAAGATATATATGTGTCGACTTTTGATGAATAATGAATTTTAAAAAACCACAATAATAATGATATGATATAACAAATTAATCCAAACATCAAATTCAAATGCATTAATAAAAATTTAATTAATATGAATATTGTTATAAGATGTGTCGACTTTTGATGAATAGTGAATTTAGAAAAATCACAATAATTGCACTATCACAAGACGATGTTTCTAAAAAATACAAAATAAACACCGGTGCATGTCAGTTACTGTACACCGGTGCTTTTGTATGCTTCAGTGCACCGGTGCATTTCTACAACCTATAGGCACCGCACAAATACCAAAACCAATTAAAAATCTCGGTGCATTTGTGCGATACCGCGCACCGGTGCATTTATGTGAGAGTACGCACCGTTGAATTTGTACGATGTATGGGCACCGCACAAATACCAATACCAATTATAAATATTGGTGTGTTTTTCTGATACAACACACCGGTGCATTTCTATACGTCTACGTACTGGTGCGTTACGATGACCTATGGACACCGCACAAATCCCAAGACCAATTGGTATGGCCCCATGCGTTGTATCACCAACACTGCACCCTGTGCAGTTTTATACCTTGAGGGCCCGGTGCAGCAACCTTCGACCGCCCTGGGGCCACCGTCTAGATGACATGCACTGGTGCGTTGAATCCTTAGTAGCGCACCGATGAAAAAAACATCCGCTTAGGTTTTTTAGTTGTCTTGAATTTTCGTTAAAAGCTCCGCCAAAACCTTCGTAACCATAAACAGATATTGTAGCAAATGTTTTTTTGACAATTTTGGCCAATTTTATAACACTAAAAACCTCCTTTATAACCTCTGCTAGAGGGTCTTTTCCTTGTAGTGTAACCAGGTACATCAAGGATCCAATCAATTTCCTATACATTGTGGGATCCACCAAATATGAATTTGAAACAAAATTACTCAGCTTCTTCATATTTGTAACCATAGGTGTAGCCTTGGACTTACAATCCATTATATCGAATCTCCTCAATATCTCAACTATGTACTTCTCTTGTCCACGAAATATCTCACTTGGCCTCTGCCACACCTCCTATCCCAAGAAATAATGCATCGAGTGAGGATCCTTCATCTTTAACTTCGAAGCCAACTCCCACTTTCACCTGACAATGAGCCTCTCTACCCCAATAAGGAACAAAATCATCAACATACAACACCAAGATCAAAGGATCACCATCAACAACTTTGAAGTAAAGGTTAGGATCCACATCACTCTTGGTGAAGCCCAAACTCAAGTATCCATCAATCTTAGAATATCATGCCCTGAGAGCCTACTTGAGTCTGTACAAAGCCTTCTTCTATCTACAAACATGGGACTCCTTCCCATATATCACAAAGCCCCGAGGTTGCTCCATGTATACTTCCTCCTCAATCACACCATTGAGGAATGTCAAGGTCTTTACGTCCATTTAATGTAACCTCCAACCCATAACTAAAGCCTTATGGAAGCCAAGGAGGTCGCTCCCACTCGATGAATGCTCCATACAGGATGGTGTTTACCTTCTGCTACGAAGTTTCACCTTTCATATTATTTGTAGTGTGAAATTTCCTTAAATTTCAACAACTAGAGTTTGTTCTGCTAACTTATTAGCAGTTTATTTGTTATACGACAAATAATAAATAAATCACATTGCAATTCTTCACAATAAAAATATGCTGCGAAAGTAAAATTAGGAATTGAAAAATAGCTACACACACATAAAAATCGACACAATTATTTTGGACTAAAATCTCCTGGAAAAACCCCAAAGGGAAAATCGGTGCAGCAAATGAGGGTTTATTTTAAAATTATGCAGCAAATTTATGAGTATAATAATTTGGATGCCCCACTAGCAATCCTCTGACTAATATCTGACTAAAATGTTCCATAGTTGATTTTATCCTTTTGCAATCAATTTAACCTCCTATGGCCTACTCAAACCTGACACTAGCAAATTCACACTTTGCCTGGAATTCACACTGCCGGCTCTAGGAAATACGCACAATCCCAAATTTTCCTCCAAATGGATCGTTTAGCATCCCTCTTCCTCCGGAAAATGTTCTCTCTATCTTCCAGACTCATATCTGACCTTCAGAAACTAAAACAAACTCTTTCTGGAAACTCGCTCTACTGGAATGGCTAACTCGACTGCCTGGACGACTCTCTCTACAAAAGAATTTGGCCTCCCTTTTCCTACCTCTTTGACATTGAAAAATTGTTGGGAAAATATCTTGAATCCTCCTCCCAAATTATCTGTTGCTTCCTCTCTTTTATGCTCTCCTTCTAGCTTGAACTGCGTCCTCACTGAAGCTGTGAACTAGGTAGCTCAACCTGCCAAGATAACTGATGCTCTCACAATTACATCTCTCTCCATCCCTTCGAGTTTCTCTTATAATCTCTCTTTGAGACTTCAACGACGAATATTAACTCTCCATTTATGGCCAAGGAAAATTATACTTCATCGATATAAGTCTCTAGAGCAATCTCAAATATCCTTAATCAATTACTTTAATTAACTAACTTTCCTAAGTTAAACTTAGGAAATAACTTAATTATTGGATAATTAATTTAATTAAGGCGTTTCATAACCATATCTCGCAAAACCATTTTTGGGTATTGGAGATGTTGTCTTCCCTAGTCTCTTAGCACCA
Organism: Pinus albicaulis; assembly: GCA_034641835.2. Taxonomy (NCBI): domain Eukaryota; kingdom Viridiplantae; phylum Streptophyta; class Pinopsida; order Pinales; family Pinaceae; genus Pinus; species Pinus albicaulis. The sequence continues at coordinate 550,542,827 of CM076572.1, forward strand.
TATGAGACTAGAACACTTGTATGATGTTACTGTCATAATAAAAAAATAACACTTCCTCTTAGCGAGGAAGGTGTTCTCTCCCCAACATCTTTCCTCTACAACATGTAGTTGGATAGACCAAGTTGCAGATATCTAACATTTTTTACACCTCTTTTCTTCACCTCTCATACTGATCTCACTTCCTATCACTAGAAATCACTATGAAGAAGTAAATATGGTGAACATTGTCCACCAACAATTACACATACTCATATTACCTCACATTGTTGTTGCCACTGTTTTGTTGCTAATTTTCACATTTGTTGCAATTTTTGCAATAGTGAGTATGATATCACCTGATCTCCCTCTAAAACATAACTTGGAAATATCTCTTGGATGGAAACTCCCTCATGGAATCTCACTCTGGCTGGAATTGCACCTTCATCCTACAATTGGACAATTTGCACAACCTCCTCCAATCACACGAATTTACTACAACTACAACTGGAAACTTGATCTCTACTGATATATTGTGTCTCTACAACTGTCCCTGCAATTGTCGCTTGATTTTCTAACTTTAACTATCTCTGCATTATCCCTCAATCCTAACTACCACTGCTAAACACTGATCTTGCCACTCTCCACTTTGGGCTCCCGTAGCAAAGGAATTTATCCATGTGAAGAACAATGTTCTTCCCACAAATATTACATGATGCTACAACTCTAAAGTATCACGCTCCACGTCCATCTAGAGGTATAGTTGATATCAATGCTAACTCCTCCAACCTGGAAATCAACTCATCTATCTTTGTCGAAGTTGTTTTCTACTCCTACCCCTTCTTGTCCTTCCTTCTCTTTGGACACTTGGTGACGTAGTGGCCAAACTCACCAAATATAAAGCATTTGACCTTTGACATGTCCTTTTTCTTCTTCTCACCTCCGTTTGAGTTTTTTCCATGACTGGGACCCTTCTTCGACTTCCCCTTACTTGCAAGGGCTACATTTTCCTCTTCCTCCTTACCTTTCAGTCCTTTGTTGCTAATGTTGTTAATAGCACCCTCTGCAAGGTTGAGTCTCAACTCCTCATGTGTAAAGTGACTCCCTAGGCAATCTCATCCTAGAAGTGTGTCTTGTCCATAGATAACTTGGACGAATGTACGCCGCTCCTTGGAGAACCCATTTAGAGTTGTGTGAACCATCTCATCCTTGGATGGTTTATCCCCAACAGCTGCAAGCTCATCTCAAACATTCTGAAGTCTGGTGAGATAGGAAGTAACGCCTTCACCCATCTGCATCCTAGTGGTCCTCAACTTCTCCTTGAGAATCATTTTGTGATTCTTTGATGGATTCTCATACAAATTTATGATCACATCCCACATACCCTTTGTTTTTTTTTTATCTGCAGCATGTGGGATGACATGATATCGAACACCATCCATGACCATTCTCTTAAATTTCGCCATTTATTTTTTGAAGGTTTCCCACTGTTGTGAATATGCTAGCTCTGCCATGATATTTGCCACGAAATCCTTCTTATCATGCTCATCCAATAGGAATTGCATTATGGCATACCATACACCAAAGTTAGAGGCTTCCTCAAGTTTGTCTTGATCCTTGAATCCTACTATGGCCATCCTTGGAAAACTAAAAAAAACTAGAGACTAGATCTAGAAATATCCTACTCTTCTCCGGTCGACCTTCTTCTACTACTCGCACTCCCTTAGGAATGTGAAGATCTACACTTGCTCGCCTATGGAAGTCCTTCTCCAGCTCTCACACTACCTGCTACACAACTACTACGAAACTCGCTCTACCTTTTGCACATCGTTCTTTGAAATATAGCACATGCACTGCTACTCTTGAAGCTCATTTTGGCTGGACTATCAAGCCTACTATGAACTTCTGCTACTAGAAATCATGACCTCCTTTCTTGAAAACTGGAAACTAAAAACCCTTTGAGGAAATATCTTATGTGTGTTTTTCTCTTCCTCCCTAACGCAGATCTGCAACTGTGACCCTTGTTGCAAAATTTTTATGCCCAGATATGCTTTGCGAATCAACTGAGTTTATCACCAAAACTGTTTTCCAACAACCACATTGCCTACAAACACTACTTCTGAGGCTATTCAAACTTTTCCTCAAGACTGGATCTGGAAATCAAATGTCTTGCCTTTGTAATTCGCACCCATGGCTTGGCCCATGAAAATCTAAACCTTGTGCTTTAGATCTCCCTATGAAATTGCAATATATACAGATATTTCTCCTCTGAGGCTTAGATATATATCAACCTTGATTTGAACCATGTGAAATTTCCTTAAATTCCAACAACTAGAGTTTATTCTTCTAACTTATTAGAAATTTATTTGTTATATGTTTTAGGTCCCTATAATACTAGTGTATCCCCCTTGTTGTTATTGTTGGAGTAGCCCCCTATTGTTATTGTTGTGCCCCATAGAAGCCCACTATTGTTATTGATGTGCCCTTACATTATTAGTTTTATGTAAACTCTGATTATATTGTGACCTCTTAGACTCATATATATACCAAGGAGGTCCTATCATTTATCTCATCCAAGAATTATTCATTTATGTAATTTAAAGGAGGTTTTGCCCTTGAAGAGGATAATTTTGAAGTCGTTGATCTATCTTTTCTTCTGTTTTGTGAGCTGGTTACATAACATTTGGTAATAGAGCTTTAGATTTTAATGTTTCACTGCCTCAAACAAGTCATCTTGGAATTTTCACTATAAATTTTTCTATACGAATGTTCAGAAGCTGAAATTTCAACCACGCGGAGCCGAAATCTTGATGAACTTCCTGTAAAAAATTTAGATCTTGGTTCACTATATTTTATGAGATATGGTTCGAAGAAGTTAGGGTTTTTTCATGCTCCACAATTAAGTCTCAAACAAGTGACCTTGGGAAAATCGTCATAAATTTCTCTACGAACATTGAATTTGAATTTCATAAAAATTTATTAAAATTGAAAGGAATTTAATTTTTCCTGTATCATTTTCAAGGCCAAAGGTTGAAACAGTTACATGTGACATCCCTTACAATTTTTCTCTACTGAACCAGTCCATAATCGAGAAATTGTAGGAGATTGGGCATAACATTATCTTGAAGAATCCAATTTTGGTCTAACTTGTGGATTTGGAAAGAAGAATCAGAGGGTTGCCGTAGGATGGAATTTCAGATCTTGGAGAGCCAAAATTATAGAGATACAATTTAAATATCAAAGGGAATAAAGAAGCATAGATATCATTATTTCATTCTAATATGCCTTGAAACAAAAAAAAAATACACACCCAATAAACAACTAGAAAGCTCTGATATGACGCATGAAGAAGAGGAAGAAATGCAACATGATATATGAAAGTTAGAGGACCAAGTGCAACAAATTTCACTCTCACAGAGAGAAACCAAACATGGATTGGGAGTGATGAATTTTAAGATGGATGGTTTAGAGAAAAAATAAAAGGAGACATGGATGTTTTAAATCATACATGGGAGGTTTGACAAAGTTGTTGCAAGAAAGGCTTCCCAATGGTGAAAATATAATCCATGAAAATCATGATGAGGACAAAAGGAACATGAATTATGATTTTAGAGACTCCAATTTTGGGTTTAAGACCTGCCACATTCCAAATATCAATATGAGGAAGTTTGATGACAAGGATACTACATACGGAGCAATATTTTGATCTACATGTTGTACAACACACACAAAAGGTATGCATTGAATATTTATATTTAGAACCCAACCAGTTTGTATGGTATCAATGGCTTTGTTCTCGTAAACCACTTGTCACTTGGTCAATTTTTATGAATGAAATGATAGCACATTATGACGATACAAAGAGAAACACCTTCTTTAGCCAATTGATAAATCTCAAATGGAAAGGTTCAATGGAAGAGCACATTGAGGACTATCAAAAATTGAATATCAGGGTAACTGATATTACAAAGGAGCATAATATTGATGTCTTTATAGGGATTTTAAAGGATAACATCCAACATGAGGTTCACCTTTGAGAATCTGATTCATTGGAGAAGGCATTCAAGGTGGCAAGAAAAGTTGAAAGACAAATTATGACAACAAGGATGTCTACCACTCACAACTATAAATATGGAAGTGTTGTTGCTCCTAGCCTTCCACAACCTACAAGGTTGACATCACAACAATTAAAGGAAAAAAGAGCAAAAGGGTTTTGCTACAGTTGTGATAGAAAATACACTAAAGGTCATAAGTGTGCCAAGAAGAAATTATTTTACATTGACTGTGAAAAGGAGGAAGAAAAGGAACAAGAAACATCAAAATAGGAGGATATACACGAGGAACCAACCCTATAGAAAGAAGAAATGAATCCGACCATATCTTGTAATGCATTGGCAAGAATTACCACTCCTCAAACTCTCAAGATAGAAGAGTATATCAAGAAGAAAATGGTAATAGTGTTGATTGATCCAGGTAGCACCCATAAGTTTATTCATTGTAAGAAAGCTATGGAATTGAATTGTTTCCTATATCCAACACTAAAGTGTCAAGCGATGGTTGCAAATGGAGGAACTATAAATTGCTTTAGAAAGTGCCATAATATCAAGCTAACCATGGGGGAATATGTATTGAATAGTCCAATGCTTTCCATTATAATGGGTGGTGCTCATGTTGTATTAATAGTCTCGTGGTTACAATCTTTGGGGACAATAGCTTTTAATTTCAAGAACTTTTCTTGAATTTTTTTTTGGGAAGGAAATGAAGTAGAATTAAGGGGTATCACAAGGAAACCAAGAAATATCATCAATTCTAATGGCATGACAAAGCTTCTGTAGAAAGAAAAATGGGGTGTAATTGCACAATTATTCTCACTAGAGGTTCAAACATAGAAATCATTTATTTCCCCAGATTTCTAAAAAGTCTTGGACAATCATTTAAAGGTATTTGAGTCTCCTAAAGGCCTCCCGCATATTCATGATCATGATCATGCTATTCGTTTGATTCCAGGAAGTGTTCCTCTGAACATCAATCCTTATATATATCCTTATACCCAAAAGAGTGAAATTGAACGTATGGTTGCAGAAATGCTAGAGGCCGGTATAATTCAACCTAGTCATAGTTATTTCTCTGCTCGAGTAGTGTTAGTGCATAAGAAGGATGAATCATGGTGTATCTTCCCAGATTATAGGAAGCTCAACAAGCTCACTATTAAATACAAATTTCCCATTCTTGTCATTGATGAATTGTTGGATGAATTACATGGAGCAATTTACTTCACCAAGTTGGATCTTTGTTTAGGATATCATCAAATTATAATGAATACTAAATATATTCCGAAAACAACGTGCATAACTCATGAGGGACATTATGAATTTTTGGTCACGCATTTTGGACTTACTAATGCACCTTCACATTTCAAGGTTTGATGAATTCCATTTTCAAACCCTTCATTAGAAAATTTGTGTTATTATTTTTTAATTATATAATAATCTACAACAAGTCTTGGAAGGATCATGTTCAACATGTTGATAGAGTGCTCAAACTATTGGAGAAGAAACAATTATATGCAAAAAACTCCAAATGTTTCTTTGGAGTACAAGAGGTGGAATATTTGGGTCATATTATATCATATGAGGGTGTTAAGGTAGACCCTAACAAAATTAAATCCATTAAGGAATGGAAATCCCCATAACCATAAAGCATCTTCAAGGATTTCTTGGGTTGACGGGGTATTATCACAAGTTTGTTAAGAATTATGGGAGAATAACAGCACCTATAACAACACTACTGAAGAAAGATGCATTGTCTTGGACTCCAGAAGCAACTAAGGCCTTTTAACATCGTAAAGAGGCAATGTGCCAAGTGTTATCACCAAACCGAGACTAATTGGGTTGTTCAACAGCCAATCTGATGTAACTATTTCAAACTACTTGGGGTTGGTAGTTAGTCCTTCCAACTAGAGAGGGCTCTCTCAATAAAAGGTAAGATATTCAATAAACAAGATTATAATGAAGATGGATAACTCTTAAATGTCCTTTAAATGATTTTTTGCGGGTGGAAGATGAGTAATGGCTACCATTGGGCATGGAGTCAACATGAAAACTCAATTACAAACAAGTATCATTCATGGAAATTGAGGCACATGAGCTCTTACAAAAATAATTTTGATAACAAATATAATACATAAAGGAAGTTGGAGCATAAGATTTATGAATTTCAATTAATTATGTATGAGTAAGTTGAATTAACAATGAAAAGATAAAGGAGACAAACACATAAGAGCTCAATCAGAATCTCAAGTTTGAACAAAAGACTTCTGCAATTGTCTATTAACTGAATAGAAAAAAGATTACAATAGTAGCTTTGGTCATTACATCCATCAACCCTCTCTAACTCTAAAACTCCCCTATTTATAGAGTGAAATCCCTTTTATATAGGTCTGCCATCTAGGCTAGACTCTTGAAACTGATCTAGAGATCTAATCCAAAAAGGAGTTAATTACATTGAAATAAAATATAGATAATTTTGTTGGAAAGAGCTTATAATCTAAAAGGACTCTATCACTATTAATTGCTTCAACAAAACTTTAAATAACCCATGCTAATGATGGCTATTGAGCCAAACAAACTTGTTTGGGTGGAAACAACCATGATCAAGTGGCAAACTATCATGCTAGATTTTAGGCCCTGATATTTTGAATTTGAATATGAGCTATGTATTGGTGAGGTGGCAAAAATGATGTGATGGCAACCATGTCATCCTTATGAAGTGTTTTGTTGAGTTTTCTTCATCGACAGTTGTCCCAATGATAATCCACAATCTCTTTTGATGGCTCATCTACTCCCTGAAATAAATTAAATGCTTCAAAAAGACAGAAACTCTAGCTCGCTGGAAAAATAGAGTATTTTAGGAAAGTTCGTAGCATAATTTTTGTAGCATTTTCACTACACCATCTTCTGCAACTTATTTAAGACTTTTCTGCCTGTTGGAGGGTCTTCATTAGGTAAAATAAGATAAACACATGCCTTCATTCACCCCTGACATGATATTTTTTGGAATTTTAACCTCAAAAAATTCTATAGTGAGTCGTAGTGAAAACTCGGCTTCAAGCCTGAAGCTCACTGCCTAATTTCACCAGAATTTGCAATTTTTTCTCCCTAACTCCAAAAACATTCCTGCAACTCTGTAAATTACTTGATATGGTATTCTAAGACAAAAAGTGGCCAAAAAAGGTGTGTCTTACCATATTTCAAGGGGCAACAGGGTCATCCATTACAATCATCTTTAAACCATTTTTCTTCAATTCTGCTTGCACCATTTCCATTTGTATTTCTAATTATTTGACTTGACCTTGTAGCTTCTTTCTTTCTAACTGCAACCACATGTTCCTCTTGAAGATATGTCTCATCATTATGTACAGAGGTAATCTTCTTTTCAACGTCTTCCTTGACCTCTCTGCAACCTCGTCATAAAAATCAATTTGTTTGCTCACTTCTTTTTTAAAATTTGTGAGCTCCTGCCTCTCTTGCTTAAAGTCTGCTAAGTCCAGCTTAGCTTCTAAAATTTCTTCTCTAGCTTCCTTAATTTGTTCTCTTAGAAGCTCCAGTTCATATTTTTCCTGGACTTTTTCTTTGCCTTTCCTTGTCTTCATTGTAAAATTCTCTGGATTATCCACAGTATCGAAAAACATTAGTCGACGTTTTGAATCCCAACGGGGATCCATCTTCAGGAAAAGATGATAACTCTATGATTTCTTCCCTTGCTGGTTGTTTCTTCTTTTCTAGTTCCTTATGCAGCTTCTGAGATTTTTATCCCTTTGATAGATGTGACCTAGTGAGTGGCTTCCTAGGTTTAAAAAAAAAATCATGAATCTTCATTAGAAAAATCTAGATTTTTATCTTTAAGATCCTTTTTCTTGGTTTTTGCTCCTTTAACCTCTATAGGCTTCATAACATGATTTTCCTTAATATAAATTGTCTGCACGATATCTTCAAGCTTGCCTTTTCCCTCTGTCGGACTTCTAGTGATCCTTCTAGGAGTTCTTATATCAGTTTTGACTTTACTGTTGGTAGGGGTTTGTTGAGGCACCACTGTCTCCTGCAACTAATCAACTCATACTTCCATTGGATCCACCATGGGCTACACCTCTATCTGCACGTCCACCTCATGTTCAACCTTTGTTTCAGCCCTTGATTATTTGTCCTTCCTAGGAGTATTTGTCTTTGACCTATGTGTCTTTCTAGGAGTGAGGACATCCACCTCATACCACTCAAGAACAGAAAAATGGACCAATCCGTGTTCAACTTCTTTAACTCCTCCACAAATAACAATTTAATTAAACCATGATGAAAAATAGAAGTATCAATGCTTTCAAGTTTAGCTTGCACCTTGTCAGCCATTTTGCCTAAAATATCAAACAGAAAAAATGGTAGATCCAGAGGTTATTTACCTGTGAAATGAAGCAACAGCTTGAAGTAGTATTGGTAGATCATGTGAAATCTACCTTCACAAGTAAAATATTTCTGAATCACCATCAACGGTTTTGAATAGTAGTCCTTGAGATGCCTGAGCTCATATATATTCCTATGTGCTCCTCCTTTACAAATTCATCACAATTTTGCAGCTTAAACTGTGTTGCTTTAAACCATTCCTCTCTAGACCTTGGAATCTCGATTTCTTGTGCAATGGACTCAGGATCAAAAGTAAAATTGAGGATACCCACCTTCGAACCTATACCAATGAAGTTTACAATGAAATCTTTAGACACCTGTGCATGATATCGTTGCAGTTTTTCGCAAAACCTCATACAACATGCATTTGAAAAGGCTTGTGAGAAGCTAGGGTCTTCTGCAATCAAAATCATATCCATGGGCTCATATCTGACCACAGTGCCACCCTTGTTTGCCTTTTTATGTGAAGCCATACCTTTAAACACAACGTTGATCTGCTTCCTCTTTGACAAGTGCAAAATTGTTTGAAACAACAAGCACCTTCCTTGAAACTGGTAACTCCTAGCCTAAGACAAATACTGGAAAAAACCAAGATTCAAGACTGCTGGAAAAAGGTTCAAACAACTTACAAGGATGAAAGGCAAGGTGCTGCTTTTCAGATTGGTATCGGGCTAAATTAGGAAAGATGAATGAGTGGGAAAAACGAAATGATGGAAGGCATAATGATTACCATGCATGCACATGGCACATGATGACACATCACTGAAAATTACTATGATGACCAAGTGTGCTTTGACCATTGGAATTATGAAAAGATACCGTTTATCCCACCATTGTCAGAAAATACATAGTTCTTAGCGTTTTCAGTTATTGAGAGGGAAAATTCGCTACGGAACTGTCAGGCACTTCCGTAGCGAAAACAGACTGTTTTACACTGAATATGCTGCGGACTCCAGAAATTTTTTCCAAGTGTCACAAAATACCTTTTTAACCAATGCAATCAGATTTTTTTGAATTTTACTTTGATAAGACCTTTATTGCATGACCAATGACCATTAGACCCCTTAAACTATGTACAATATTTGAAATTTAATGAATTTCATGACCTTACTTCATCCTAATGACCTAACCTAACTTAGCTAAGACAAACTTAGACAAACCTATTTGTTATCAAGGATAACACCAAGCATCGGTCTTAGCTACACCAGAATTCACAAAAACCTTTATTATGGAATGTGATGCCTCAGGAAATGGAATTGGTGTTGTTTTAATGCAAGAAGGAATACCCATTTCTTTTGAAAGTCGTCCAGTCAAAGGAAAGTATTTACACAAATCTATTTATGAGAAGGAAATGTTGGTAATACCACACACACTATAGCAATGGCGACCTTGCCTAATGGAAAGACACTTCAAGGTAAAAACATATCATGATACTCTTAAACACTTTTTGAAACAAATATTATATTCAAAATAGTAGCAAAAATGGGTCACAAAGATGTTGGGTTATACTTTTGAAATCATCTACAAAAAAGGGAAGCAAAATGTTGTTGCAGATGCACTCTCAACAAAGGATGAGGATGTGGACGCATTGATTTTTTCCATTTATATTATCCAACCTGATTGGATAGCCAAAGCAAGGGATGAATGGAAGAATGATGAAGAGGTGTGGATACTCATCCAAAAGTTGCAACAAGATCTCTGTACATTTGCTGCTTTTAAATGTAAAATTGATTCATTATGGTACAAATATCGCTTATATATTTGTAATAATTCCCAACTCAAACAAAATATTATTTTGGAATTGCACACCTCCCCCTTGGAGGGCACTCAGGAATTTTAAAAAATTACCATGAGGTCAAGAAGGATTTTTTTGTTACGACCTTAAATTTGATATTTAGAAGTTAGTGGAAGAATGCTTGGTTTGCCAACAAAAATAAAGTTGAGACAATTAAGACCTCGGGTATGTTACAACCTTAAGCCATTTCATGTCAGCGTTTGGGAGGAGGTCTCAATGGATTTTGTCACACGTTTACCCAATTCTGAAGGAAAGAGTGCCATCATGGTGGTAGTTGATAGACTTACTAAGTATGCACACTTTTGTGCATTATATCATCCTTTTAAAGCCAGTACAGTTGCTACTGCATTTATGGAAACAATTCAAAAGCTACATGGAAACCCATAGATTATTATAAGTGACAGAGATCCCATTTTCACTGTAAATTTTTAGACAAAATTTTTTTCTTGTCTTGGTACTCAATTAACTCATAGCTCATCTTATCATCGCCTGTCTGACAAGAAAACTGAGATAGTGAAATTTTTTTTGGAAGGATATCTTCATTGCTTTGTATATGATAAACAAACACAACAAGTCAAGTGGTTACCTCTAGTTGAATGGTGGTATAATACTTCCTTCCATACTACAACAAAAATTATCCCATTTATGGCACTTATGGATATCATCCACCATCTGTCACATCATATTAAGAGAAAATTATAAGGTTCAAGCAGTGGAAGATCACATCGAGCATCATCAACAAGCTATCCAACTCTTAAAGGATAAACTCACTCCGGCACAAAATTGAATGAAACAATAGGCATATCAACATCGCAGTGAAACAAATTTTCATATATGCGATTGGGTATTTTTACGGCTACAACCATACAAACAAATGTCCCTCAACCAAGCTAAGAAGGATAATAAATTATCACACAAGTATTATGGTCCTTACAAGGTGTTGCAAAAGATTGGTACTATGGCATGAAAATTGGAGCTTACCGCATCTTCTCGAATACACCCTATTTTCCATGTTTCATGCTTAAATAAGATTATCAGTGATAAGCTCCAAGTTCAAACAGTGTTGCCAAAACTTGATGAAGAAGGAAAAATCATATTTGAGCATGAAGAAGTCACAGAAACAAGAACCCGAAAACTATAGAATCGATTAATTTTAGAGTATCTCATTAAGTGGAAGAACTTACCCGCTAAAGGTTCCACATGGGAGGATGAAAATTTTATACTAAAGCATCCAAAACTACTCAAGTGTTGAGGACAACACTTTTTTGAAGGAGAGGGGCATGTTAGGTACCTATAATACTAGTGTATCCCCCTTATTGTTATTGTTAGTGTAGACCCCTATTGTTATTGTTGTGCCCATGTATCCCCCATATTGTTATTGTTGTGCCCCATAGAACCCCACTATTGTTGTTGTTGCCTTACATTATTACTGTCATGTAGGATTTTATTATATTGTGACCAATTAGACTCCTATGTATACCAAGAAGGCCTTATCATTTGTATCATCCAAGAATTGTTCATTTATGTAATGTAAAGGAGGTTTCCCCCTTGAAGAAGATAATTTTTAAGTCATTGATCTATATTTTCTTCTGTTTTGTGAGTTGGTTGCATAACAATACGACAAATAATGAATAAATCACACTACAATTATTCACAATAAAAATACGTTGCGGAAGTAAAATCAGGAATTGAGAAATATATGCACACACATAAAAATTGATAAAATTATTATGGACTAAAAGTCCTTGGATTACTAGTTGGGCATCCAGATTATTATACTTTCAAATTTGCTACATAATAATAAAATAAAGCCTCATTTGTTGCACTGGTAACAAATGACAAATATATGGTAAAAATAATATAGAGATGATTTTCTCCCTCTACAATCAATTTAGCCTCCTCTATAATACTCGTACCCGACACTAGCAAACTAACACTCTATAACCACCTTCCTCCCATGTTTACCCAAGTTGTATGGTCCATCGGGGTAAACATGTGAGGAAGAGTTACTATGATATTATTCAACTCCCCAAGTATAGTTAAGGAAGTGGAATCGATAAACCAAAACCAACCTAAATTTCCTCAGGAGCTACAAGACCTCGAGGGCCTATCCAACCACTCCAGGTGCCTAATCCCTAAGTTAACCTGCTTTTTAACTAAGCTAGACCCACAGTCACTCCCATAAAAATCCTTCCATGAGACTGTAACCCTCAAATTGCTCCCATGACAAGGGAATCCATGCAACTGCAGTATTTTTCAGGCAGTTCTGTGCCAATGACCCTGAAATATGAGTCGCTTTTTCTAGGTTAGGACTCAAGCCCCTGCCCAGAACTTGATGAAATTATAAAAAATGATAAATAACAAGAATACAATGCCTCAAATCCAAAAATTTAACAAGGACCTGACCTGATTCATCCTAACCATGACAGGCATTTTGTCAAACACATCATGAATGTGAAATGTACAGTTCATAATTACACATCGGAACACAGGGATTTCATACTTATCTGGGAATCGTCAACAAGGTCTGATGCCTTCTCACCATAGCTGCAATATCATCTATTAGGTCATTCATTAATTGACATTTCATCTACTAATCAAAACATGATGAGATCCATAACTCAAGTTTGTCATAAACCATGCCTATAACCAGCATATAACCAACAGAATAAAAATGATAGGAAAACTATTAAAATCACATAATAACAAGCACATTTACACATAATACAAAAGAGGAAAAGAGCTCTTATTAACATATCCAAAAGCCAACCAGGTCAAGGACTTCCATGTACCACCCGACCATATATTGGGCTAAACCAAATCTTTCTTTCAGCCAATCAACCCCGTTCCATATTCCAAGCATGAATGTGGGACTCACAACAGAACCAACTGGGGTGTCCTCGGGATTTATCCTGTATCTCTCCATTACCAGTCAAGGGATTCCTATGCCCGAAACCCTCATATGTACATCTTGGATTTACCATGTATCCCGCCATTGCGGGTTAAGGGATTCATAGGAAAAACAATGAGCATACACTACAAGATTTATCACAATCATGCCATATATTAGTCAAGGGATCACTAGACCCTAGAAAATCAAGGATGCCTCTGAGTTTCTCCACCTAAACCATGAGGAAATTTCCCATATTCACCCTCAGGATTTGCCGTGTATTCTGCCATTTACCAGTCAAGGGATTTCTAGGCCTTTGGGAATTCTCCTGAGACCACCCCACTCAGTTTCGAAACCATCCGACAATGTAGCTCAACCAAGTAAAAGAACCCCATCACACCATGGCTATTCGAAAATGGCAAGTAAAAGCTAAAAACCACTACCACACCTGGAAAAAAACCCATGCCAATGACATCAAGATAACCAAATACACACATGCATATACAATGCATGCTAAAACTGGCAAGGAAATCATATATGCAACTCAATACCTACAAGTAATATCACTGTAGTAGCTTTATCCAACTCTTCCTCACTTGATCTTTGCTTTACTTTGCTTTCTTTATCCTCCCTTTGCCTTCCTTTCTCCAATACTAGAGTGATCCACGAATACTCTAAATGTGCAAGAGTATGCGAGAGAGAGAATAAAGAGAGAGCTCCAATCTAAAAATGACAAAAGGTTGTGAACTGATCCTTATAACCCTTTTTATGAATGAGGCCTCTATTTTCTTCATTTTCCATTATTTTCCTTCATCTTCCTCCTCACATGCAACATGTGACCTTCCACCTTCCTTTTCTCCTAATTTCCATTATTTTCATAAATAAATGCCAAATAATCCCTCTTTACCTTTTCAAAGCCTCTTCCTTTGTCAATTTCCCTTGCCATAATAAACCAAACGAGCACTCATTATAATGTTTTTCCAAACATTCAGCTTGGAACACGTATCCCATGACTTTGGGCTTATTTTTCCTTTTTTAAATTTATTACATGAAATTTTAACCTAGACCCCTCCCCCTTAAGGGAACACCATCATCGATGTTCAATGACACCTACAACCAACAATACCATTGAAAATAAAAACATATTGCCTATGGAGCTTTATAACTTAGCTCGAATTAGTATTTACAATCAACAACCTGCTGAAAAGCAAACCAACATGACAAAAATAACAACATGACACCCATACCACTTATTGGAGCTTTATAACACAACTCATTGCGGTATATATATCATATAGATGCATATATAGACATAACCAAACACAAAACCAAAATATATACCAAAACCACTTTGAATCAATCAACAAGCAATGAAGGATACATAGCCCGCATTTGATCAACCATCTCCCATGTAGCTTCATAGGGCCCAAAGTGCTTCCACTGCACTTTAACCTACTCGATTGCTCGATTCCGGAGCATAAGCATATTTCTATGCAAAATGCATTGAGGTTCCAACTGGAATTCTCCTTCTGGTTCCACCTACAATACAAACCAATCAATAACATTATCAACATCCTTTACATATATTTTAAGAAATGAAACATGGAAAACATCATGGAATTTCACTGTCAGAGGTGGTGAAATTCTGTAGGCCATTGATCCAATCCTTTCAAGGATCTCGAAAGGTTCAAAATACCAAGGTGTCAACTTCACACATGACCCAATCCTCAAGAAGCTCTTCTTGGGCTTGATGTGCAAGTACACATGTTCCCCAACTTGAAACTCCTTAAATGCCCTGTGTTGGTCTGCATAATTTTTTTGTCTATCATGCGCTACCTTTAAATTATTCTTGATAACCTACATTTCCTGTTCCATTTCTGCCAACATGTCTGGTCCAATCAATACCCTGTTCACTGGATCACTCTAGCTGATGGGATTATTACAACTCCGCCATAGAGTACCTCAAATAGACTCATCCTCAGTGAATCCTGATACCCATTGTTGTAAGCAAACTTAACCAGTGCAAGATACTCTTCCCACTTCCGTTGCTGATGCATCACATACATTCTCAACATGTCCTCCAAAATCTTGTTGACCCTCTTTATCTTTCAACATGTATGCGGATGATAAGTTGTGTTGAAGGCTAAATCTGTACCCAAACCTGCAAATAAATCTTTACAAAACCTAAAAGTGAAATTAGCATCTCTGTCGGACACAATATTAGTCAAAATACGATGTAACCTCACTATATATTTGATGAATATCTGTGCTACGTCACTAGTGGAATACATGGATTTCACCAGAAGGAAGTGCGTTGCCTTTATCAACCTGTCCACCACAATCATGATGGAATCATGTTGTCTAGATGTCCTCAGAAATCTTGTAATTAAATCCATGGAAATGACCTCTCGTTTCCACTATGGAAACATAATCGATTGCAGTAAACCACCTAGATGCTTACACTATGCCTTTACCTGTTGACAATCTAAGCATCTCGCAACAAATTCTGCCACTTCCTTTTTCGTATTCGGCCAATAGTAGAACTCCTTCACCACTGTCAATGTCTTCTGGTATCCCATGTGACATGAATATGGCTTAGCATGAAATTCCCTCAAGATAATCTTATTGAGCTCATTGTTTCCTGACACATAGATCTTGTCCCTAAACTTGATCAAACCATCTGCTGTGAGATGATAGTCCACATCCTGATCAGCTGCACCCTATTGTAACCTGTGGCTAAGCTCCTTGTACCTGTCATCTTATTGTCCTGCCTGCAAGATACGATCCTGTAAATCTGTCCCATATGAACTCATAGCCGCTATGCGATTTAACTTTACTCTTCTGCTAAGATCATCAGCAACCATGTTCTCTTTACCCCTAATGTACCTAATCTCGAAGTCAAACTCACTGATTGTGGCCAACCATCTAGCTTACCTGACATTCATATTCGGTTGATAAAATAAGTATCTCAATCCACTGTAGTCACTCATCAATACAAACTTCCCGCCAAGAAGATAATGTCTCCACATATTCAATGCATGGATGACCGTTGCCAACTCAAGATCATGTGTCACATAATTTTGCTCATGCTCATTTAGTTTCCTAGATTCGTAACAGACCACTTGTCTCTCATGCATAAGGACTTCACTGAGCCCTCTCTTGTAAGCATCTGTACAAACCACAAACTCTTTATCCAGACCTGCAATCTTGATAACTAGAACATTTGTCAACAACTGCTTCAAATGCTCAAAAATTGTTGCACATTCCTCTGTCCATTCAAATTTCTTTCCTTTCCTCTACAATGATGTAATAGGATATGAAATCTACGAGAAGTTCCCGATGAACCTTCTCTAGTAACCTGCTAACCTCATAAATGACCTTACCTCATCCACATTCCTAGGAACTACCCACTCCATGATAGCCCTTATCTTTTCCGGATCTACTACAACACCTTCGTTAGAAACCACATGCCCAAAATAATGTACCTTTGTCAGAAATAAACTGCATTTGCTAAGCTTGGAATACAAGTGATTCTCTCTTTGCAATCTCAATACTATTTCTAAGTGTTCAACATGCTCTTCCTCATTCTTATAATATATCAATATATCATTAATGAATACAATAACAAAATTGTCCAGATAAGGATGTAACACATTATCCATCAAGCACACAAGTAGCTGAAGAATTAGTCAAACCAAATGGAACTATAACAAACTCATAATTCCCATGCTTGGTCCGGAAAGAAGTTTTGTAGATGTCCTCTTCTTTGATGTGTACCTGATGATAACCTGATCTCAAATAAATATTTGAGAACACCGTTGCTTCCTTCAACTGATCAAACAAGTCATCAATCCTCGACAATAGATACATGTTCTTGATGGTTACCTTGTTCAAATACATGTAATCAACGCATAACCTGAGAGTTCCATCCTTCTTCTTCACGAACAATATCGGTGCCCAATGCGATACACTCAGACTAATGTATCCCTTGTCAAGCATTTCCTTCAGCTGCAACTTCAGTTCCAATAACTTTGGAGTGCTCATCCTGAAAGGTGCCCTTGATGTTGGTGCTTCTCCTGGTACCAACTCAATAGAAAAGTCCACTTCCCTATGAGGAGGAAACTCTGAAATATCCATGAGGAATACATCCTGAAACTGTTGTAAAACCAGGCACCTATTCAAGACTTCTACATCCTCAACATCCTTACACTTATCACTATAAATATGCACTGCAAATAACACACACCCTTTCCTGCGATTGTGCTTTGCCTACATAGTTGTGACCATTCTAATTGACATTGCCTTCTTCTTACCATGTAATATTATTTGTTCCCCATTGTCATCCAAGCACTCAATGTCCTTCTCATAACAATCTACTTTAGTCATGTGAAGATACAACCAATCCATACCCATAATCATACTGTATGATCCTAACATAATTACATTCATATGTGTTGATGTAGGCATACCATTCAACTCAAATGCACAACCTCTTACCCAATGATGATCCATTTTCTTTGTACTTGTAGCCAGCTGCACTAGCCAAGATTATGCATGCACTTATTTTCTCAACCCACACTTATTCACCAGGTCAGTTTAAACATAGCTATAATTAGATCCAGGGTTAATCAAAATAGAAACAACTTGATCACAAATATTACTATCCATGTTGATAATGACCTTACCTCATCCACATTCCTAGGAGCTTCCCACTCCATGGTAATATTACTGTCCATATTTATAATGACCTTACCTCATCCACATTCCTAGGAGCTTCCTAATCCATGATAGCCCTTATCTTGTATGAATCTACTGCAATACCTTCCTTAGAAACCACATGCCCCAAATAATGTACCTCTACCGGAAAGAAACTACATTTGCTAATATGGGCGTACAACTAGTGCTCTCTTAGCAATCTTAATACTACTGCTAAGTGTTCGACATGCTCTTCCTCAGTCTTATAATATATCAATATATCATCAATGAATACAATAAAGTACTTGTATATATAAGGATGCAACACACTATTCATCAAGCACATAAAAGTAGTTGGAGCATTAGTCAAACGAAATTGAACTACAACAAGCTCATAATGCCCATACCTGGTCTAGAAAGCAGTATTGTAGATGTCCTCTTCTTTGATGCATACCTGATGATAACCTGGTCTCAAATCAATCTTTGAGAACACCACTTCTCCCTTCAACTGATCAAACAAGTAATCGATCCTCGACAACGGATACATGTTCTTGATGGTTACCTTGTTCAATTGCATGTAATCAATGCATAACCTAAGAGTACCATCCTTCTTCTTCACGAACAATATCAGTGCACCCCAAGGCGATACACTTGGACTAATGTATCCCTTGTCAAACATTTCCTTCAAGTATAACTTCAATTCCACTAACTTAGGAGTGATCATCTTGTAATGTGCCTTTAATGTCAGTGTTTCCCTTGGTACCAACTCAATAGAAAATTCCACTTCCCTGTGAGTTGAAACTCTGAAATATATGTGGGGAATACATCCTGAAACTATTGTAAAACTGTGTACCTATTCAAGACTTCTGCATCGCCAACATCCTTACCTTTATCACTAGAAATATGCACTGAAAATAACACACACCCTTTCTTGTAAATATGCTTTTCCGGCATAATTATGACCATTCTAATTGATGTTACCTTCTTCTTACCCTATAAGATTCTTTGTTCCCCATTTCCATCCAAGCGCTCAATGGCCTTCTCATAACAATCTACTTTAGTCCTGTGAAGATACAATCAATCCATACCCAAAAGAATATTGTATGAGCCCAACAAAAGTACATTCAGATGCGATGATGTAGACATACCATTCAACTCAAATGCACAAGCTCTTACTCAATGATGGACTCTTTTCTCTATACTTGTAGCCAACTGCACTAGTCAAGATTCTGCATGCACTTATTTTCTCAACCATACTTATCCACCAGGTTAGGGTAAACTTAACTATAATTAGATACAGAGTCAATCAAAATAGAAACAAATTGATCATAAAGCTTACCGTCCATCTCGATAACAGATTCCTGGTGATCTACCTGCATGTTATCCAATGCTGCATAAATCCAAGGAATCCTCTCTCCAACATCCCCAACAACCTGTGCTTCCTGTGCACTATAGATTTGAGGCCTACCACCCTAATATGATGGACAATCCTTCTTGAGATTCTTTTTGCCACATATCCAACACTACAATTTTCCTTTACCCTTACCTTTGTTCTGCTACCCTCCAAGATATGACCCATGTCCCTATCCAACTGCATTGAACTTATTGCAAGGAATCATGTTCTCCTTCTCACCTGCATCTCAAGGTCTTATTCACTTCGGTTTCCATTTACCTTTAGTATTTTCTTTCCATTTCCAACCTTGTTGAGACTTTGTCTTATGCTTCGATTGCGGATAACAACGTTTCAAATTTCTGATGGCTTCCTTTAATGATTTTGGCTCATCAAACTCAATCATGTCTTTGAACGCTACTAACAACCCATTGATGAATATTTGAACTCCTCATCGGTCACAAACCCCATCTTCAACTCATAGAACTCCTTTGCCCTGTCATCCTAATATCTCTCCGATAAATACTTCTTCTTGAAAAGTCTTTCAAACTCTCTCCAAGTCAACTCCTGTTCCCAAATGCCTTTGACATTCTTCACGTCTTCCCACCAAATTTCTACTTTACCTTTCAGACTGAAAGTAGCTATTATGGCCTTCATTTCCTCTGAATCCTCATGCAATCTTAGTAAATTATTCATCCCAAGCAACCAAGCTTCTGCACTGTGTGACTTCTTCATATATCCATCAAACGTAAGCAGCTTGGATTTCTTGAACTCATTCGACAAATATCCCCTGTCACTCCTCTTGTAAGGATGATAACGATGATGACTACGGTACCTTTTCAAACCAGAACAAGAATAATGCCCATTTCCACTACCTCATTTTTTTCTGGATTAATCCCTCTTGCGAACAAGAGAAATCTCCCTAGTACCCCAATAGGTAACTAGAAACAAACAACCATTTGAATACCTCTTTCTCTAAACTATTTGAATCCATATTATTATAACTTAGAAATGAGGAGGTTATGCTCCTACCTTTCAACGAGATGTTTGATGTAGCCTTTTGCCTTTCGCTCCAAAGAAATTCTTCAATGCTGAGAAGAACCTGCAATAAAAAACAATGCAAAGGATCAAACCACCTGCAATATATAATAATTGTAAAAACCCACTTTGGAATTATCCTAACTTTTCCACTAATTTCTGAGTTTTGCTAGAGATAGACTTAGTGTTAATTCGACCAGCAGTGTAATCACTGCTACAGCTATCATCCTTTCCATGAATAAAATCTAGGACATCCTTTCCATGAATAAAATCTAAGCATATATATATATTTCAGCAGTAATACGATTAAATGAAGATCAGCAGTGAAATTTTAATATTTCATAAGGAACTAGTCTATACATAGAAAAATACCTGGAATAAAGCTGATGACTTGATGGTGGTTCTCCTTGTGAAGCTGTGAATCTCCTTGTGAAGCTGTGAACACTTTACTGAAACAATCAAATCCTCCCAGCCAATCTAGGAACAATCCTAGATCTAAAGGATGTCTCCTCTGCCCCCGTGCCCAGAATTCCAAGAACCCAGAGACTCCCTCCCAGACAGTTTATCTAATTCAAGTAGAATTCGTTTTTTTTCTCCAAAACACATCCCCCTCTCCTCCATATTTCATAACTTATATAACCTTCCTCCACCACCTCTTACCTTCCGAGGTCTTATCCACCTTAATGTTGATATTATATGTATTTATGGTGGTGTGTTCCTTTTCATTATTGTGGATATGAATATAACTTAAATAATCTTCCCCTACCACCTCTTTCCTCTCGAGGTCTTATCCACCTGAATGTTGATATTACATGTTTTTTTATGGTGATGTGATCCACATTAATGTGGGTACGAATATATTTATGGAGGTGAACTTATACAGTCGTCTTATGTATGGAGTATGTGTCTTTACATTACTTAATGAATTAACTTTATTATGTCATTTTCTTTTATTAGTCCTTTTCATATAATTTATACTTAGTTAATCTTAATATTAATCTGAAATCTTAATATTAAATCCCTCACTTATGTAATCTTGATATTAGTAGGTAGGTGTACTAGTGCGATGTGTGCGAGATAAGCAGGTGTAGCTATCAAATGCATATATCATACACACGTTAATATTATTTCGTGTATAAATTGGGAATGGATCGTTACAATAATAAAAAATACCAATTCAACTTAGTGATCAAGGAGACTAAGTATTGACATGATTTAAATGAATTCAGAAACAAGACAATGAGGAAAAGAGATCCATATGTATTATCAAGAATAAAAAAGAGCAATCTTACAACCTGAGCCTTGATGTTGTACAAATTTCTCCCGTATGCCTGCACAATAATATCCTCGGTTTGACAAGCCTTCCTCTCTAGAATGACTAACATGAAGTATTGTGTACAAAGGTGTGATATTTAATGTACAATCAACTCATACCAACTTAGTATCTCGGTATCTATCAACTTAGAATCTCCCAACAACTACCCTCAAACTTCAACTCAATTTATAGAGAGATTGAGGAGGTTTCAGATCCATCAAGAGAGGGATGAGATCCTCAAATGAAGGTATTAGGGTTCCTTTAGCCAAGGGATAAGCTCCATGAGTAGAGGGATATATCTCGAACTAGCATGACTTTATAGGCTTCCATTTGGGAGAATATTCAACCAACTAGGCTTCTAGAAGTTACTTTTCATGTTTACTTTCTTTTATGGGAGTGCATAGTTTTTATTGGCGAACTGAGTGGCGATCGCAACGGCTAATAGAATAAGTATCAGTGCATCCGCAGGAAATAATCACAAAAATCACACATGTAACTTTTTAAGGTTTTAAAGAGTTTTTTTCCAGTTTCCAAGACTTGGTTCAGGAACATGAATGTGTTTTACTTCCAAGGAAGTATGAATATAGACGGTGATAGGTCCATAATGACAATAAAATGTCATGGTGACAAAATGATGTGTAACACTTGTATGTCAGGTGTGTCCAAGAATATGCCATCCCTGACGATATCATATATGTCTGACCTGTTTCCATCAAGAGATACACTATAATAGGCTCCATTTGACTTGTCCTCTTGTTCATGACTGATTGTAAGCAGTCCTTATATCTGCAAGTGTGGCAAGCTCTAAAGTATGAATACATTAACCTCTGCTTGTTTCTCCTATGC
Organism: Pinus albicaulis; assembly: GCA_034641835.2. NCBI lineage: Eukaryota > Viridiplantae > Streptophyta > Pinopsida > Pinales > Pinaceae > Pinus > Pinus albicaulis. The sequence goes on from CM076572.1 coordinate 550,565,222, forward strand.
CCTAGTAAGTCTCTCTTGTGATTAGATGATTATGTCATTATCTACTTTAAAAATTCTTATCTCTAGTTTCAAACTTCTCAATGTATATGCTATGTGAGAGGAGTAGTCATCTTGTGGCTTCTCATCTGACTCGTAGGGAGAGTCTCAAGAGCTATAATCCACCATTCTCCTATTCATATTTTCCTTCTACCTCCTGCAAGTATACCCTGTTAGCTAAACCAAAATATAAACATAACCAACATACCTCAGTATAGTTCAGGGGAGGATATCTGGTTTGCAAGATCAACCAGATTAGCACGATACATGTATAGACATAATCATAATCAATACATTAACATCATCTAAAACATCATCCAGTTACCATGCATGACAATACCAACATGCATACCGTGACCTTATGCATGACAACCATGACCATAACAACACATACACAACAACATATAGATACTGACATGCATAACAAGTACATATACATGACACACATTCATGACAACCACATTCCAACAACAACATCATCAAATTCCACATGTCAACACAACGATAACAATGACCATCATCATGTATAGATAAAAAGAACATGTACAAAAAACATGCATGCATCACAATCACATTATGCCCATCCAGTCCAAGGGGTGAACAATGCTCTGATACCACTCTATAACCACCTTCCTCCCACATTTACCTAAGCTAACCGGTCCACTGGGGTAAAAATGTGATGAATAGTTACTATAATATGATTCAACTCCCCAAATACAATTAAGGAAGTGGAATCGAAAAACCAAAACCAAATTGACTTTCCTCAGGAGCTACAAGACCCCCAGGGGCTATCCAACCACTCTAGGTGTCCAATCCCTAAGTTAACCTGCTTTTTAACTGAGCTATAACCACAATTACTCCCATGGAAAGGCCCCCCATGTGATTGTAACACTCCAGTCACTCCCATAACAATGGCATCCATGTGACTGCAATATTTTTCAGGCAGTTTTGTGCCAGTTGTTAAAGTCAGTTTTTCCAGTGATAAAAAATAACACTTTTAAGAGTTTTCCATTAGGTCATTAGTCATTTTTTTTTGCCTTTTCAGTCATTCTTCAGAAATGAATTTGATCACTGAACAAGTCCCATTATGATATGCCACTCCTTCACTCTTTTTCATCCTTATTCAGAGGCCTAAAGTCATATAATTTCATCTCATTTAAGTCAAGTTTAGGGTCAAAAGTGCCATGAAAGGTCTTTAGTTTTTCATTTTAACAGGGCAGTTAAATTTCCATCTCATCAATATAGGTTAAAGTTGAAGGAGTAAGCTTGTTTATAATCCAAAAAATAAATTCTGTATCATGGAATGTTGAAAATGCAGCAAGATGATGGAGCTTAGTGAAATGAAGTCGCCTTCACTAAGTGGGCCCGCAGGCAAATTCTGGCGCAAAATCTATTTTTAGACTATGTCTATTTTTAGACATATGGAGCATGGTTCGGGGATTCCAGTTTGAGATTCTGGAAGTATGTGTCATGTTGGTAAAAATAGATGAGACTCTATTTTTGAGGTCAAAGAGGTCGAAGTCTATTTTTAGACTGCCTCTCCTTAAAACAGGGAAGTCAAATATTATTTACCCTTAATAATATTTAGACTATAAGCAGCAGTTTACTCTCTTGGAGCACTTCAGTTCGAGCTACAGAAGTGGCTCATGCATCTGACAGAGGAATCACGTGGTTCCCAAGGGTTTGATGGCATCATGCATGGTTGACTTCAGTTGGACTTCAGTGACAGAAGTTTGGAGGAGTTAATGAGATAGCTAGTGGAGTTGTGTTCTGTTTATTTTAGTTGAACTGATTGAGATTAGTTTAACTAGCTAATCAATTAGTTATGAGTGGAGTGAATTAAATATTATTTAATTCATTAATTTGTAACTCATTATTCAACTCAAGAACACATCAGTTCACTACAGTGCATGATCAGTTCAGTGGAGACCAGTGAAAGAGGTAGATGAAAGGGTGGAGTTAGCTATCAGTTGTGACTATACTGTTGCTATTTGCAACACACAGATAGGTGGAGTAAGCCCATGAGGATTGCGCAGTTCAGGCTGGTGGTTTATCTATATAAAGAGGCCATCCCATAGCATTGAAACACGCAATAGAGGCAAGGCAATTGGCGGTGAGTTTTGAACTAGTAACCTATTCAAAACTGAGCTAGATTGTGAGTAACTGTATGAGAAAGTACTGAGTACTTGTGAGGAGTATTGTACTGAGTTTGTTACTTTATTTCTCCATTATAATATACACAATAGCTGCGGGGTTTTCAGCTATAAGCTTTCCCCATACATACTGTGTTAATGTGTATGATGATTTGATGTGTTATCGCTTGATTTTATTTCCGCATGTGTGATGATATGAGTTGAGTTGAGTGGAAGAGATTATGTGTTGTGTATGAAGTTCAAATAGTATGTGACTAGGATAGTCTCGGTGGATAATTAATCATTATTCAGCAAATTTCTACATGGTATCAGAGCTATTGAAGCAGAGATTTCTCATCAAAGTGATTACAAACTTATTTCGGTAGACAGAGTCTGCATGCGGGCCAGGTAGCCTCCGGATTCATCTTTCTTCGGAAAGTGAAAGGTCTGGTAAACGCCCCTTGCAGTCGATCTCTGTGCTAGAAATAATTTGTTCTCACAGGTCTAGAGCGGTTGAGCTTTGAGGTGGAATTCGAAATTTTGCAGCAGTTTTGTTTTCTTGGTGCCAGTGTTGAAAATGTCTTTCAACAGTTTGCGACTCGAATATGCTCTTAAAGGCAGTTTGAATTATGTTGCATGGAAGGATCGCATGGAAGCAGTATTAGAAGATAATGGTCTGAAGGAGTTCGTAGATACGGATGTCCAAAAGCCCACTGATGCTGCTAAAGTCGAAGCATGGCAAAAGAAGATGGCGAAGTGTCGAAGGATCCTGTTGGAGGGCGTCAAGGATCATATTGTATCCAGCCTGCATGGAAAGGCTACTCCATATTTAATGTGGAAAGCTTTGACGGATCTATTCCAGAGTAAGAGTGACCAAAGGAAGCTGGCGCTCAAAGATAAGCTCGGGAACATCAAGATGGAGAAGGGCGACAGTATCGCCAAATACCTCACGAAGTTCACTCAATGCAGAGATGAGCTGGGAAGTGTGGGGGTTACTGTCGATGAAGAGGACATGGTCGAACTGGCTCTCCTTGGTCTTCCGAAGGCTTGGCACTCATATCAAGATAGTGTCAATGGTCGGGAGAAGCTGCCGGGATGGGAGCGCCTTTGGGCGGATCTCATGCGGGAGGAGATAAGGAGGACTACTCGAGATGGATCTTCATCAAAGGGAGCTGATGAAGAAAACTGCGCTCTGGTGTCCAAAGCTAAGAAAGGGAAGGGTAAGAAAACCTCTCATTCTGGTGCTAAGGGCAAGAAGCAGGATATGGCGAAAGTGAAGTGTTTTCACTGCCATGGTCACGGACATTATGCTACCAATTGTCCAAAGAAGAAGAAGAACAAGCAAGCGGGAAGATCTGCAGATGGAGAAGCTTTGGCTTCACAGTTCGAGCTTGAATTTTCACTGATCTCATGCTTGGTTTCAAGTGTGATGGGATCGGTGTGGTTCTTGGACAGCGGTGCGTCATTTCATATGACGGGAGATCGGGATTTGTTCTCAGATCTGGAGGACAAAGATTTAGGTGTGCACATCGAGATGGGCGATGATGGTAGATACAGTGCGACTGGTATCGGTACCATATCCTTTCAGAGGGAGTCTGGTAAGCCCTTTGTATTGAAGGATGTCATGCATGTACCTGGATTGAAGAAGAACCTGATTTCAGTAGCAATGTTGGAGGATAAGGGGTATGATGTGGTCTTCAGCGAAGGAAAAGCCTTCCTGCGCAGTAAGACTATTGGAGAGACCCGGAAGATAGGGGTTCGAACTCAGAACCTTTATCAGTTGCAGGTAGATGACTGCGCAGCTATGGCATGCAAGGCTGGAGATGTGGTGAGCCGGGATGATGAGGGCGAACTATGGCACAGGAGATTGGGCCATCTTCTCCATGGAGCTTTGAAGATTCTGCAGCAGATTTCTACTGGACTTCCTAAGGGCACCCTTGCGCAGTCAGATCAGTGCAAGGGGTGTACTTTAGGGAAGTATGTGAAAGCCACCTTTCACGAGAAGGATAGTCGCGCCACGACGATCCTTGAGAGAGTTCACACAGACGTGTGTGGTCCTTTCTCAGTTGCTTCGACAACAAAGCACAGGTATTATGTGATCTTTGTTGATGATTTCTCTCGAAAGTGCTGGATCTTCTTCATGCAGAAGAAGAGCGATACATTCGCGAAGTTATATGAGTTTAAAGCACTGGTCGAGAAGGAGTCGGGGAAGAAGGTGATTGCTCTAAGGAGTGATAACGGTGGTGAATTCATCTCGGCTGAATTCAAGGAGTTCTGCAGCGCAGAAGGGGTTCGGAGAGAGCTCATCGCACCCCATAACCCACAGCAGAACGGGGTGGCTGAGCGGAAGAACAGAACGATCGTGGGTGCTGCACGGGCGATGTTGCATGATCAGGGCCTACCCCTTCACTTGTGGGCTGAGGCATGCAATACAACGGTGTATGTGCAGAACCGTTGTCCTCACAAGGTTCTTGGCATGAGTACACCAGAGGAGGCTTATTCTGGCAAGAGGCCTGATATTTCCCATTTGCGGATTTTTGGTTCTCCTGTCTACATGCATGTGACGAAGGATGCGAGAAGGAATCTGGATCCAACTGCTGAGGTTGGAATATTTGTGGGGTACACTGATACACCTCACAACTATCGGGTGTATGTGCCAGACAGTCGCAAGACTGTTGTGCGACGGGATATAAAATTTCAGGAGGAGAAAGCCATGCAGTGTTCGCTTGAGAGGGAGCTACACTTGCATGCGGATGAGGAGCTGTTAGTTCCTAAGGAGGAGCTTCCGGATGTGGATCAGCCACAAGAGGAGGTTCAGGAGGTGGAAGAAACCACCCAGGCAGCGCCAACCATCAGAGGGCGCATGCGCACTACAGAAGCTGAGCGACTGGCTCGGGATGCAGAGAAGGTTGTGGGACCACCTACAGCACAGCGCAGACAGAGACAGTCACCGGATCGGTACACTGGATACATGGCTCTTATGAGTCAATGTGTTGTGACAGAGCCATCCTCTTTTGAAGAAGCTGTGGAGGAACCCGCATGGGTTGATGCCATGATCGAAGAATATGATTCGATCATCAGGAACAGTGCATGGGAGATTGTCCCAAGACCGGTTGGGAAATCAGTTGTAGGTTCGTGATGGATCTACAAGGTGAAGCAGGCGGCTGACGGGAGTGTGGAGAAGTACAAGGCGAGATTTGTCGCCCGTGGCTTCTCACAGATCGAGGGGATTGACTATGAGGAGACTTTTGCACCTGTCGCAAGGTACTCTTCCATACGGACGATCCTTGCTCTCTCAGCGCAGATGGGGTGGCACATTCATCGGATGGATGTGAAGACTGCGTTCCTCAATGGAGTTATTGAGGAAGAAGTGTACATAGAGCAGCCTGAAGGTTTTGAGATCTTCAGCAGTGAGTCGCATGTGTGCCGACTCAAGAGAGCACTGTATGGGCTGAAGCAAGCACCTCGTGCTTGGTACACTCGGATAGACAGCTACTTCACCGGGCTTGGATTCTCCAAGAGTGAGGCGGATCCAAACATGTACCAGATTGTGGTGGAGGGGAAGCTGTTGATCATCGTACTGTATGTAGATGATCTGATTTTGACTGGCGATGAGCAGTTGATACTTTCATGCAAGGAGGATCTTGCACGAGAGTTTGAGATGAAGGACTTGGGCATCCTTCATTATTTCCTGAGATTGGAGATTTGGCAGCGCAGCGGAGGACTGTTTGTTTCTCAGGGCAAGTATGCTCGGGAGATTCTGGAGAGGTTCAACATGCAAGGCTGCAAGCTTGTTGACACTCCTCTTCCTGGTGGTTGGAGGAAGGAGGATGCTACTTCAGCGGAGGTAGCGGATGCCACTGTCTATCGACAGTTGGTGGGGTCGCTTATGTATCTGGTCAATACACGACCCGATATATGCTATGCAGTTAACCAGCTTTCGCAAGCTATGGTTAAGCCTACCAAGCTCTTTTGGAAGGCAGGCAAGCATGTATTGCGCTATATCAGAGGCACACCGGGATATGGTTCATGGTACAGACAGGAGGATCAGTTGAGGCAGCATGGCTTCACAGATTGGTATCATCATATCAGAGATTGTGTTCAGCGGAGAATCATGTTGCTTTCATATGTTCCCACGGAGGATCAGGATGCCGACATCCTGACGAAGGCGCTCACCAGGAGCAAGTTCGAATTCCACAGAGGCAGGATAGGGGTTGCAGATAATCCATATCTTGCTGAGAGGGAGTGTTGAAAATGCATCAAGATGATGGAGCTTGGTGAAATGAAGTCGCCTTCACTAAGTGGGCCCGCAGGCAAATTCTGGTGCAAAATCTATTTTTAGACTATGTCTATTTTTAGACATATGGAGCATGGTTCGGGGATTCTAGTTTGAGATTCTTGAAGTATGTGTCATGTTGGTAAAAATAGATGAGACTCTATTTTTGAGGTCAAAGAGGTCGAAGTCTATTTTTAGACTTCCTCTCCTTAAAACAAGGAAGTCAAATATTATTTACCCTTAATAATATTTAGACTATAAACAGTAGTTTACTCTCTTGGAGCACTTCAGTTCGAGCTACAGAAGTGGCTCATGCATCTGACAGAGGAATCACGTGGTTCCCAAGGGTTTGATGGCATCATGCATGGTTGACTTCAGTTGGACTTCAGTGGCAGAAGTTTGGAGGAGTTAATGAGACAGATAGTGGAGTTGTGTTCTGTTTATTTTAGTTGAACTGATTGAGATTAGTTTAACTAGCTAATCAATTAGTTATGAGTGGAGTGAATTAGATATTATTTAATTCATTAATTAGTAACTCATTATTCAACTCAAGAACACATCAGTTCACTACAGTGTATGATCAGTTCAGTGGAGACCAGTGAAAGAGGTAGATGAAAGGGTGGAGTTAGCTATCAGTTGTGACTATACTGTTACTATTTGCAACACACAGATAGGTGGAGTAAGCCCATGAGGATTGCGCAGTTTAGGCTGGTGGTTTATCTATATAAAGAGGCCATCCCATAGCATTGAAACACGCAATAGAGGCAAGGCAATTGGCGGTGAGTTTTGAACCAGTAACCTGTTCAAAACTGAGCTAGATTGTGAGTAACTTCATGAGATAGTACTGAGTACTTGTGAGGAGTATTGTACTGAGTTTGTTACTTGATTTCTCCATTATAATATACACAATAGCTGCGGGGTTTTCAGCTATAAGCTTTCCCCATACATACTGTGTTAATGTGTATGATGATTTGATGTGTTATCGCTTGATTTTATTTCAGCATGTGTGATGATCTGAGTTGGTTGAGTGGAAGAGATTATGTGTTGTGTATGAAGTTCAAATACTATGTGACCAGGATAGTCTCGGTGGATAATTAATCATTATTCAGCAATTTCTACATTTCTATGTTCCATTGCTATATTTCAAAGGGAAATGAAAACTTTGTTTACAAAGTATATTTTTGAAAATTTCATTATATTAAAGAGTCAGCGTTAATATTTCGAAAATAAACTTTAAAAACCATAGCTCTTAAATTCTATGAGTTATATTTGTTGACTTCATACTCCACTATCATTATCCTCCATCACAATCGTGACACATTGCACCCATCTATTCGTCTATCATCCATATCGTATCACTCTCGTGGTACCCCTACCCCACCAATCAATCACCTCCATCGTACGTTAACCCTCCCTCATCTAACCAATCATCCATCGCATCATTATTTCATCCGACGACCTATGTTAGACTTCGGCACCCCCCCCCCCCCCCCCCCTCCTCATCATCTTAGACTTAACGTCAGGAGGTGGGGTCCAAAATAAGTGGTATTGTATAGTGCCTCTACTGCTATGTGTCAGGCCCATGTGATTTCGCAACCTCCCCCCCCATCCAACACACACAAAAAACCACTTCCCACTCCAAAACCCCTCTGAAATCCTGTTTACTGTTGATACTAAACCACTCCTTCATTTTGCCAATAAATTCATGCCGACGTGTATTAGCTTGTCCAATTGGTTTAATTCCCGCGTTCTCCTTACCGTTAGCCAATTAATTCAAATGCAAACCGTTAGGCAACGTACCACGCCTATTTTCAAATGGGAAACAAGCTTAATTGCCTATAAGTTCACCATTGCATGCATGTTCAAAATTTTACTTAGCATTTTCAATCTGCTTTACACAGGTTTTCGAGTTTTCAGTCATTGCCAGAGTTCCAGAGATCAAATTCACCAGCATTTGAAGCTTCCCCTTGCATTTATTGTTGTCTTTTAGTTGCAGATCTCATCCTCAGTCTCAGCCTGTGTTTCCATACACAAAATTTCTACTTTCTACCATTCTCACAGAGTCAACAATGCCTCCCAAAAACAAAGGACCTGAGCAACCAGTAAGTCTGCTACTACATCCTCCTGTTGATTTTCACCACATGCCTTTAGCAAACAAATATTACAAGATACATGAAACCTTGACTGATATTGAGCTTTTTGACTTATATTGCTAGTTAGAAGATAAGTTCTTGGATAAATCAGATGACATAGTACTGTGGGACTCTAATATCCCTCATTTCATCTTTCCCCATACCCATAGTTACCCAGAATTTTTCAGGAGATGTCAGGCTTGGTATATGCCATACCAGAGAGCTATCATAGCTCCTACAGGAGAGGTTTTAATGACCATTGATGCCCAAAAAATTGAATGAATGATGCAAGCCCCAAACACAGAAGATTCCACACCATTTTCCCGAGAAGCCTTGATATAAATTTATGAAAAGTTAGATTTTGCAAAAAGAGCTCAAAATATTGAGCTTTTCATGACTGAAAATGACCCATTACCAAAGAAAAACCCTCCATTTCCAGCATCCATGTTCCCTGAAAGAACCAAAAAAATCATCATAGTCATAGCCTACCTTCTTGGTTATTATTAAACCAATGGGTAGATGAAGCCATCATAGGGTTTTTGTCCATATTTTCCACTGATTCCAAACACTCCATCATTTTCAATTTCAGTCAGTTTATTGAAGATGCTATCCATGATTAGTTTGTGAAATTCAAAAATGAAGAGGCTTTCAGTTATGCCACTGTGTTGATATATTTATTTTTGTACTCTCGGGGGAGGGGAGGGGGGATATTAAATTTTCTCTACATAAATTGGATGAAGAAGGCCACCAACAGTCAATCATTTTCTGGACTTCATTAGTCATGAAGGAACAGGAAGAGTATTCTTATAAACAGTTTGTGGAATTATTTCTTCAACCAACATTCAATTTGTTAAACAATACTCCAGATTCAAGAATTAGTGAGGAAATTAGGAAGTTATTGCAGTTATTAGATCAAGCTAGTATAGGGGTTTGGTATCTTTACCAAAACTATACAGAGCTCAGAGTTTATGGGTGTGAACTTCCCCCTTATAAGTTGCCTAAATTCCTCCCCATGAGGATTTTTTCACTAGAATATATTAGACAAATGATCAATGCAAATGAAGTGCATTTTGTCTCTGCTAAGAAGAAGTCACAGTTTAAAATCAAAACACAAATAGGTCCTTTTATCTGTAATAGCAGAGTAGCAGGGGAAAAGGCAGATAAATTGTGAAGGAAATGTAGTTTAGCCCAAGCTTTACTTGGTCATATGATCCAATTGGTGTCATATCTAAATTGAGGGTGGAAAACAAATCAACAACATAATTTCATACACCTAGGCTAGAGATTTAAAAATACATTAATCAACTTGAATGGACAGAAGGCACACTACAGGAGGCAAAGGAGCAAACATTATCTACATCAGCATTGCAGACTCCAATTGCACAACAAAGAGCAGGGAAAAGAGTTAGAGAAGATTAGTCATCTCCAATGACTGATTCATCAAGCAAAGAATTCAAGATTCACTACAGGAAGAAGACAAAGTTAAATCCGAAGACCAATCCCAACAAAGAGTCAGAAAAAGAAGTGATCATTATCACTGAAGAGACCCCTCCTTCTACACAAACATGTGATAAAGGTACTAATGCTACTCCTACTACTTCTACTATTTCTAAAGAGCAACAAACAACATCTCCTAAAGAGCAGCAAACATCATCTTCTCAAGATCAGCAAAAAGCCATGCAGATTAGCACAACTGTTAAAGGGGAAAAAGAAAAAGAGAAGCCCGTATTTGATACTCTCAAAGAAATGAAGTTAAATAATGAAATGATGAAGACAAGTACCTACAATCAATTTTTGAAATTGAATCCTAGTTCACAAAGTAGGCTGCTTTCAACCTTTGATTCTGAAAAGGGAAAAATGCATTTTGCATTCCTTCAAGCACAAATCTCACAACCAAAGTTAGAGGTAGATTATAAGAAGGCTACATTTGAGTTTCATACAAAATAAATTCATCCAATAGACCAAATGGAGCTTCATAAGAAAACTGGTGAGATGATTTCATCAACTCTCACTAATACTGCTTTAAGTTTGTCAAAATAGCAGGTTTCATTAGCAAATGTGTAGTCACAACTCAAATTGGAGAAGGTGTCTTCATTTGCAAAGGACACAAGAATAAAGACTCTAGAAGACCTGGTGGTGAAGATTGGATATGATCCATGCAATGTGAATGCTATTGAAGAGATTATCAAGAAGAAAAATGCTGATATAGCAGCATTGAGAAAGCAATTGAAAATCCCTGCTACAGAAGATCCTTTGGCAAAGAATATTGAAGAAAATGAAAGCCAAAAGACATATATGATGAAGTTGATAATGGAACAGAATGCCCAAATAAAGAAAATGGAATCAAAGTTGGAGAAGATTATTAAGGACAAGGAAGCAATAGTGAAGACATCAAAGGCCTCTTTAGAAGCAGTGCCACTAGCAGTTATTCCAATAGCTCAAACTTCTATAGCTAGCACTGCAGATGGAGCTGAACAATTTACTAAAGCAGTCCGAAACATGTCCATTCAAGAAGAGGAGATTAAAAGTTGCAAGATCAGGTAAAATTATTGCAATTAGAGAATACTAATGCTAATAGCTCCCATGCATTTGAAGCAGAGAGGGCTAAAAATTTGATTGAAAGACTGCAAAAAGAACAGAAGGAGCCCTCCATTGGTAATACATTGGGCCAGGTGAAAGAGATCCCATGGGCAGACATAACAGAGTCCATCACTGCTATTTTTCCAAGCATACAAATCATCTTTGAGCAGAAAGAATTGATCAAGAAGGCAAATGAGACCATTACAACAATCAAAGTACAGCTGGGAGATAAGCCTACAACAACAAACAATATCATCATATTTTTGAATTCAAAGAACATATATGAGCTAGATGAAATGGGCATTGAGGACAAAGCAAAAAGAGTGTTGACAAAGAAGAATTTGGTTCTTCAACTAGAAGAAAAATGTCACAGTCTAGAAGTTACAATTCAGAGATTCTTCAGCAGGATAAAATCTCTAACAAAGAAAGGGCCACCTTCTCTTTTGTAATTAATGATACACTGATGACCATAGATGATTATGGAAAGAGACTGTAGGAAATTTCCAGGGATACTGCCAAATTTGAAAATATTAAAGGCACATTAACAAAAAAATAACTGTTGGGAGCAATAATCAATGATATTTATATTCAATATGAAATCAAGCATGTCTTTATTATGAAACCAACTTTTGCCAAATACACTGAGGCAGATGAAATTTACCGCAGGGTAATTAAATTAACTATCCCCGATGAAGAGCGTTGGGAAAAATTATGTGAGTTTCAAGAGTAATTGATAAAAGCAAAAAAGTCAATTTTGACATATCAACAATCATTAGATAGACAACACAACCCGTGATTGTCTTCTTCAACAACGACTTTCAGTTATTGTCAATGACAGCATAATAGATTCAATTTATTTTCCATCATGCAGTAAGAGTTAGTTAGCTAATAAAGTGCTATCAATTGGATAGTGTTTAATGTAATAGTTGTATTTTACTTTTCTATATATACTTCGTTGTATAAAGTATTTATGTTGGATAATTGAGTTCTAAAAACTCTGTGTATTTTTGTGGACCTGCTATAAATGAAAATCAAGGAGTTTGCAGTAATTTTGTGAGATTCATGTGGTATTTTATTAAGTATTTTGTCTCTCTTTGTTAATTCATTTTCATTCCATATTCTATGTAAAATCTTATTAAGTTTATAAGCAGAAATCAGTCAAATTCCCTGTTTATTAAGATTTTTACAATGTGTCTTTCTTCTAATGAATGAATTCATGTAAAAATGCTCATTCATACTTCTCTCTTTTCTACCACTATACATCAATGACAAATTAAATGTGCTTAAATAGATTGCCTATCTTTCCTTGCTCACTTTTCTGCAATACAATCTTTGAAATCAGTTTTAGGTTTCACTGATTATAAATTTTATCCAACAAATAAATATTAAAGAAATCTTAAAACAAATTAATCTATATCTAACCTGAAATCTGTACTCAGCTCTAAAATTGAATAATTAAAAAGTTACACAGAGAGAACCCTCTCTGGTTAGGTAGGGCTATCTACCTAACTAAAAGCTGGTATATGGTTACCTTTCTTCATTCCTAATTTCAGCCTAGGAAGTTGGGGAGAGTGATAACATTTTTGGCACCGTTGTCGGGGAACGATTTTTAAATATTCCCTGGGAAAGATTTTATGAACAGGCTGAAGTCCAAATCTGAGCCAAAACATATAATTTTGATCTTAAGCTGGCTCCTAAAAGATATACTAGGTCAAACCCTGACCCTAATCCATCACCCCTGGTATATAATCCTAAAAGTATTATGAGAAAATAGAAGACTAAGACTCGACAGTCAGGAAGAGTTTTCCCTCCACTAATTAAATCAAATTCCCTGCCTACAAGGTTTATCTCAAAAGATTTGGCTTTTTCTCTATCACCTGAAAAATATTTAATTAGAACCAAGTCTGAAAATTTTCTCTCAGAAGCTACTTTTGACCCTTTTGATTTTGAGTCATTTTCACCATTTTCTAAAACCTTTGAGTCTGAAACTGATACTGAAGTTTGTTCTAATTTCCATAAACTTAAGGGCTTAGTTGACAAGTTTCAAGAAACATCTGAAAAATCCTATTTTCAATATCAGCAACATGATTTTGGTATTCTTTTACCTCACCATCTCATATAACCACACCATTTGTTCCTCCTTTTATTCCATCCTTACCTTTGCAAACTTTTATTCAATCCACACCATAATTCACACCTCCACCACCTCCTCCATTAATCATGGCCAGATTTGCTCCATTGATTCTACTAGGTTAGCTTACTGCTTTACCTCAAATTTATGGTCAGAGGCTGCCTTTATTTGATGGAACATCAGAAATTATAGCCTATCAGCATGTGGCTAAAGTAACTGATTTTATAGATCTTGAAGAATTAGACAATGAGGATGCTAAGATGCGTATTATTGCTCAAAGTTTTTTCTGGAGAAGTAAAGAAATGGTTCGCTCTCTTGGAGATGGTACAATTGGTACATCACAACAACTAATTGATTTATTCATGGAAAAATGGGAAGAGAAGAAAAATTCATTGCAAATCCTAGGTGAATATAATGCACATAAATACAAATGAATATGTCCAAGAATTCACAGCTAGATTTAACAAGATATATCATTCAATTATTGATAATATCAAGCCTCCCCCAGGTCTTGCTTTACTCCATTATCCTGATGGTTTTGAACCTGATATGGCATATCAATTGAGGGAGAGAAACCCATCAACTTTGGAAGAAATGCAATGAATAAACCCATCAAAATAAAGGAGAGAGTCACAACAAAAGAAGAAACATCCATTTCATCAGAAGGAAAAATTGATACTTTGATTAAATCTATGGAAAAAATGATGGATAAGATGTCTAGTGCTAACAGACAAGCTGAGCCTTCTATCAGAAATCCCAATTTCAGGGGTCAAAAATTAGCAACCCCAATAAATAATTAAACAAAGGGAACAAAGGGGTCAAAATCCACAAATTCAATAACAAGTTAGAACACCTTACCAGCAGAATTATATTGAAGGCCTTGATGAAGATGATGAAGAAGAAATTTTTGGAGAAAATCATTTATTTGAGGAAAATCAACAACCTTTTTTCCTCACTGAAGAAGATCAATATTTTGTAGAAATTTGTGCATTAGAAGACCAATAGTATGCCATGTCAAATGAAGATTTAATGTGTACTGAAGATTATCAGAGACATTATCAAAATTCCCTCACACAAGTTCAAAGATAGTATGGTTTGAGGAGCATAAATGTTCCCATAGTTGCCAATCAAAAGAAGCAAAGCTCTCAAACTAATACTTAGCAAAAAGAAGTTGCTACACCAAATAGAGGCAAATAAAAAGCACCTGTTGCTTCTACTTCTCCTAAATCTAATGAAGCATCCACCAACAATCAAATAAAAGATCAAGAATTTCAAGAAGTAGGGCAAAAGAAAGATTCTTCATCCAAATAACTATCTGAAAAGAAGGACACGTCACTAAAAGAGGTAGAAAAACATGCTGCTCATTTTTCTCTTGAAAATGAAATTGCTAAACTAAAGGTTTCTATTCTTTTGAATGAGATAATGAAGAATGATCAGTATAAGTTTCACGTTAATAAGTTGCTGAGAGTTGATCAAACATCTGATATGGTTAACTTGAGTGATGATCATCCTGAACTTCTTTTTGGTCCTGTTGTTGATGGAAAAACAAAATATAGTGAAGTTCCTCCCTTCTATTTGAGTCTTAAGATCCACGACATTATTCTTCACAATACAATGCTTGATTCTGGAGCATCTCATAACCTCGTGCCTAAAGCCATTATGGACAAGTTAGGACTTGACATCAGAAGACCTTATCATGACCTCTACTCATTTGATTAAGGGAGGGTGAAATGTCTTGGTCTTATCAAAGATTTAGTGGTTTCATTGGAACAAATTCCTGCCAAGAATGCCCTTATGGATGTTTTTGTGGCTGGTATTCCACCTAGGTATGGAATGCTATTTTCTAGATCATGGGGAGCAAAGCTTAAAGGAACTCTGAAACTTGACTTTTCATATGCAACAATTCCTATTTTTGGACAACTCAGGAAAATTTACAGAGAAAGTAAGATGAAGTAAATGATCAATACAAGAGAAAGGCCTAACAATCATCCCATCCATTATGTACATACAGATTTAAAGTCTTTTATTTTATTTAATGAAGAATGCTTAACATCTTCAGACTTTTTGATTGAAGAAAAATAAGAAAATCTAAAAAATTCAGATTCTGTTTTAGAATTGGCAGAAATGGAATTTTGTAAATTATTGCCAAACAGTTTGGAAATGAAGATATCTCCTCAAGAAGGAAACAATAAAACAATAGAAAAAATAGATATTTTGAATACATTAGAGGTATCTCAAACAAAAATTAAAAATCAGCCCTCTGATTTACACCTTCCAGATGAAGAAAATAGTCTTTGGACTATGGATTTTGATGGAGCCATGGGAAAAGAAGGTGTTGGTATTGGAATATGGATTCACAGCCCAATCAATCAATCATTGTATATCCCTCCAAATGTTAGAATGACTTCCTACAAACTAGCATTTGACTGCACAAATAATGAAGCTGAATACGAAGCCTTAAAGGCTGGTCTAATTTTTTTGAAAAATCTTGGTGCAAAGAAAATTTCTGTATATGGCGAATCTGAGTTATTAATCAAGCAAGTCAAAGGAGAGTACCAAGCCAAACATCCCAGAATGAGAGCTTACAGAAACACAGTCCTAGATATCCTAAAACAAATTCCAGAATATGATTTGGAAATTAAGCCCACAAAATTGATTAAAGGACAAGGCCTAACAAAGTTGATGGCAGATTATATTCTTCATGCCTTAGACATAAATTTCATTGCTGCAATGTATGATGAACAAACTGCTGAAACATTACCTGAGATAGCTGAGAACTTTTATTTATCTCCTTGGTTTGCTAATATTGTATATATTCTACAACATTTGAATCCTCCTCCTGGCATGTCAAGTAGTAAAGAAAGATCACTTAAGTTAAAAGCTTTGAAATATTGAATTTTGAATGGTGTCTTATATTGGAAAGATCCTGGAGGGATATTGTTGAATTGCTTAGTTGAAGGTGAAGTTGACAAAGTTATGACATATTTTCATAAGGGTGACTTTGGAGGCCATATTTATTGGAAAACCACTGCAAATAAGATCTTGAGAGCAGGTTATTGCTGGCCCACATTATTTTTTGATGTTTATAAAACAGTTAATAGCTGTCATGAGTGTCAAATATTTCAAGGAAAATTGAAACTTTTACCCTTGCATCCTCCATCTTCAACTCAACACAAATGGATTCTCACTGCGATAGATTATTTTACCAAATGGATTGTGGCTATTCCCACTAGGCAAGCGACTGATTCAGTTATCGTTCAGTTTCTTGAAAACAACATTATGTCAAGATTTAGTTGTTCGTACAAGATTATCACTGATAATGCAGTTGCTTTGAAAAAAAAAATGATTGATTTCTGTGATAAATATCACATTAGACTTGGTCATTATACTGCATATTATCCTCAGGGAAATGGGCTTGCAAAATCATCTAACAAATCTTTAGTGAATATTATTAAGAATATGTTGCAGGAAAACAAAAGGAATTGGCACAAGAATCTTACAAATGCTCTGTGGGCTGATAGAGTGAGCACAAAAAGATCAATTAACATGTCTCCATTTCAGCTTGTTTATGGAATTGATACTGTTTTCCCTACTTCTTTGGCTATTCCAGCAATGAAGATTTTGCAGGAGGTTGACAGTGAGCCTAATGAAATTTAGAGAAGTATCAATCAGATGGTACACTTACAATAGTCAAGAGATGAAGTTTTCAACAGTACTTCAAAGCTGCATGTCAAAATTAAAAATAGTTTTGACAGAAAAACAAAAGTTGATGACTTCAAGATTGGAGATATTGTTCTAAGATGGGATGCTAGAAATGAAGAAAAGGGAAAACATGGGAAATTTGAAAATATGTGGAAAGGACCTTACAAGATCATGGCATTCAGAGGAAACAAAGCATTTTTGCTAGAAGATATTGAAGGACAAGAAGTGCTGGGAGGACCTATGAATGGTAGGTTTATAAAGCATTATGTTTCTTAAAAATTATGAAAGAGAAATTCATTATCATTGTATATACTAGTTTACATTTAAAGTTCAACAAAAAAGGGAATTATTTCAAAAGTTTGAGTCCCGAGGAGAAGGCCATGAGGCTTCTGTAAACGGTCAAGTTTTAGTCTTTGTCAAGTTAGAGTAAATTCAGTTATTTTTTAGTCAAAAAGTTTTCAGTTTGTTTCAGTTTTCCAAAGTCCAGTTGACTCCATAGCCCAAATGGATAAGGCTACCTGATCTACAATGTTCTTGACACCTCCTGAATGAGCTGCCATCCCCAGCTAGAACAACTGTTAGAGTCATTTTTTCGAGTGATAAAAAATAACTCTTTTAAGAGTTTTCCATTAGGTCATTAGTCATTTTTATTTTTATTTTTTGCTTTTTCAATCATTCTTCAACAATAAATTTGATTATTGAACAAATCACATTAAGATATGCTACTCCTTCACTCTTTTTCATCCTTATTCAGAGGCCTAAAGTCATATAATTTCATCTCATTTAAGTCAAGTTTAGGGTCAAAACTACCATGAAAGGTCTTTAGTTTTTCATTTTAACAGGGAAGCTAGATTTCCATCTCATCCATATAGGTCAAAATTGACGGAGTAAGCTTTCTTATAATCCAAAAAATAAATTATGTATCATGGAATTTCTATGTTCCATTGCGATATTTCAAAGGGAAATGAATAATTTGTTTAAAAAGTATATTTTCAAAAATTGCATTATATTAAAGAGTGAGCTTTAATATTTTGAAAATAAACTTTAAAAACCATAGGTCTTAAATCCTACGAGTTATATTTGTTGTCGTCATACTCCACTATCGTTATCCTCCATCACAATCGTGACATGATGCACGCATCTATTCATCTATCATTCGTATTGTATCACTCTCGTCATACCCCGACCCCACTAATCAATCACCTCCGTCGTACGTTAACCCTCCCTCATCTAACCGATCATCCATCGCATCATCATTTCATCCGACGGCCTGTGTCAGACTTTGACCCCCCCTCATCATCCGAGATTTAACGTCGGGTTGGGGTTGGGGGGGGGCGGGGGGGTGGGGGTCCGAAATAAGTGGTATTGTACAGTGCCTCTGCTGCTACGTGTTAGGCTCGTGCAATTTCTTACCCCCCCCCCGCACCATGCACACACACACAAAACCACTTATCGTGATGTGTATTAGCCTATCCAATCGGTTTAATTCCCACGTTCTCCTGACTATTAACTAATTAATTCAAAGGCTAACCATTAGGCAACATACCCGTGCCGATTTTCAAACGAGAAACAAGATTAATTGCCTATAATTTCACCATTTCATGTTTGTTCAAACTTTTACCTAGCCTTTTCAATATGATTTACACGGGTTTTCGAGTTTTTAGTCATTACCAGAGTTCTAGAGATCAAATTCACCAGCGTTTGAAGCTTCCCCTTGCAATTATTGTTATCTTTTAGTTGTAAAGCTCATCCTCAATCTCGGCCTATGTTTCCATACACAAAATTTCTACTTTCTACCATTCTCACAGAGTCAACAATGCCTCCCAAAAACAAAGGACTTGAGCAACCAGCAAGTGATGATGAAAGCAAGAAAACCCTAAAATAGGGAATTCTGAGCTTTCCAAGCATGCAGTAAAGTCAAAGGAGGTAAATTATGGAGCCACTTACTTGTACTGATGTGTTGGAACCTACAAATGATGAAGAAACCACTGAAAAAAGGAATTCTCCCCTCATGAAGAAAAGCACAACACCCTTGAGAAAAGTGCAGTGCAACCTGTGATAAGTGTAACACAACAAAGAAACTTGGTTTTGAAGGTGAAATTTAAATTGTTTGAGAGCTAAGAGGAAATTAAATGGTAGAGAGATGTCTTGTGAGAGAGAAATGAACAAAAAATGAGTTTTTTTGGTCTTCTTAAAGGCTATAAATCGATTTTCTTTCATGATGGTAATGTGGCCCCACCATGTCTTTTCATAATTTGATGAGATGGCTTGTGTACTGCAGCTTAGAAATTTTTTTGCATATATTATATCATGAATAAGATACAATACACCTTAATAACCTTTATTGATCATTTCCCCCTATTAGTACTCCTTCAAATGATGATTTTGATGATGAAATGACTCATTTACATGACATTTTTTATGACTTGACCATAATGATGACACCTAATGGAGTATGAAACTGACAATTTTGACGCTGAAACATGACTGATCATGAGATGATGACTGAGATAGTGATCAAGACATTTCATTGATGACTCATCAAAATAAGTGATGGTATGACCAAAATGACAATTTGACCATGAAATGAAGAGAATATTAATACATGTAGACACAGTAACCAGTGACCAAATTTTTATTTGAAAACTTATTGAAACCATAAAATTTTGAACCTAAAACCATAACAAAAACTTTGAAAGAGCACATTTAATCACTGGTGACTAACATTACTGACAGACACTAACATTTTCTCCAGTTGGGGATGGCAGCTCCTTAGGAGGTGTAAGAGAACACCATAGACCAAGTAGCCTTGTCCATTAGGCATGGAGTCAAAAAATAAAGCAAGACTTGAAACTGAAATGACTCAATGAATTGAAATGACTTAACAAACTGAAAGGAACTCACAAGATTTTTAAGCAGTTGATCAAAGAAACCATATGGACTTCACCTCGGGCTTCAAGTCTCCATGAAAACTCCTTCACACTTTGTAGTGAAATAAATTGGTATGTACATTGATGATGAGAAACTTCTGAAAAATAAGGAATAGTAGTGCTTGAGGAGACTACCATTAATTGGTCCTCCCGAACAATCTTGTCCGTCATTTTCTTGCAACACAAAGGTATTCCTTCCTATGAAAGCTAAAATTATGTACGGTCCCTTCCACAAGTTTTCAAACTTGCCATGTTTTCCCTTCTCTTCATTTCGGGCATCCCATCGGAGAATTATATCTCCCTCACTAAAGTCATCAGCCTTGGTTTTCCTGTCATATATCTTTTCGATTTTCTCTTGGAGCTTAGTTGTGTTATGGAAAACTTCCTCTCGCGATTGTTTCAAATGGATCATTTGGTTGATTCTTCTCTGTATGTCTTTAGGTTCGCTGTCTACTTCCTGCAAAATATTCATGACTAGGACAACAAGAGAAGTAGGAAAGACAATGTCCACTCCTTATACTAACTGAAAGGGAAATACCTATAGAATTTTTTGTGCT
This sequence comes from Pinus albicaulis, assembly GCA_034641835.2. NCBI lineage: Eukaryota > Viridiplantae > Streptophyta > Pinopsida > Pinales > Pinaceae > Pinus > Pinus albicaulis. Next base: position 550,585,698 of record CM076572.1, read on the forward strand.
TACTCTGTCCGGCCATAAATCATTTATCATCTTCTTGTGCCAATTCTGCTTGTTGTCTTCCAACAATTTTTTAATAATGTTCACCAATGACTTATTGGAAGATTCAGCGAGCCCATTACCTTGCGAATAATAAGTTGTGAAGTGCCCGGGCCTGATATGATACTTGTCATAGAAATTTATCATTTTTTTATATTTAAAAGCAGCTGCATTGTCTGATATTATCTTCTGCAGACAACCAAATCGTGACAAAATATTAGACTCAAGGAATTGAATGATTACTGCATCAATGGCCTATCTGGTGGGAATTGCGTCGATCCATTTTGTGAAATAGTCGGTTGCTGTCAAGATCCACTTATGGTAAGTTGAATATGATGGGTGAATCTCACCGATGAAATCAAGGCCCCACTGCTGAAATGGTGCTTGAAGTGAAATGGGTTGCAAGGGAAGTGGTAGCAACTTCCTTTTCCCTAAAAAATATGACATTCATGGCAATTCATGACTATTTTATAAACATCTATAAAAAAATAGGGCAATAAAATCCCGTCCTCAATATATTATTTGTTGTGGTATTCCAAAAGAGATGACCACCACAGTATCCCTTATGAATTCATTCATTACCTCCTTAGCCTCACTTACAATGAGACAATTCAACAAGACTCCTACCGGATGTTTCCAATACAATGCATCATTAAGTATACAGTACTTCAGAGCTTTCAACTTTAATAACCTACTCTTACTCTTTGACACTTCCGTTGGAGGATTTAAATGTTGAAGTACATAAACAATGTGTGAATACCAAGGGGAGGAAAGGAAAATATTTGATACCTGAGGTGTGGAATCAACTACTTCAGGTAAGATTGATATCAAGAACATGTAAATTTGATTCTGCCATGAGCTGTGCCAAACCTTGTCCCTTGATCAACTTTGTAGGTTTAATCTCGAGACCATAATCCAACATTGCAGCAATCCATTTTCCTCGCCGACCTTCAGGATTAGGCTATACGAAAACATCTTTGACTGTTGCGTTTGGGACATAAGGAACAACATGCGAGTGAAGTATATACACCTGGAAATCCTTCAAAGCTTTGGCAAGCGCGAGGGCCTATTTTTCAGTCATGTTATATCTCAGTGCCACATCTCTTATAGTTATACTAAAAAATGCTATTGGCTGTTCTGTTTTTAAGTGCTTCTCTTGCATTAGGACAACAACCAACGTGTGCTCAGAAGAAAATGAAAATATAATTAAATCCATGGTATAATCATGGCTGATCAAAATTGGTGCACAGGATAAAGAAAAATTGATTGAATTGAATGACTTCTTAGCATTTTCAGGCCACTTTACCTCACTGTCCTTCTTTAACATATTAGTTATCTCCCATAAATTCTTAGTGAGGTTAGGAATGAACCATCGCAGAAAAATAATCTTACCATTGAAGGACTGGATTTCCTTCTTGTTCCTTGGAAAATCCAACTGTTGGATGGATTCAATTCTTGCAGGGTTTATTAGGATACCATATTTTGATATGATATGGAGCAACAACTTACCTTCCTCCATAGAAAACAAGCTCTTCTTTGGATTCAATGAAATACCGAATTTTCTGCACCTCTGAAAAATGTTCTCAAGTGATGTAAGTGATCTTCATCAGTTTGAGAGAAAATCGTTAAATCATCAAGGTAAATGACCAGAAATACATATTTTTCATTTGCAAAAGCGATATCCATCGCTTGCTGAGAATTAGCTCCTGCATTCTTTAACCCAAATGGAATTTTTGCGTACATAAATGTAACCCATTGTGTAGTAAAAAAAATCTTCTCAAGGTCATCTGGATGCATCAAAATCTGATTGTAACTTGAGTATCCATAGAGAAATGACATCCTAGAGGCACCAACAACCCTCTGTAAGATGTGGTCCATATTCAGGAGAGGACAATTTTTCTTCAAGGAGACTTTGTTCAGATTTCTGAAATCTATGCATAAATGAATTTCACCTGTCTTCTTCCTAACCGAAACCAAATTTGACAGCCAGTCAGAAAAGCAAAGAGGAACAATAATACCAGCCTTATACAACCTATTTACCTCTTTATCTATTGATGGCAGCAACCTTGGATTGATTCTCCTCAGCTTTTGGTGGAAAGGTTCCTGATCGGGCTTAACATGAATTGTATGCTGAATTATACTTGAATTATAAGCCTTCAAATCAAAACAATCCCACGCAAACACAACTAAAATCTTAGCCAAAAGTCTTGTGTACTTACCTTTCATCTCAAGGGTTAAATATTTAGACAACTTCACCATCTTGGGATTCTCATCTGTACCAATGTTGACATCTTCAACTCCTTTTACAGTAGGGACCATTGTTGGTTTCTTCGCGACATGATCTTGATCGAAATGTTCTTCCAAAGGCAAAAGACCTCTTGGAATGGAACTTTATTTCAGCTATAAGACTTCCAATTCTATTGCATTAATTCCCTAATCATCAAAAACATCATCAATATGACAAGAGGCAAACTCCTCCTCCATTTGCAGAAAATTGTTAATCTGCTTATCATCCCGAAACACCTGCCAATGTTGAAGGTTCTCTGGAATAGTGGGGCAATGATTAAAATTGATTTCATACTTTCTACTGGGATGTATTGGAATTCTAAATGAGCTTGCCGCAATAGCAAGAGAGTTAGCAATACAATTCTGATTTCTAGGAATCACAGATAAAGTATATTCAGATTTTTTTTTTTTTTGAAAATGTCTAAGACAACATTGAGAAATGCTCACATCCTTGAATTTTTGGCCTAGTATTCCCCTTTTACCTATTTTATAATCAACTCAGAGTCGCCATAAACTGAAATATTCTGAGCCCCTAACTTCTTAAGTATCTTTAGTCCGACAATAAAGGCTCCGTACTTGGATTCATTATTTGAACAATTGAAAGTAATCTTATATTAACAACATATGAAATTAGGAGGAATCTTACATGACTGGATCATTGGGCTAGGAATCCAAATTCATATTCCAACTCCTTCTTTTCCCACTGCTCCGTTAAAATCCATAGTCAAAAGACTCTTTTCCTCATCCAAAAGGTCAAATTCGGATGGCTGATCTCTATTTTCTGTTTGTTGATCCGCTGTCTCAACAGGATCTGCTTCTTTCACTGTTTTTTTTGGCTGCTCAGCTGATTAACTTGGCTTCAAATCAACCTCTTTCTGTTCTATCTTTTCAACATTGAAAACTTCTCCAACACTACATGAAATTTCTGAAATCTACTCATCCTCTACTAGTTGACTATCTAGATCAATAAGACTACTATAATTAAACAAAAGGAAGGACTCTAAATCAATATGTACAATGTATATAGGGTGATTACTAGGTTTCTCTTTGTTGGTAATCATGCACTTCATCTTCGTTTCCCGATACAACTTTCTGAGCTGACTGAACACTAGAATTGTAGCATAAGAGAAATTGAGCTGCAAAGTACCTTTCAGCTTTACTTCCCATGATCATGAGAGAAACATCCCATACCTTGGAGGAATATGAGCCACTTGGACATCCATAAAGACATTCTTTTGGGGAATCTGATCAAGAGTCACTACCAAGTCTTTAATAAGACCGATACACGTCACTCTACCAAAGTCAAAGGAATAGAGGTCATGATATGGGTGAGTAATGTATAATCCCAGTTTGTCCATTACAAATTTCGGCATGAGATTGTGAGATGCTCCAGAATCTAACATGGAATTATGGAGGATGAAATCATGAACTCTAAGGCTGAGGTAGAATGGTCGTACTTCAATATCAGGTAAGCTTTCGTCTACGGTTGGGACAAAAAACAACTCAGGGTGATCATCACTGACATTGACCATAACACAAGTTTGGTTTACTTTGAGCATCTTAGCTACGTGAAACTTATATTGATCATTCTTGACAAGTCTAGTTAAAGGAATGGAAACTTTCAGCTTGGAAATTTAATTCTCTAAACTAAACTGGCTGGGATATTTATCTACCTCTTTGGAAGTGGCATCCTTCTTCTGGGACTGATCTTTGGTAGGAATCTCCTTTCTTTGACTTGTAGTTTGTGTTTCTTTATCCTTCTTTGGATTGCTGGTTGATGCTTAGTTGTTCTTCTTCTAGTTTGTAGAAGCAAGCTCCTTGTATTTTTGTTTATTTGTAGAGGTATGTTTTTGGGGCTGAGTATACTTTGGAGAAGTTGGCTACTTCGGATTTGAATTGATAGCCACATTTATGTTTCTCAAGGTGGATTGCATTTGAATAGAGCTATGGGCATTATGAAATCCTCACTGATAATCTTTCGTCTCTCCTACTATCATATCATCATTTGTAGGGGCAAATTTCTGATCATCAGATTGATCAACTTAAGGTTCTTGAGTGTACTCTTCATCTTCGGTCAAGAAGATAGGCTGCCCATCATTATCTAAAAGGTGATTCTATTCAACAATCTCAGTTTCTTCCTCACAAGCCTGAGCATAGTTTTGCTGAAGTGATGTTCTAATTTATTGCTGAACTTGTTGATCCTGACCTATATGCTCTCTTTTCTTGATTCAGAGTTGAGGTTGTTGTTGTTGTTGTCCTCATAAATTGGGATTTCGGATCTGATTTTCTGCTTGCCTCTACTACAATGTTATTCGGTCCATCATTTTCTCCATATTTCTAGTCAAAGAGTCCAACGTATCATCTAAAGAAGTAGATGGATCCTCCTTAATTGTTACCCTTCTTTCTATTTTCATTTTTGACTTCTTGATCATCAAATTCGCCTCCACACTCACTAAATTTGTCTGCATCTCCTCGAGAGTTGTAGGACTTCTTTCCCTTAGCTGATAAGTCATGTCGAGATCGAAGGCATCCAGATAGTGTGGCAAATCCAAGACAAGATGAGGCTTGATGTCATTTGGCATTTAATTATAGGTATTATTGAAACAAGTAGTGAAATATTCGAGATTTCCATTGGGATTTCTTCCCAATGCATCATATTCAACAAGAATCTGAAGTGGATTCTTCTTTTCTTCCCATTTAGCTGAAAACAAATCAGTCAATTATTGTGGATTTGTAACTGAATTTGCAGTTAGATTATGAAACCATGTCTTCACATCACCCTCATCTTTGCATCATCATTGTTGATCTCTTCAAGATCGATGAAATCAGTGACCTTCACCATTTGTTGCAGGGTTGTAACCTCTATACTTCCATGAAACAGAGGTAGCCTTTGACCATACCCTTGAGGTAGAGTAGTGAGCTGAGAAAGTAGAACTAAAGGGCCAAATCTAGCCATGAATGTTGCGGAAGGTGGTGCAGGAGTAACAATAAGAGGTGATTTTGGAGGGAGTGATGAAGAAGGCGTGAAAGATGTTGCAGTAGCTGAATGAGATGGTGAAGGAGTAAATAAAATTTCTTGCTGATACACAATAAAGGCTTTCTCGGTGGTCTACTGCAAGGTATTGGATAATTTCTGAACCTTGTGGAATTGGGACCAAACCTTCCTATAAAATTCATATGTAGACGCTAAAGATGATGGAATCAATTCAAGTTTTACTGGATCATATACTGTCTCCAAAAGTTGGGTTTCTGATTTAGTTCTGAACATTAATGAAATCTCAAACTTGGTGTCAAAAGATAAATCTTGTAGAGTAGTCAAATCGGCAGGAAGTGAAACAAATCTTACTAGTGATGGTGATAGTGAACTTGGATCAGTTTGCTAAAGTTGTGACCTTTGCTTCTTCAGAATCCTCTCAGGATCTTCGACCATAGATGGTGGATTCAAATTAGGGTTTGATCTTGTGAACTTCTTCTTAGGAGCCAATTCTGAAAACTGCACTTTGCAAATGCGAGTCATCCTTCTTGAAAACTAAGTCCTGTCACCCACAGGCTTAGATAATAATTATTTTTTCATAAAATCCCAGGAAAGATGTAGTCTTTCGTTTCCCTCGCAACAACACCAGAAAATTCATACTCCACAATGTCCCAAGGCTGAGAATGGAAATCGACGGAGGTAACCTCAAACCAACCTTTTAGTTTGGAAGCTAGCCCTGCCAAACCAGAGAGGGCTCTCTCTAGGATCACAACCAAAGATTGACAGGAGGAAGAATGGATTTTAGGCTAGGTATATTCAAATCTAGGGTTTTGAGAATTTAGGGCTTTTTTTGGATCAGGAGGAAAGGCAAAGAAACTAGGTCAGATCTGAAGGATTACAGTTGCAGGGATACAAAGGGGAATGGTAGATATGTTATATGACACCTTAGGGTTTGTCGATTGTAGTGTAGGGTGGAAATGTAGGGGATCTAAATGAGAATGTCTAACATGAATTCATTTATCAGAAGATTACTTACACAAACATGAGTTTCCTACCAAAACTGAGCATTAGCATGAAGATTTTTGTTTAACATCTTATAGGAAAGTCACTGAAAATCATAGATATGGAAAGAGAAGAATTAGGTATTCATAAAAGTAACTTATAGTAGAAAAAAATATGCTACAAAACCCCACCACATGAATCCCTATATATATGCTGCAATTGAACTTGTATTTATGAATATATGAATTGTACACAAGACTCCAAGTCTTCTAGTCTCCGAGGTCCAACCTTGAAGTTTGCTGAAAAACACATAAATATAAACCAAAAACAACTTTCCCTCTCTCAGGGGTCGAAACCCTTAGTGGAGGAATAACTTACATAAATTTCTCCAACCATAACCTAATGACAAGGGAGGTTTTAAACAAACCCTCCTTATATACTTTGATTGACTTATGCATCATAAATGAGCTTCAAAATTACATTAAAATGACCTTAACAAACATATCTACATTTAATTACATCAAATAAACTGAAAAATAGAGAGATTAAATCATAGAAACCAAGATTTGACTAAAAAAACTCTAAAAATTGGTCAACACGAAAAAGCGCAGCGCCCACAGACAAAAGCGCAATGCCATGAAGCATAAGTGCAACGACAACTTTGAGGAGACTTTTGAGTACCTTCCACTACTCCAAATCCTGCTCTGAAGGCATCAATATAAATCTTGGGATGTCTAGTTGTCATTAGACACCTTACACAAGAAAAATGGTCTCTCCGAGGCTTAGAAAAACTCATTCTCCCAAGGTCACTCCAAAAACGCAACGCCTGGGTCAAAAAGGTTGCATAAAGTGACTTTTTGGCGTCTTTTTTGCAATTTTATTCAAATCTGTTTGTTGACATGGTACCAAAGGTACATAGTTGTGATGTTTAGGTCAAAATCCATCCAATGATGTAGAGTTTACCCCATTTATACCTTTGAGGGAAAAGCGCATCACCAAGGCGCTACACTTTCGGGTGAACTTATTTTTCTGTTTAGGCCAAAAACACCAAAAATTCAAGATTTAACAAATTTCGTCAAAATTTCCTCAAATTGTTCCATGAGCCTAGGAGATGAAGTGTAAAGCAACGAGGGAGCCCTCATCCAACAAGTCAAGCATGTCCTTCTCCTTTTGCCTCATTAGGGTTTGCTTTAGTTTGGGAGATCTTGTTCCTTGTGCAGTAGTGCATGGCCATGTGCCTATGCATATTGTTGTTCCTCTTAACCCTCTTAAGTAGCTTCTCCAAGTGGAAATTGAACTTGTCAAGCAAAACTCCTTGTTTTGCTCAATTTCTGCTGCAATTAGGTCATCAAAGTCCTCTTGACCTAATGGTGGAGATGGTTCCCTTTGTTGCTCTAATTCCATCTTGAGACCTATGGTTCTTGGTCTCCTTGGTTTGAACTGCTCTTTCAGATCCTAAAACTCATCAACATCAACAATTTTCTTGCCTTTGGCATCATCTTTCTCCAAATATGATTTTGGCTTGCTAAGAAAAAATTGCTTAACTTGAATTTGTTTGTTCTCTTACTGAAGGAAAGTAATCGTGAAGTTTTCCTTGGACAACCAATCCTTTAAATCTCTAATCTTAGCCTCTTTCTCTTGGATGATCTTCTCAGATTTTTTGACCTCCTCATGTACCTCAAAATATACCATATGAGTGTCAAATTGTACCTATGCTTCCTCATGCAATGGTGCCTGATGTGATGGTGTATCTTCAATTGTTGTAGCAGGTTGAGCCCTTTCCACACTTGCTGGAGAAAACATTAGCCTCTTCCCTCTGGTGTAGGTCTTTGTCACCTCAGCTCTAGGTGTCATTGTGATAGGTTTTCTTGTGGAAGCCACCTCTTGTTGCCTAGGTAAAGTCAAAGGTATAGAATGAATGCTTGACTGAGTAGGAGCAGGTAAGATTTTTGCTGAGTACATGAAAGCATATCATGAAAAAATTACATGTGCAAGCTGATGGAAGACCAATATTTTCACCAAGCCATGATGGAAAAAACTAGCATGGTGATCTTCTCCTTTTCTATGTACCTTCTCTACCATTTTAACCATGATTCTGTAAAGATAATGAGGTAGGTCGAGTGCCTTTACACTAGTGAAATGCGTGAGTAGTATCACATGATACAGATATAACCTGGAGAACCTACGCTCACATGTGAAATATTTCATGATCATTTTAATGAGAGGAGCATATTTGTCAAGTAGGTGTCTGCATGGAAAGATGTGCTTTGGAGCAATTTTGTATGCAAGTTTCAAGAGCAACTTATAGTTTTCAATGTTAGGGTCTCTTTTCTTGAGCTAAATTTAACCATTGTTTGGAATCCCTATAGCCATGGAGATAGCCTCTGCTGAAAGGGTGAATACAATACCTGCAATAGTCAACTTATCTCTCCTTATACCAATGGCAAAAGTGCTAGTAAGCTTGTCATTGAAAGCTTTTCAATCCTTTGGCAAAAGGCAAGACAACCTACATCTTGGAAATATTTTTTGAGAAATGGTGTATTCATGAAATCCAATGCTGTAGTGGGCTGATACCTATTGATTTTATCTCCCTTATGCCTCCTTTTCTCTGTAGTATTTGAACCCATAGCTAACCCTAGCTCACTAGGAGGAGAAATTAGGGTTTAGTGTAGGGAAAAACATGGGATTTGGGGCAGTTTTAAAAATGGAGGGGAATGAAGGGGTTATAAGGAAACTAAATTCTTCTGAAAATTTATGGAGGTATGGATAGATGTTAGGGAGTTGGGGAAAGTGGAATTTTAGGAAATGGACGAGGGGAAAGGGTGCAAAAGGGAAAAATACAACCCTAACCTAGGAATGTGTAGTATAGGCTACGGTTTTTGGGAAATTGATGAAATTAAGGGATAGGGGTGAGGGAAAATGTTTAGGAAGGTATACGAAAGGTAGGGGAAGGTGAGTGAACTTGAATTTGAGGGTTTTTCTCAGCAAATTTATCAAAGAGACTATGGAAGCAAGCAAATGCAGCAAACCCTAAAAGAGGGAATTTTGAGCTTTTCAAGCATGCAGTAAAGTCAAAGAAGGTTTATTAGATATCCACTTACTTGTACTGATGTTTTGGAACCTGAAACTAATGAAGAACCACTGAAAAGAGGAAATCTCCCTTCTTGAAGAAAACTGCAACACTCTTGAGAAAAACATAACATAGCCTTTGATAAGCGCAGCGCAACAAAGAAACTTGGATTTTGAAGGTGAAATTTAAATTCTATGATAGCTGAGAGGAAATTCAATGGTGGATAGATGTCTCATGGGAGAGAAATGAACAAAAAATGAGGTTTTTTGGTCTTCTTAAAGGCTAGAAATCAATTTTCTTTCTTGATGATGATGTGGCCCCACCATGTCTTTTCATAATTTGAAGAGATGGCTTGTGTACTACAATTTAGAATTTTTTTTACATATATTACATCATGAATAAGATAAAAATACACCTTAGTAACCTTTATTGATCATTTTCCCCTATTACTACCCCTTCAAATGAAGAATTTGATGGTGAAATGACTCATTTACATGACATTTTTTATGACATGACCATAATGATGAAACCTAATGGAGTATGAAACCGATGATTTGGACCCTGAAACATGAATGACCACAACATGATGATTGAGATAGTGATCAAGACATTTCACTGGTGACTCATCACAATAAGTGATGGTATGACCAAAATGATAATTTGACCATGAAATGAAGGGAGTAGTAATAAATTTAGACACACTAACTAGTGATTTTTTTTAATTTGAAAACTTATTGAAACCATAAAATTTTGACCTAAAACCCTAACAAAAACTTTGAAAGAGCACATTTGATCATTCGTTATTGACAGGACTGACAAACACTAACATTGGCTCCAACTGGGGATGGCAACTCCATAGGAGGTGTTAAGAACATCGTAGACCAAGTAACCTTTTCCATTGGGCATGGAGTCAAAAAATAAAGCAAGACTCGAAACTAAAGTGACTCGAAATTGAAATTAATAAATGAACTGAAATGAATTGACAAACTAAAATGAACTCCCAAAATTTTTAAGCAGTTGATCAAAGAAACGTTATGGCCTTCACCTCTGGATTCAAGTCTCCATGACAACACCTTCATACTTTGCAACAAAATAAACTCGTATGTACAATGAAGATGAGAAACTTCTGAAAAATCAGGAATAGTAATTTCTTGAGGAGCCTACCATTAATCGGTCCTCCCAAACAATCTTGTCCATCAAGTTCTTGCAACACAAAGGAATTCCTTTCTCTGAAAGTTGAACTTCTGTACGGTCCCTTCCAAAATTTTTCAAACTTTCCATGTTTACCCTTCTCTTCATTGCGGGCATCCCATCGGAGAACTATATCTCCCTCACGTAAGTCATCCGCTTTGGTGTTCCTGTCATAGACCTTTTTTATTTTATCTTGGAGCTTAGTTGTGTTCTGTAAAACTTCCTCTCAAGATTGCTGCAAATGGATCATTTGGTTGATTCTTCTCTGTATGTCATTAGGCTCGCTGTCTACTTCCTGCAAAATATTCATGAATGGGACAACAAGAGAAGTAGGAAAGGTGATGTCCACTCTGTATACTAACTGAAAGGGTTAAATACCTATAGACTTTTTTGTGCTTACTCTGTCCTCCCACAAAGCATTTATCAGCTTCTTGTGCCAATTCTTCTTATTGTCTTCCATTTTTTTTTTTAATAATGTTCACCAATGAATTATTAGAAGATTCAACCAGCCCATTACCTTGCGGATAATAAGATGTGGAGGGCCCAAGCCATATATGATACTTGTCGCAGAAATCTATCATTCTTTTTTATTTAAAATCAACTGCATTGTCTGTGATTATCTTCTGCGGACAACAAAATCATGAATAGAGATTAGAATCAAGGAATTGAATGATTATCGCATCAGTGGCATGTATAGTGGGAATTTCCTCGATCCATTTGTGAAATATTCGGTTGTTGTCGAGATCCACTTATGCTGAGCTGAAGATGATGGGTGAATCTCGCTGATGAAATCAAGGCTCCACTGCTGAAATGGTGCTTGAACTGAAATGGGCTGTAAGGGCAGCGGTAGCAACTTACTTTTCCCCTGAAAAATCTGACGTTCATGGAAATTCATGACTATTTTATACACATCTAAAGATAAATAAGGCCCATAAAATCCCACCCTCAAGATCATATTTGTTGTGGTCTTCCAAAAGAGATGAACATCAAAGTCTCCCTTATGAAAGTCATTTATTACCTCCTTAGCCTCGCTTTCAACCAAACAATTCAACAAATCCTCCTGGATCATTCCAATACAATGCATCATTAAGTATACAATACTTCAGATATTTTATCTTTAATGACCTACTCTTACTCTTTGACACTTCTGACGGAGGATTTAAATGCTGAAGTACATAAAAAATGTTTGAATGCCAAGGGGAGGAAATGAAAATCTATAATACCTAAGGTGTGAAATCAACTACTTCATCAGATAATGCAGTGATAAGATTGATATCAAGAACATGCAAATTGGATTTTGTCACGAGTTGCGCCAAACCTTGTCCCTTGATCAGGTTTGTAGGTTTAATCTCGAGATCATACTCCAACATTGCAACAATCCATTTTCCTTGCCTACCTTTAGGATTAGGCTGTACCAAAACATCTTTGACTGTTGAGTTTGGGACATAAGAAACAACATGCGATTGAAGTATATACACCCAGAAATCATTCAAAGCTTTGACAAGCACCGCGACCTGTTTTTCAATGATGTTATATCTCAATGCCACACCTCTTACAGTTCTCATGAAAAATGCTATTGGCTGTAATGTTTTTAATTCCTTCTTCTGCATTAGGACAACAACCAATGTGTGCTCAGAAGCAAATGAAAATATAGTGAAATCCATGGTATAATCAGGGCTGATCAAAATTGGTGCACGGGACAAAGAAAATTTGACTGAATTGAATGAGTTCTTAGCATTTTTAGACTACTTTACCTCATTGTCCTTCTTTAGTATATTAGTTATATCCCATAAATGCTCAGCAAGGTTAGGAATGAACTATCACAAAAAATTAATCTTACCATTGAAGGATTGGATTTCCTTCTTGTTCCTTGAAAAATCTAACCGTTGGATGGTTTCAATTCTTGCAGGGTCTATTCGGATACCATATTTTGATACGATATGGCCCAACAACTTACCTTCCTCCATAGAAAACAAGATCTTCTTTGGATTCAACGAAATACCAAAATTTCTGCACCTCTAAAAAACAATTCTCAAGTGATGTGAGTGATCTTCATCAGTTTGAGAGAAAATTGTTAAATCATAAAAGGTAAATGACTAGAAATGCATCTCTTTCATTTGCGAAAGTGATATCCATCACTTGCTGAAAAGTAGCTCTTGTATTCTTTAACCCAAATGGAATTTTTTCGTATATAAATGTACCCCTTGTTATAGTAAAAAACGTCTTCTCACGGTCATTTGGATGCATCAAAATCTGATTGTAACCTGAGTATCCATCGAGAAATGGCATCCTAGAGGCACCAACTACCCTTAGTAAGATGTGGTCCATCTTAAGGAGAGGATAATTGTCCTTTAAGGACACTTTGTTTAGATTTCTGAAATCTATGCATAAATAAATTTGACCCGTCTTCTTCCTAACCAGAACCAAATTTGACATCTAGTCAGAAAAGCGAAGAGAAAAAATAATACCAGCCTTATACAACCTATTTACCTCTTTCTCTATTGATGGCAACAACCTTGGATTGATTCTCCTCAACTTTTGGCGGAAATGTTTTTGATCGGGCTTAACAAGAATTGTATGCTGAATTATAATTGTATCATAAGCCTTCAAATCAGAATAATCCCATGCAAACACATCTGAAAACTCAGCCAAAAGTGTTGTGTACTTACCTTTCATCTCAGGGGTTAAATATTTAGAAAACTTCACCATCCTCGGCTTCTCATCTGTACCAATGTTGACATATTCAACTCCTTTTTCGGTAGGGAACATTGTTGGTTTCTTCATGACATCATCTTGATCGAAAATTTCTTCCAAAGGAACAAGACCTCTTGGAATGGAATTGGCTTTCAGCAGTAAGACTTCAAATTCTGTTCCATTAATTCTCTGATCATAAAAAACATCATCAATATGACAAGAGGCAAACTCCTCCTCCATTTGTAGAAAGTTGTTAATTTTCTTATCATCCTGAAACACCTGCAAATGTCGAAGGTTGTCTGGATCAACGGGGCGATGCTTAGCATTGATTTCATACTTTCTACTGGGATGTATTGGAATTCTAAACGATCTTGCTGCAGTAGCAAGGGAGTCAAGAATACAATTTTGATTTCTAGGAATCATAGATAAAGTATATTAAGAAAATGTGTTGATAATGTCTAAGACAACATTACTATATGCTTGCATCCTTGAATTTTTGGCTTGGTATTCCCCTTTTACCTGTTTGATAATCAACTCAGAGTCGCCATAAATTGAAATCTTCTGAGCCCCTAACTTCTTAAGCATATTTATCCCGACAATCAAGGCTTCGTAATCAGCTTCTTAAGCATATTTGAACAATTGAAGGAAAGCTTATATGAACAACATATGACATTAAAAGGAATATTACCTGATTGATTCATTGGGCTATGAATCCAAATTCCTATTCCAGCTCCTTATTTTCCCACTGCACCATCAAAATCAATAGTCCAAAGACTCTTTTCCTCATCTGGAAGCTCAAATTCGAATGACTGATCTTTGTTTTTTGTTTGTTGATTTGCTGTCTCAACAGACTCTGCTTTTTTCACTGATTCTATTGGCTTCTCAGCTGATGAACTTGGTTGAAAATCAACCACTTTCCATTCTGTCTTTTCTGCACTGAAAACTTTTCCAACAGTACCTGAAATTTATGACATCTCCTTATATTATACTAGCTGACCATCTACAGCAATCAGACTACTGTCATTAAACAAAATGAAAGACTCTAAATCAATATGTACATTGTGTATAGGGTGATTATTAAGTTTCTCTTTGCTGGTAATTATGTACTTCATCTTCCTTTCCCGATACAACTTTCTGAGTTGACCGAACACCAAAATTGTAGCATAAGAGAAATCGAGCTGCAAAGTACCTTTTAGCTTTGCTCCCCATGATCCCGAGAGCAACATCATGTAGCTTGGAGGAATATATGCCACTACCAGATCCATCAAGAAATTATTTTGGGTAATCTGATCAAGAGACACTACCAAGTCTTTAATAAGACCGAGACAACTCACTCTACCAGAGTCAAAGGAATAGAGGTAGTGATATGGGTGAGTAATGTCTAATCCTAGTTTGTCCATTACCAATTTCGGGATGAGATTGTGAGATGTTCCAAAATCTAACATGGCATTATGGAGGATGAAATCATGAACTATAAGACTGAGGTAGAATGGTGGGACTTATCTATCAGGTAAGATTTCGTCTACGACTGGGCCAAGAAACAAATCAGGGTGATCATCACTAACATTGAACATATCAAAAGTTTGGTCTACTTTGAACATCTTAGCTACGTGAAACTTATATTGATCATTCTTGACAAGTTCAGTCAAAGGAATGTAAACTTTCATCTTGGAAATATCATTCTCTAAACTAAATTGGTTGGGATATTTATCTACCCCTTTGGAAGTGGCATCCTTATTTTCGGACTGATCTTTGGTGGGAATCTCCTTTCTTTGACCTGTAGTTTGTCTCTCTTTATCCTTCTCTGGATTGTTGGTTGATGCTTCATTGTTCTTCTTCTGGTTTGTAGCAACAAGCTCCTTGTCTTTTTGCTGATTTGTAGAGGTCTGTTTTTGCGGCTGAGTACCCTTTGGAGAAGTTGTCTTCTTTAGATTTGAATTGATAGCCACATTTATGTTTCTCAAGGTGTATTGCCTTTGCATAGAGCTAAGGGCATTATGAAAACTTCACTGATAATCTTTCTTCTTCGCTGCTATCATATCATCATTTGTAGGGGAAAATTTCTGATCATCATATTGATCAACTTCAAGTTCTTGAGTGTACTCTTCATCTTCGGTTAAGAAGATAGGCTACCCATCATTATCGAAAAGGTGATTCTCTTCAACAATCTCAATTTCTTCCTCATCTGCCTGTGCATAGTTTTGCTGAAGTGATGTTCTAATTTTCTACTGAGCTTGTTGATTGTGACCTCTCTACTCTCTAAGCTTGATTCAAATATGAGGTTGTTGCTGTTGTTGTCCTCGGAAATTAGGATTCCAATTCTGATTTTTTGCTTGCCTCTCCTACACTGTCATTCAGTCCATCATTTTCTCCATAGTTCTAATCAAAGAGTCCAACTTACCATATGAAGAAGTAGATGGCTCCTCAATTGTTACCCTTATTTCTGTTTTCATTTTTGACTTCTTGATCATCAAATTCACCTCCACACTCACTACATTTCTCTACATCTCCTCGAGAGTTGTATGAATTATTTCCATTAGATGATAAGCCATGTCGGGATTGAAGGCATCCTGATAGTGTAGAAAAGGTAAGTCAGGATGAGGCTTGAGTTCATTTGGGATTGAATTATAGGTATTATTGAAATGGGTTGTGAAATATTGGACGTAATCATTGGGATGTCTTCGCAGTGCATCATATTCAACAATAATCTGAAGTGGATTATTATTTTCTTCCTATTTAGCTAAAAACAAATCAGTCAATTGATGTGTATTTTCAACTGAATTTGGATTTAGTTTATGAAACCATGTCTTCACATCTCTTGAAAAACTTTGGGCAATTACCCTCACCTTTGCATCATCATTGTCGATCTCTTCAAGATAGATGATATCAATGACCTTCACCATATGTTGCAGGGCTATAACCTCTGTACTTCCATCAAACAAAGGGAGTCTTTGACCATACCCTTGAGGTAGAATAGTGAGCTGAGAAGGTAGAATTAAAGGGCCAATCTAGCCATGAATTCTGCGGAAGGTGGTGTAGGAGTAACAATAAGATGTGATTTTTTAGGAAGTGATCAAGAAGGTGTGGAATATGTTGCCGTAGATGAATGAGATGATGAAGGAACAAACAAAATTTCCTTCTGATACTGAATAAGGGCTTTCTCGGTGGTGTACTACAAGGTATTGGCTAATTTCTGAAGCTTGAGGAATTGGTACAAAACCTTCCTATCAAATTCATATGTAGACCCTAAAGATGATGGATTTAATTCAAATTTTACCGGATCATATACTATCTATGAAAGTGAGGTTTCTGATTTAGTTCTGAACAATGAAAGCTCAAATTTGGTGTCGAAATATAAATCTTATAGAGTAGTCAAATCAACAGTAAATGAAACACATCTTTCCAGTGATGATGATGGTGAACTTGGATCAGTTTGCTAGAGTTGTGACCTTTTCTTCTTCAGAATCCTCTTAGGATCTTCGACCGGAGATGGTGGATTCAAATCAGGGTTTGATCTTGTGAACTTCTTCTGAGGAGCCAGTTCTGAAAACTGCACTTTGCGAATGTGAGTCAGCCTTCTTGAAAATTAAGTCCTGTCACCCGTAGGCTTAGATCTAAATGATTTTGTAGTAAAATCCCATGGAATATGTAGTCTTTCATTTCCCTAGCAACGATTCCAAAAAAATAATCCTCCACAATGTCCCAAGGCTGAGAATGGAAATCAACGGAGGCAACCTCAAACTAACCTTTTAGTTTCGCAGCTAGCCCTACCAAACCAGAGAGTTCTCTAACTATGATCACAAAAAAATATTGGCTAGAGGAAGAATGGATTTTAGGATAGGTATATTCATCTATAGGGTTTTGATAATTTAGGGTTTTTGCTGGATCAAGAGGAGAGGCAAAGAAACTAGGTCAGATTCGAAGGATTACATTTGCAGGGGTACAAAGGGGCATGGTAGATATGCGCTATGGCACCTTAGGGTTTTTCGATTGTAGTGTGGGGTGGAAATATAGAGGATCAAAATGAGTATGTGTAACATGAATTCATTTATCAGAAGATTACTTACACAAACATGAGTTTCCTACCAAAACAGAGCATGAGCATGAATATTTCTGTTTAACATATTATAGGAAAGTCATTGAAAATCATAGATATTTAAAGAGGATGAATTAAGTATTTATAAAAGTAAGTTACAGTAGAAAAAACTATGCCACAAAGCGATACCACATGAATCCATATATATATGCTGCAACTGAACTTGTGTTTCTAAAAATATGAAATGTACACAAGACTCCAAGCCTTCTACTCTATGATGTCCAACTTTGATTTTGACTGAAAATGACATACATATAAACCAAAAACAAATTCCCCTCTCTTAGGGGTCGAATACCTAACTATAGGAACAACTTACATAAATGTATCCAACCATAACATAATGACTAGGGAGGTTTTAAACAAACACTCTTTATAGACTTTGAATGACTTAGGCATCATAAATGATGTTCAAAATTACATTAAAAACAAACATATTTACATTTAATTACATAAAATAAACTCGCAACTAGAGAGTATACATCATGAAAACTAATATTTTATTGAAAAAAAATCGAAAAATTGGTTAACAGGAAAAAGTGCAGCGCCCACAGACAAATGTGCGGCGCCATCAGGCATAAGCACAACACCAACTTTAAGGAGACTTTTGAGAGCCTTTCACTGTTCCAAATCTTGCTCTGAAGGTACCAATGGAAATATTGGGATGTATCGTTGTCATTAGACACCTCAAACAAGAAAAATTGCCTCTTTAAGGCTGAGAAAATCTCATTCTCCCAAGGTCACTCCAAAAGCATAGTGTCTGGGTCAAAAAGGTGGCAGAAAGTGACTTTTTGGCCTCTTTTTTGCAGTTTTCTTCAAATATGTTTGCTGACATGGCATCAAAGGTACATAGCTGTGGTGTGCAGGTCAAAATCCATCCAATGCTGTATATTTTACCCCATTTTGACCTCTAAGGGAAAAGCGCAGCGCCAAGGCGCTACACTTTTGGCTGAACTGATTTTTTTGTTTAGGCCAAAAACATCAAAAATTCAAAATTTGATAAATTTCTTCAAAATTTCCCAAAAATTGTCCCATGAACCTAGGAGATGATGTGTCAAGCGATGAGGGAGACTTCAGCCAACAATTCAAGCTTGTCCTTCTCCTTTTGCCTCATTAAGGTTTGCTTTAGTTTTTTCTTCAATTGCTTGATTATGATTTGGGAGATCTTGTTCCTTGTGCAGTAGTGCATGGCCATGTGTCTCTGCATCTTGTTGTTACTCTTATCCATCTTGAGTAGCTTCTCTAAGTGGCAATTAACCTTGTCAAACCAAAACTCCTTGTTTTGCTCAATTTCTGCTGCAATTAGGTCATCAAAGTCCTCTTGACCTAATGGTGGAAATGGATCCCTTTGTTGCTCTATTTCCCTCTTGATACCTATGGTTGTTCTCCTTGGTTTGACCTGCTCTTATGGATCCTCTAACTCATCAACATCAACAATTCCCTTGCCTTTGGCATCATCTTTCTCCAAATCTAATTTTGTCTTGCTAAGAAAAAGTTTCTTAACTTGGAGTTGTTTGTTCCCTTGCTGAAGGAAAGTAATCATGAAGTTTGCCTTAGAAAATTGATCCTTTAAATCTCTAATCTTAGCCTCTTTATCTTAGATGATATTCTCAGATGTTTTGACCTCCTCATGTACCTCAAAATCTTCCATATGAGTGTCAAATTGTACCTGTGATTCCTCATGCAATGATGCCTCATGTGATGGTGTATCTTCAATTGTTGTAGCAGGCTGATCCATTTCCACACTAGCTAGAGAAAACATCAGCATCTTCCCTCTGGTGTAGGTATTTTTCACCTTAGCTCTAGATGTCCTTGTGATAGGTTTGCTTGTGGAAGAAACCTCTTGCTGCCTAGGTGAAGTCAAAGGTGTATAATGACTGCTTGACAGAGTAGGAGTAGGTAAGAGTTTAGTTGAATACATGAAACCATCCCATGAAAAATTTACCTGTGAAAGTTGATGGAAAACTAATATTTTCACCAATACATGATGGAACAAACTAGCATGGTGATCTTCTCCTTTGCTATTTACTTTATCTACCATTTTAACCATGCTTCTGTAAATATAACGAGGTAGGTTGAGTGCCTTTACACTGGTGAAAAGCATGAGTAGTCTCACATGATACTGATATAACCTGGAGAACCTATCCTCACGTGTGAAATATTTCATGATCATTTTAATGAGAGGAGAATATTTGTCAAGCAGGTGTTTGAATGGAAATATATGCTTTGGAACAACTTTGTATGCAGGTTTTAAGAACATCTTATAGTTTTCAATGTCAAGGTCTTTTTTCTTGAACCAAAGTTCACCATTGTTTGGAATCCATGTAGCCATGCAGATAGCCTCTGCTGAAAGGGTGAAAACAATACCTGTAATAGTCACCTTATCTCTCCTTAGACTAGTGGCAAAAGTTCTAGAAATCCTTTCATTGAAACCAAGCTCTTCAATCCTTTGGCAAAAGGAAAGACAACATGCATCTTGGAAATATTTTGCGAGAAATGGTGTAGTCATGAAATCCAATGCTATAGTGGGCTCATACCTACTGATTTGACCTCCCTTATGCCTTGTTTTCTCTGTACTCTCTTAATCCATAACTAACCCTAGCTCACTAGGAGGGGAAATTAGGGTTTAGTGTAGGGAAAAAAAAATGATTTGAGGTAGTTTTAAAAATGGAGGGGAATGAAGGGTTATAGGGAGTCTAAATTCTTAGGAAAATTTAGGGAGGTAGGGATAGATGTTAGGGAGTGGGGGAAAGTGGAGTTTTAGGAAATGGATGAGGGGAAAGGGCACAAAATGGAAAAACACATCCTAACCTAGGAATGTGTAGTGTAGGCTAGGGTTTTGGGAAAACTGATGAAATTGAGGGATAGGGGTGAGGGAAAATGTTTAGGAAGGTATATGAAAGGTAGGGGAAGGTGAGTAAACTTGAATGTGAGGGTTTTTCTCAGCAAATTTATCAAAGAGACTGTGAAGGCAACCAAATGCAGCAAACCCTAGAAGAAGGAATTCTGATTTTTCCAAGCATGCGGTAAATTCAAAAGAGGTAAATTAGGGAGCCACTTACTTGTACTAATGTGATGAATCCTACAACTGATGAAGCAACCACTGAAAAGAGGAAATCTCCCTTCTTGAAGAAAAGCGCAACACTCTTGAGAAAAGCACAACACAACTTGTGATAAGCACAACGCAACAAGGGGACTTGGATTTTGAAGGTGAAATTTAACTTCTCTGAGAGCTGAAAGGAAATTCAATGGTTGAAATATGTCTTGTGAGAGAGAAATGAAAAAAAAATGAGCTTTTTTGGTCTTATTAAAGGCTAGAAATCAAATTTCTTTCTTGATTGTGATGTGGTCCTACCATTCCTTTTCATAATTTGATGAGATGGCTTGTGTACTGCAACTTAGAGTTTTTTTTACATATATTACATCATGAATAAGATAAAAATACACCTTAGTAACCTTTATTGATCATTTTCCCCTATCACTACTCCTTCGAATGATGACTTTGATGGTGAAATGACTCATTTACATGACATTTTTTGATGACTTGACCATAATGATGACACCTAATGGAGTATGAAAATGATGATTTGGACCCTAAAACATGACTAACCATGAGATGATGATTGAGATAATGATCGAGATATTTCGCTGATGACATTACAATAAGTGATGGCATGACCAAAATGACAATTTGACCATGAAATGAAGGAAGTAGTAATACATCAAGACACACTAACCAGTTACCAAGTTTTTATTTGAAAACTTATTGAAACTGTAAAATTTTGACCTAAAATCCTAACAAAAACTTTGAAAGAGCACATTTTATCACTGGTGACTAACATGACTGACAAACACTAAGATGTTTCTCCCTCTCTGATGCTATCCTTTTAGATCGAATTATGCCCTCACTAAAGGTGTGAACTGGGCAGCTCAACGTGCCAAGATAATTGATGCTCTCACAACTATGTCTTTCTTCATCCCTTCGAGTTGGTCTTATAATCTCTCATTGAGACTTCAACGACCAATATTAAATCTCCATCAACGACTAAGATCAATTAGACTTCATCAATAGAATTCTCTAGAGCAATCTTGAAAATCCTTAATTAATTACTTTAATTAACTAACTTTCCTAAGTTAACTTAGGAAATAATTCAATTATTGGATGATTAATTTAATTAAGGTGTTTCAAAGCCATAGCTCAGGAAATCATTTATGGGTATTTGAGATATTGTGTTCCTTAGCCTCTTAGCACAACCCGAGACTAGAACACATGTGTGATGTTACTGTCATAATAAAAAACTAACTTGTAGCGGTGGTCTTGCTAGCTGAAGTTTGTGCTTTCTCCATAGGGTTGGAAGTGATAGGGCTACTTGGTTGCTTTTCCTTCATTTTCGAAGGCCCTGTGATCTTAGGGTTAGGAGGCTTGGATCCTTGAAAGAGAAAATATGAGTTGTCTGAGTTCTCCGATGAATTGGATAAAGTTTTAGGTGGGAGAGGAGGAGGGAATTGAATTCCCAAAGATCATAATAGGACCCCCGAGTGTCAAAAAACCCTGTACTAGATGGAAGTCCATGTATGTAATTATTCCTTCCACAACACATAAAATCTCTTCCTGGTCGCTCAAATGATGACCCAATAAGTTCTTGACAACCCAGTGACCATTGCTAGCATTCCTGAGCTCCTTAGCTTCGATAGTGACAACTAAGCGTCTGATATGCCGAGGCATATCTTCATCAAATTATTCCTCCCCTTGACCATGCCAAGGTGTGGGACGCTGATGCCCTTGTCCTCACCCTCCTCTCCTAGTAGAACCTCTTTCTCGAACCATGGCTATTAGGTAGGAAGAGTTTATGCCCACAATTCGAATCTCCTTGACCTTTGCTACCCAACAAGTGTAGCAGAGGCTAACAAGCGCAACATAGATCCTCAATAGAGACTAGCTAGTGAAACAAAGGCTTGCAACGAAATATAGCGAATGTAACAAAGGTGAGCTTCATGCAGAGCATGATAAGTGAAGCAATGAATGATCCATTGTGGTTTAACTCCAAATTCCGTATCCCAAGTGAAACGTAAATGCCTATGCCTTTTCCATCTGCCACCCTTCCTTTCGCATTGAATGTGGGTTGCACGAGACACTGAGTGAAATTTCCACCCAACCATGGACATTAAATCTCTAGGATGTGTTGGCATGGGTGGCATCAATGTTTGCATTGAGTGAGAAGGCAACCGAATGTGGGGAGGGAGGAAAATGGTTAGTAGAGGCTTTGTAGGATCTATGGAAAAGAGTAAAAATGTATTTCTTATGTATGTTGGAGGAAGAGAGAATAGTATATGGCAAAGGAAGATAATTACTGGAGACTTTGTAAGATCTAAAAAAAATGTGTAAATAGATTAGGTGGTCTATATGCTAAGAAAGAGAGAAGATTTTATATTGATATAAGTCATTTAAAAATACTAGGATATATGGAAATTGTGATATAAGTTGTTTAAAAAACTAGGACTTATGAAAAAGGGTAAGAAATGATTTCATCTATAAGTTGGAGGTAGTTGAAGATTTTATAGTAATATAAGTTGTTGAAAGCAACCTAGATCCATATTAATTTCGAATTATGGAGTACTTAGAGGGATAAAATCTCTCAAGGTGCAAACCTTTCCTCATGTTTTGCATTATCAAAGAGGTTTTCTCCTCAGGAGATTTGATCCCTCTTGGTGCTTGACATATTTGAGGTTAAGATGAATCTTAATAATTAGTGTTTAATTTAAGGATGTCGAAGTGACAAGATTTAATCCACTTACGTGTAAATTTCTACATTGACTTATGGTTGTAATGATCAATGAATAGGGAAATGGAATTGATGATGGAGTAATTTATGTCTATGAATATCAATGAGATCCTTGTTGTTCATTATATTGATGCTCAATTCACTTATATTCTACAATCCCATCCAAAATAGACATGTCTTCCCATGTCTTCCTATTATAATATAGACTTATATATTCATGTATAGATGGATGTCAAGTGGGTATAGTTTTAGTAGTTGCAAGGAAAATTGTTATCCTCCCTACATTGTGACACGATGCTCTTTGTAAGTTGTTTGAATATTATGAACATCATCAGATTGTTAACAAAACCTATAGCTTCTACAAAATTAGGTTTACCCTAAGTACCATCCTCAGAATAGGTGAAGTGACCAATAGATTTCCTAGGATATATATATATATATATATATATATATATATATATATATATATATCTTTGTGTGTTGTTTGTGTGTGTGTGCACATGTGCATGTGTGTGTACAAAAAATTAGAACCACAAAGTATGTATTATATGTACACAAACATGCTATTTTAGGTGCATCCATAACTTTGAAGCAAAAGCATTGAAAAGTCTCATATCTATACCTAATTATACAATCATCCAAAAAAAGAGAAACCATTATAAACTTTATTCACAAACACGACTATGATTGAATCATAAAACTAGGGAGACTAATCATATATGAACACGTATATCCAACCTTTTCTTCTTCTAGCCTATAAAAAAATGGAGAAAGAGAGAGAGCCTCTTTAAAAACAGTTTTAAATCCAATATTCAACGAGTCTTTGTAAAAATGTTTAAAATATTATGTTGTGAAATTTCCTTTTAATTTGTTATTATTTACATTAAAGGGGAGAAATATGTGTTTTACAAATTGATTATACCATTAATCAATCTATATTTATCCTAGTTATCCCAAGAGCTCTTTGGCATGGCCCATTGAGTCTGCAATGATTGTGTCGAGAAACATATTCTATAGCCTAATATGAAGGTGATACATAAGTATGTCACGTCTCCAATAAAAAATAAAATAAAAATATTTACTCAAAATAAATTAATTAATGTCAACCTAAAAAAATAAAAATATTTATATAAATAAAAAAAACATAGAAATCAATTAATACAACAATTACATTTGACCACATAAGATTTATCAATCACTGTATTAGGTTCATCATACTCGAGCTTCTTGGAATCCTTTGCATTTGCTCGATTTCTAGGTGAGTTCACTGACTTTAAACATTAGAACTTTATTAGGTTCATCGTGCTCGAGTTTGATGTGATCCTTTGCGTTCGATTTTTAGGTGAGTTCACTAAGTTTAAATATTATAAATTTTGTGACTTGGAACAACAACTTGAGCAGTGATACAAAATTGCATATAAATAAATAATAATTTATAATTAACATTAAGTAACAATAATTGATTTATATATTAAGAAGAATTGATACTTAAAGAGAAAAAACGAAATTTAATTTCTTTAAGAACACTCAACCATAGCTTTACAATTTACAAATGAAAATGACATTAATCTCATGTACTATAAAGTATTGCACAACCATGGAAACTTCGCAATTGCTGAAATGAGAAGTGTTCACTGTCATATCGAATGTAATAAGTTACATATGATTTTGTCGGTCATCATTTATATCTTTAAATTTAGAGAGTGAGCTTTACTATTGTTGGCCTTCGATTTCCAACATTTAAAAAATTCACAAATAAGTGTCTTGTTCATTGATATTAATATCGTTAGATGAGTTGGTCCCTTGATCTATTCACTGAATTTGAGTGGCTCCTACTTTGGGAAAGAATTCTAACCCACTCACATGTCAACAACTAAATTCCACATAAAAGGAGAAAAATCACACATGCTTAACGCCACTTCCATATTTTAAAGTGGAGAGAGGGACATCTTATATTCGTGATTAGGATGTGTGTATTCAACAAAATTTGTTTGTAATTTCCGATTGATATGAGCGGTTTTTTTTCTGTAATGGTTGCAATGTGTGGCATAAATATTTTAATGTTGATTTAATAATATTTAAGATAAGAGAGATGTTGTAGCGATTGTAAATAAGTGTAAATATTTAATTTTCTATGGTTAAAGTATTTCAATGTCTAGGTGGTCTCACGTAGACCATGTTTGTTGACCACCGTTTGCAGCATATAACAAAAATACAAAAAAGAGACTAAGGACATCGCCCATAACCGAGAAGGCCAAAGACACCAAAAGACAAGTAACACAAAGAGAACACATGTGGTTATGCTAGTCATCTGACGTGATGGAAGCTGGGTTGTTCGAGGTTGTTTCTAGAGGAGACGAAGGGCGGAAGGCGCATTGGACATTCCCTTCGAAGTGAGCCATCCACGACTCTAGCTTTTCCACCTTTTCTGAAAGCAGGTTTTGGCCATGCCAGACCACCACCATTCTCGAACCTGGCATTGGAAGTAATGCATCTTATCCAAGGTGTTTACCAGTTCAACATTCTCCTCCCTTCTTATCCTCTCAGTCGATTCCAACGGTTCCAACAAGGATTGAATTAAATCGCGATAATTCTTCAGGCAACATTGTTGAATTTCCCGCGGACCAGGTGTCTAACGCCTGCCAGACCCACGACTCACCTACCACCACACCATACGCCACCTTGCCTCCAAGGTTGCTGAGACTTCCCTCCACTACGCGTCACCTGTTCGCCACCTCTGCAACCACCTCGCACACCAAACCCCATTCATGGGGAGCGACCTATTGTCTTTCCACCCCAGCTTGTCCTTGACACCTACATTCCCGAATCCAAAGATTGAATTTTCATTTTAGGGTCCCCTTGTTCCGCTGAGCTTGGCTTAACATGGAGGGAGGACCGCCCACACTGCGGAGATGGGCACATACTAGTTAGATCTGCAATAAAACTATCGGTACCCGAATCAAGAGCGTCAGAACTGCTGCCAGCCTCAAGGCACGCTTGACCTCTAACCGCCAAGACCTCCCCGCCCAGGGCTGAGACTGCCAGTGACCCAAAATGAGTTGAGAACAAACACTTCCTTTCCAAAGGCAACAACACGCAACAACCAGACTTTCGCCACCCCACCAATCTTTCCCCTCGAGGTTTCGGTTCTTCAAAGCACTGAAATTTTGGAAATTCAGATGTAGAATGCCTAGGAAAATCTCAAACCTACCTGAAGCACACCGAAGAGCTTCTCGCAAACCGTACCAGCAAAACACCACCATGAACTTAAAGTAATCGACTCCACTTTCCCCACAATAGACATAAAAACACACACTGAAACGTAGAGCAACCCAATTATCGGTCCAACAGCCTATGAAAGAGCGCCCCACATAGAGCCACCACCACCTCCAAAAGCACCGTCAACTATACTGCCTCCAACAATCTCCAAGAAACCAACAACCTGCACCTACCAATTTCCAACTGAGCCAGAAATACCAACTAGTCAACATCACCGTAGGCCTCACTGTGCATGCACAAAAACGCACGGGTTACCACCCTTGGAAAGGAAGAAGGACAAATTTGTGGAGCCAAGAGTCGGAGAGGAAGCTCTGTGGATTCCATCGTGCTGAGAAAGACTGACTTTGTTTCCTTCTCCTACACACATAATACCAACCGGGAGCACGAAACTGTATTGAAACACCAACATAAATGCCATTTCCATAACCCATCCTGCTCCTTAGATCCTTACCTCCCACACTTGACAAGGTGTTGAGATTTTTCACACAGATGCCATAACGCTCCCCTATATGTCGGATGAATTGAGAGGATAGGGAGGTCAATCCTCCATCTATTTTCCAGTTGTTTACATATATGGGCCACGAGGTGCCACGTGCTCTGGCATTCTCACCCCCATCGGGGAACATAAAATGATAGTCTTGCATGAACAATAAAAGTGAATTAAGTCTTCATATCAGTGAAGATGGATAAAAAAATATCGATAAAAAAAGTGAATTAATTATTCATCCAAGTGCACATAAATAAAATTAATAAGAAAAATGATTTGCATAAATGAACATTTTAATTTAATATTTTATGATTTATCATTTTAATATAAATTTGAATATGATTTCTAATTTTTTCTTAACCTTGATCCAAAATACATTTAAAATATTTATTAGAGGAAGAGATATATTTATAAACATTCAATATAAACCATCTCTCAATAATTTAGATAAAGATGTTATTCAAAATTCATTTTTAAGAGATATAGAAAGTGGAGATGCGATAAAATAAAAATGCACATTAAATTATTTTACAAAAATGCTTCATGAGAGATCCTAACATGAAAATAATTTGCATAAGAAATCCCTACACCAATTATCTATCAAACTTTCCACAATGCTATCAATAAACAAATTATTTCAAAGTTTCGCAAAGAAACAATTTATTTCAAGGGTAATCTTGAGGAAGTAAATTATTAAAAATACCCTTCAAGGAAACCATTAAGAATAAATTAGCTGTCAGAGTGGTCATGTATGGAATTAAATGAAATAGTTGTGCATAATTAATCCTCTTGCAAATTGAAAATTAGTTGTTAACAAGATCATCTTCCTTTTTTATCATCAACTAATTATTGTTATACAATTACATATACACGCATAAATACAACACAATGACTGTAACATCACAAACATTACTATCCAAATCGAGACACAAAAACAAAAACCACTCAAAGCATCCAAAATTATATATGCAAACCACTCAAAAAATCCAACACACAGGCTAGATTAAAAAAGATAATGTTAAGGTTAGCTCAGGCAATTAAAACATAATGTAAAGTCAGCACAAAGCTTTCAACAAAAAAAAATAAAAATAAAAAATGCATTGGTTCACCATGCAATTTTTTGACAATGGCTTAATGCATGAAACATGGCTATAAACTTTATGTATAATGACAAGATTCAAATTGATGAACTCACCAATATCAATCTAAGTCCAACGAATATTGTATTGACACATCATTGATTTAAATCCTCAAACATATCCATAAGAATAAACATGTAAATTTCAAAGTATGAAGTTCATCTCGACCATATACATAATAATGATAACCTGAAAATGAGACATTATTGCCCACAACTAGAACCATGCTAGATCCATCTAACTCTGGATCTATCATGCACTGAGAGGGATCAAATCCCTCGAGGTGAAAACCCTTCCTCAAGTTCTACACTCCAAAAATAAGGTTTGCACCTCGAGGGATTTGATCCCTCTCGACATATGACAGATCCAGAGTTAGATGGATCTAGGTTGGTATGTTATAGACATAGATGATTCAAAATTTCACATTCTCCTTTAAACTAACAACCATATTGACTAGTGGTTTAACACTTAGTTGGTTTCCCTCTTTGAGGGTTTCAACCACGTAAAACACAAGCTTGTTAGTCTTTGATCTAGTTGGTGAGTAGTTAGTCAAGGCATTTGTGTTGTGTGAAAATAATATGTTTTTAATTTACACATGGTGTTGAAGCCAATATAAGACCCACCCCATTGTAGGTCAAGATTCTTAACATTTGTCACTACATGGATCAACAATTTTTAGGTTTTTATATTTATATGATTTTTTTGGCTACATGGATTTTTTCATTACATTTAGAGTGCTACTTGTAGTTGGAAACATCTTTTGTTTCACCTAAAGTTTAGTTTTGTGCAATATATGACCTTTTTTTGCAAGATTTAGAGATATAATGATTCATTATGCCTTTTATTTTTTATTTATTTTTATTTCTATTTGATGTTAATATTTTAGTTTGCTACTTTTTTTGGTTTAGATATGCTCTTTTTTGTGCACTCTATGTGATATTAGTAAATAAAAAATAGAGAAAAAGCTGTTTTCATTACTGTGTGTGTTCCTTGCTTTACACTTTATGTGATTTCAACAAATCGGAAATAAAGAAAAAAAACTTTGATTTTCTTGGAAGGTTAACTAAGATCTAACATCATAGTTTTAAAGTTAATAAAAAAGTATGATATATATATATATATATATATATATATATATATATATATATATATATATATATATATATATATATATATATATATATATATATATATATATATATATATATATATATATATATATATATATATATTTGTGCGTGTGTGTGCATGTACAAGTTAATTTTTTTCGAGCAAAAATGATGTTTTGGGGATAAGCACACATTCAAGGAAAAAAGTAAAAGAATTAAGAAGAAGAAGCTCCCTCCTCTCTCATAACATTGCTATATATTTTGCTTTAAGTTACTTGATTAAAAAATTATTTTGCATTTGACACAGGGGGGATAGGAAGAAAGGGTAGAGCCGTTAGAACAATGGAGAACCTAGAGAGACACAAACCAAACCACTGAGGTGAAGAGAAGAAGCTAAAAATAAAGCCCAAACATACTAAGATGCAACAAAAATCATGGAAAATAGCCTCAAGACATAAATATAGACAAGCCAAGAAAAAAATGACTAGGCAGATTAAAGCAGGAGGTTTATCTCTGAAATGGTCACTCCGAGAATAAAGTCACATACCCAGAATTGGAGGCATCACTGTTGTAAAGCGAGGAAGTTGGTGATCCAATATGGTCCCTTTATATTCCAAAATTAGCTTCCAGGTGAGTATTTCTCCTTTTGTCCACCACTCACAGGCATACAATTCTTTCCCTTCCCTTCTCTTAAGTCACCTTGGAACCAGAGTGGACATAGAATATCTGAATATTGTGTTACCGCTTCTTGTTTTTCTACCTAATGGAGAGGTGATTTCAATGTTTTCTATGTTGAATCTCAGCATTAACTTCCACAGGGCTAAGAAAGTTCGGGACACTAAAATTTTTGTGTTCTATGCTTACTTCCTTCAATTTTCAGCTGCTTATGAGAAGGTTATGGCCCTAAGGGGTAACATAAATGAAAATCTTAGAAGTACAATCAACTGGGAAAGCTGCCTCTCTATGGAAGGAATGCAATCCTACCAATCCTGCATCTACAGACTGAAATTAGAAGGGAATCTCTTACTCCCTTATCTAGATGAGATGCAAACTCAGATGGAGAAGCTCTATATAAATATATCCAAAATGATTCAATATGATCTTGTAATGTACTAAAACAAAATACTGAATCCTTTTACAATTTGCGGAAACCAAATTCAATCACACAATCACATAACAAGTAAGAGAAAGAAATATCAAAAGCACAACACAAGATGTATCTCGGGAAAAAAAACTACTCAAAACCCCATTATCTATATATATCATAAAGTCAAGGCCATGAAACAATACAATGCTTTTTTTTCTCTAAGAAACCTCTGGACTTTGCTGACTATATCACTCTTATCTATGAAAAAACTATCAAATACTTAACCAATTCTTAGCCTTCGTCTTACCAGACTTGTTCATGCATTCTTGGAGGAATTGTGGCCCTATTAAATAGGAAATTCCCAAGAATTTATTGCGCAATTCATCCAAGGCTTCCTGATGAATCTATACATGACATGTACAATTTTCTAATTATACAACTAATAGTTATCTTCCCTTTAACCTCAAAGTCAACTGGGCCTTCCTTAGAGCTGACATGCAAAAACTATTTATAGTGAATTATGAGTTAAATAATTGATCACTACTTGTGAATTAAATCAGATTTTATTCGCTGGACCTATCACTAGCTTGTCTCTCAATTAGAACCAGTTAAACTAATTTTAACTCAATTAATTGAGTTAACTAATTAAAACTCACAAATAACTGTAACTGGACCCCCTAAAATCATGGGAGAACTCTACATGCCTTCCCTCTGACCCTCAACTCGAATTTCATAAGCTAACTAAGTCTTCCGAACTCAATTAACTAATACAAGTTGTCATGAGATGAAATTACAATTTCTCTTCCAATTTAATTAAGGGAAAATTAAATCATAAGCCCCCGTGGGTGTCATTTCTTGGTGCCATTTCAACACTCCCTCTAAAAAATAAATGGATTATTTCTATCCCGATCCTGTCTCTGTGGAATTTGAATTTGCTTCTTTCCAGTGCCTTCATCAAGATGTTTGCATCCTACTCCTTCGTTGGAATGTACTCTAATGACTTAATCTGCCTCTGCACACAATCTCTGAGATGGTGATACCAGATATCAATATGCTTGGACTTGTCATGAAAAACCGGATTAACCGAGAGTTTGATGCGACTTTGGTTATCACATCGTATCACTGTCATATCCATATGCCGACCAAACAAACCAACAAGTATCTTCCTCATCCAGATGGCTTCACATGCTACATGACTGGAAACCATGTAATATTCCTCTATTGAATTGAGTGCAATTGATATTCGTTTCCTGTTGTACCAAGAAACTGTTGCTGATCCTATGCTAAATATGCCCCTTGATGTGATCTTCCTCTGGGATGGAATCTTAGCCAAATATCCATCGGTGAAGCCTTGAAGCTTCACTCCCTTTGTATGTATGTGCGATAGTCCATACTTTGTAGTGCCTCTGAGGTATCTCAACACATGCTTTCCTGCCTTCCAAAAGAGTTTGGTAGTATTAACCATAGCTTGATTAAGCTCGTTAACCGCATAACAAATTTCTGGTCATGTGTTCACAAAATACATGAGTGAACCCACAAGCTGCCTGTAAACAATAGCATCCACTACTTAGCCTGAAGTAGCATCCTCCTTCCTCCAATTTCCTACTAGAGGAGTCTCCATGGGTTTGTTTCCTTCCATGTGGAACTTACTAAGGATCTCGTTGGCAAAATTTCTCTGAGATACAAATATATCCCCATCTCTTTTCCATATTTATAATCCCACAAAATAATGCAAGAGCCCCATGTTCTTCATCTCAAATTCTCTTGCAAGATCCTCTTTGCAAGACTTGATGAACTGCTCATCACCTTTCAGTATCCGATCAACGACATAAAACACAATAATCAAAAGCTTACCATCAACCAAAATATGATATAGATTCACATCCACTTCACTCTTGTTGAAGCCCAACCCGGTGAAATAGCTATTGTTCGTGGTGTACCAAGCACGAGGTGCCTGCTTCAACCCATACAATTCTCTCTTGAGTTTGCACACATGCGACTATTTGTCTAAGGTCTCAAAACCTTCTGGATGCTCAATGTACACCTATTCCTCAATAAATCCATTGAGAAAGGCTATCTTTACATCCATCTTATGTATCTACCATCCAATATGCGTTGAGAGTGCAAGGATGGATCTGATAGATGAGTACCTTGCGACTGGTAGAAAAGTATCATCATAGTCAATCCCCTCTACCGGAGAGAACCCTCTGGCCACAAATCTGGCCTTGTGCTTCTCGACACTCCCATATGATGCCTGCTTCACCTTGTAGAACCATCTAGATCTTAAAACTGACTTCCCCACTGGTCTTGGGACAACTTCCCATGCATAGTTTTATGATAATGGAGTCATACTCCTCAACCATGGAATCAAACCACACTGGTTGTTGCACTGCTTCCTCGAAAGAAGATGGTTCTATCACAATACCTTCACCCATAAGATCCATGTATCTAATGTACTGTTCTGGGGACCTTCTCTCCCTACGTTGTGATGTGGGTGCTCCCACATTCTCTCTCGCATCTAGAAACAACCTGTCAGTCTCTTTGGTGTGCTTCCTTCCATCTATGGTGGATGGATTTGCATGAGTGGTTTCTACCACTCTCTTTTCCTCTGCTTTTTGTTGCTCCACATCCCGAGGTTCTTCTTTTTGAGCCAAGATCTCCTCAACTACATGCAAGTCAAGATTCCTCTCAAGGGACAATCACATGGCTTTCTCTTCATCGAATTTCACATCTCTTCTGACCACTATCATCCTGTGTGCTGGAAAGTACCACTAGCATATTTTGCCTAATTTTCGATTGCCAAAATGTCATCATTGCGACACATAGGCATCCCAAGAGCGATACTTTGAGGTGGGGAAAAACTTCGTTTCCTATCCCGTCACAATTCCAACACTTCTAATAACTGTCGGTAGAGTGACATAAGACATGAAACATGTCTTCATTTAGTCAATCTTACAATCGCGCTGTTTATTGTCACTATTCTGAAATCATGTGGACATGTCGGTATTACGACACCAATGCCTTCCCAGAAGGTGTCGCAATACCGATGGCCTGTCGTCGCACGACCGTCTCTATTATTTTTTAGCGAAGGAAACAACTTGAGAGTGCAAGCTTCTGTGATCCATAACATTTTAAATATAAATCTTCTGGGAAATCACATAATATATTTTGGAATTGACGCGTTTCGAACTACCAACTGTAGTTCATCATGAAACAACTGTCAGAAGTGCCACGATAGTCATCGCTATTCCTACAAATTGCATAACATTTTTGTGACGGTTGGGACATACCAGTGACGGAAACAACCATTAGAAGTGCGACGAAAACAACCGTCGGAAGTGCGATGGAAACAACCGTCATAATTGTGATGCAACTCCTAGAATTCTTTTTTGGGGGCAGAAGTAACCCTGAGATGATCATCCACTTTACGAAGGAACTCACATTTGGCTTATGGCATGATATCAGTAGTTGATAAAGGGGAAAGGAAGATGTACGACCTCCCAAGCGAGCTAGGATGCAAGAAAAATGTCTCAGCTATCTTACATCCTAGCCTAGCTCGCTTGGGAGGTTATCAATCTTCGTTGCTCATTTATCAACTATTGGGATCATGCCAGAAGAAAAAGTTGAGTTCCTTCCTAAAGTGGGTGATCATCTCAGGCTTATTTCTGCCCCTACGGAGGTATCTCCGATAAGAATTTGGTACCTTTTTTATAAGATCAAGGGCATGTCATGGCCGACATCATTTTTTTTTGTTAAAACTATTTGGTAATGTATTATTACATGACAACATCTCTGTTATCCAGGTTGTAGAATGCATATCAATGCAATGACTATAACATCAAAAATATCCTTACTCATGGTCTTTCCAACAATCAAGGAATAAAATCATCCTACATGGAGTCGAGGATGACTTGCTTTGTCTTGGCCATCATTTTATATTTTTCCAACTACATGGGATCAATAGGCACAAAACCCTGCACATTGTGCTCCATCAACAATAGTACTTAACACTTCCACAAATGAAGTTTCAGGGAACTTTAATCTATCTTCATATCTAAGATTGAATGTAGTCACAGTACTAGAGAAAATAAATCAACCTAGAGACCACCTATCATAGATCTGCAATGTTTTTCTTAAGTATGGATCTCAAAATTCCACCATTGAAACCTTTTGACAACTCCCTAGAGCAAGTATAAGCCCTACTACCCATACATGGATGCTTGGAAGGATTTCAACAAACACAATTTGATGTCAAAAATCAGACAATAATAAGTTGATTCTAAAATTAGGAATTTAACCTAAAATTATATATAGTTAAAACCAAATACACCAATCAAAATAACTATAGGGTATGCTAACCTAAAATGACATACTATTGATACTATAAACAAAAATATCTCAACTTTAAAAACCACATATCATTGTTTCTATATTAAATTTGAAAGGATTAAAGCTAAAATGTTATAGCTCAAAATCTCAAACTCTCGAACCACCACAGTGGTTCACCCTAATTATTCTTTATTGGATAACAAGAGCGTAAAATGAAGCTGGACATATGCACTAAGCATCAAGCCCTAATCCCAATGCACCTTCCTTGCATAAGATAGATGAGGGAAGAATGTGCCTTTGCTGGAGATGTACTGAGGCATTCACAC
The DNA here is from genome assembly GCA_034641835.2 of Pinus albicaulis. Classification (NCBI taxonomy): domain Eukaryota; kingdom Viridiplantae; phylum Streptophyta; class Pinopsida; order Pinales; family Pinaceae; genus Pinus; species Pinus albicaulis. The sequence goes on from CM076572.1 coordinate 550,620,583, forward strand.
ATGCATTGAGAATGCATGCCTCCTATATATATGCACCCTTAATAATACTTTGGATGGCACATGCATGCACCCTCTATCTCTCCTCCATATATGCCCTTGTGCCCTCATTACCTACTGTGTAGAAGTGTTGAAAGAGATGGAAACAACCACAACAATATACTCTACTTGAAGAGGAAGGTGCCTGTTGTCCTCAACTTAGTGCTCCTAAATTGAGGTCATAAATTATCAACGAGGGTCAGTAAACTGCTGAAGTGTGGTGCACTATATGTGCCTAGGTATCTGTTTCTCACTACGTCGTGTTTAGTGTTTTTATGATGTTTTTGGTTTTATGGTTTTATGTTAAGAAGGAAGAGAACTAAATGTTGTAAAAGAACAGTTGTTGGTCACACTAAAAACAGAGCAAAGCCTATACTAGAGAGCATAGAATGCAAAGTTTGATAATGACTCATAGCAAGAAAATAAATCACAACATGAACTCAATAACTCATAGCATAAACTCATCCAATTCATTCATTAGAAATATGTTGGAATAGCTTGAGAAAAGGACAAGTTAGCACAAATTAGGTTCTCCTAAGTAAACAACCATCTTTACAATATTACAAAGAATCTCATCCATGGATAAAATTTTATTGGAACACAATTGGAAAAAGACTATTTGTAACACAATACGATTTCTACTCTGAATTAACTTGTCATGCTAAGATCAATTCATTCTGCGGCTCAACTTGTCACCACTAAACCTTATTCAAAAGTTAGATATTTTCTAAAATAGTTTTTGGAAAGAAAGGTTTAATTGTGAAATTGCAAAAGATTGCAGAACAATCAAGGCCTTAAACTGATATCACTAACTCATTCCTGTTCATATGATGATGCATTAATAGAAAGTCAAAACAAGATTAGTTTGTAAACAATGAAGGCCGTGAAGTCTAATTTTGACAGTTAATACAACTAAAATAACAATGGATAACACTGAACTAGAATGCAATTGATCAAGCTTAAAACACAGTGATCACAAGTAAACTAGAATGCTTTTATCCTAACTTTGAAATACAGTGATTTGGAATTGAACTAGAATTTCACTAATCTAAATTAAAGTACAGTGAACAGAGTTATACTAGAGTGCCATTATCAAACTTGAAACACAGTGACAGAATTAAACTAAAGTGACATCTACCTCTGGAGTACTACAACTAGACTAAAGATGCAACTAATCACTAAAATGTCTTAGCTCTGTCTCATTCGGAATTAGTGGTATTTTGGAATAATTTATGGAACATGAATGGCTGCAACATGTTATGTAAATGAGCATGAAAGCATACAATTCAACAAAACAAAACAAAGCTCTAAAACACCATAGCTATGTCTCATCTAGAATTAGTGATATTTTGGAAGAGTTTATAAGATCACGACTAGCTGTAACAACTGATGTAATCGAGCACAAAATCATAAAGTTCAAAGAAATGCAACTAACTCCTAGATACTACAGTTATATCCCATCCAATGTGAGTGATATTTTGGCAGAGTTTGTAAGGATAAGACTAACTGTGACATCCACTGCAAGTAAGTATAAAAACACAAAGTTCAGAAAATTAATTAAACTAAGAATTAAACAAGGCTAAGTTACTTATCTAAACCATATGAACAAAGCTTCTCAAGTAGCAGGGCCCTCTACCACCGGATTAGCACGCAAATCTACTCAAGATTGACTCAGCTCTTGCAATAAAGTGATGCTTCTTTCATTAAAGGAGAAATTCTTCAAAACAGAGTATTTACGGTCTTCAATGATCTAGCAATGAAACATAAATCTAGCTAAGCTGTTTCTCGGTCTCCCGAGCCATACTTATAACAAAATTACATAAATGTCTTTGAGATAAATCAGGAGTAATTGTCTTTTCAAACTAAAATCGAACTAGGACTCTGGTGGTGGCCTCGTTCTATGATTAAGGACATCTGTATAGTCCTTGTCCTATTAGAAGTCTGTCACCTAGTTTTGGTTTCCCACATGCATAACCGCCTGTAGACTCGAGCTCAGACTTCGTGGGGAGCAAGAAATGATGGGGGAGTGACGTGGAATACGACCATATGCATTTTTCCTTGTGGTGACACCTGGAACCTGTGTAAACATGAGAACGGCTGCGGAATAGGCGACTGGCTACAGAATGACTGTGTTCTGTAGCCAGTTTAGTCAAAAATTGCTACAATAACAAAATCATGAAAACATAGAAAGTTAGTCATTATATACATTCTTAAAGTAATCCTAATTAATCCTATTGATCATTTAAGCCTGTAATTGATGAGGGACAAAGAAAATGAAGTGAAATGTGGTGGAAAAGAAGGACATCTTCGGGGCTCAACAGTGCCATAGTTGGAACACAGTTTGAAGTACAAACAAGTAAAAAAGTAACAGTTACTACATAACTAACATTAACTACTACAACGAACAAGGAATCCGCTTAATAAATGCAGTCCATTACATCCTATCCATTACAAAACTGTCTACTGAATTCCCACATCAACAAGGTTGTTATTTAGCTTGGTTTTATCTTTCTGAAAGCCCTATGAAAGTGGTTTTAACGCTAATGTTAAATTCTGTTGCAAAAGTAAAGATGTTTTAATCCACCTTTGCTTACATAGAAAATAAAGTGACAAGGCCAAAATGTAACTGCGTGTTTAGTGTGTCCACATTATGCATTGATAAATATGCGAATCCATAATCCACAATAGTGTTAGAAACAAGGTGCTCCTACAACCTACTGTGGAAAGTTATGTCACAACTAACAAAATAAATTGAAAAAAATGGCATTTGAAATCTAATGGAAAATAAATTACAACTATGTTAATTGTCCAACACAACCATCTACAACTATGTACTAATTATGCAAAATAGCAACACCAATTTCAAATATCACAAAATTATTTAACAAATTGACTGCATTTCCCTAGCATACAGTGCATCAACTTGTCATTAAAGGTTGGATGAATTAATAGGCAACCACGGGTCCACAACAATAGACTGAATACTCTTGCAGCCATTACAGACCAGTTCCAAGCAATATACAACCTTCTCCATTTCAATATACCGTAGATTGTATCCTGGCTATAATCATAACGAAGAAGTTACATGGATGGATATGAATCAAAGCAGTAAATTTGAAAGTAATTGAGGAATAATATAGTATGTCGTTTGGAATCCAGACAACTCCAAGTTCTGAAAGACAAACAAACATTGTCATTCTTGTTTTGGGCGTATTGTTTGAACTAGAAAAAAAGGGGGGGGTGCTTACCTTATCAAATAATGATTTTGGTAAGAACGTGATTGGCCACTCCTTGAACACTCCTAGCTGATATATTATGATGGTCTTAATTTTTACAGGGCTCCAAACAATGATTTAAATTAGATGGAAGCTAGATATGTATTGAACACTTCTAATTGATCTATTTCTACGTACTGACTTTCACAGGTCCCATTGGAATTTCTCTATATGCAACTAACATATTGTCCCGACAAGTTACAACAACCACGTATGGACATGAAGCTCTGATCAATCTCATATGATTCTAGAGCACAAATACAAACATGTTAAATAGAACAAGAATCATGTATTACAAATCTCAAAACAGAGATAAAGACCAAGTCAAGAATTGCATTTTTTAAAATAGATGGATAGAAATTAAAATAATATTAGACTTATCTACAAAAGGAAACATCCTCAGCAAGGAAGCCTAAACCAGAAGGTAAATCAAGATACAAAACATCAGTGTTGCTGACTTTATTCTGATCTTTAATATTAAAATTGCTGAGCAAATTAAGGGTGAGGCATTGGCCCTATGGTACTTTAATTTCCTATTTTTCTGAGATTTTAAAGCTACATATGTATTGATATCCAAATTGTAGCAATATATAATGGGCAAATACAAAAATGCACTGAGTATTAGTTTGAATGCCACAGAAATATGGCTAAGATTTTTTTACAACCATAACCTTTGAATCAAAGAAAGCCAAAGGCTTGATAGAATAGGCAAAACATGGAAACAAAGAAAACCCAATAGTCTTAAAGGACGATATTGTCCATAGGATTGTCATTCCAAAAGATTCACAGTGGCCATTACAAAAATGGCCTATTTGACAACCCTAATTAAAATATTAATTTCCCAATCATGTAATTCATGCATATTGTTACACCAATTTTTGGTCAACTAACCATTTACAATAAGATGGATCAAAATACACCATGTAAGACCAATTTTACCAAAGTAAAATTTCTTTCGCTATAAGAAATAATTTAATAAACCATAGCTTATTAAATTATTTCTGGTCCAAATAGAAAACCCCATGAGGAATAATTAAATAAATCCTTATTTATTTTTTCCTCTATGAATAATTAATTGAACCTATGTTTAATAATATTCCTAGTCATATTTAACCCAATTAATGAGGAATAATTAGATAAATAATTATTTATCTTATTATTCTCTAGGAATAATTGATTAAATCAATATTTAATTAATATTCCTTGTTAAATTTGACTAAATCATGTAGGAATAATAAAATAAATCATTATTTGTTAAATTGTTCCCTGATCCCATCCTTGAAATGATAAATACATATTTTATTTGTTTATTGTTTCTAAATAAAGGGATTTAACCAATTTAAATTCCTTTTCCCTCTAACAAAATATAATAAAATATTCCAAGCAGTTAGACCTAGATCTTGGTTAATAATATTTTATTATGCACCATTATCAAGGATAATGTTATAAATAGGAGGGTTTTCCATTCACTTCTTACCTTTGATCCTTTTATCATGGTCGGACTTTGATCCTCATATCAATGTCTATCTTTGATTACTTTTATTTTATTTTTGCTTATTGAGCTCCCTTTGAGTTATACATGTCTTGGGTATTCTACACCATTGAGAGAGAAAATCTGAAGTTGAAGCGTTTGAGGACAACCAAGAATCCATCACATTGAGGGGGACTATATTAGTTCCCTTCCCATGTGTTAATATAATACAAAAAATTCTTTATAATTCTTATCTTGTCCATTGGATATTTTGGAGAAACTCTTATTTCATTTTGCTGTTTAGCTGCTTTATTTTCATAGGTCTGGGTTTGTTTTTGCATTTGTTTCGACTGTATATTGCAGATCTAAGAATTTAGACAACCATATTTGTTGTTAGGGCTGTTTGTCATGTGCAACTAAAGTGATATCTTTTCGTACACTTGCATTAAGAATTCATTATAACAATTGGTGACTCCACAAGGTTTTATTCATATTTCTTGCGTGACCATCTACTTCAGTACCTTGGGTTTTTATTCAGCTATTTTTAGCCTCTTAATGTTGTTTTTTAAACTTTTATGCCCTAAAATAGTAAAAAATCAAACCTACGCATGTTTCTGGGTGTTTTCTGCAGGTAACAGGCATCAACCGCACCACCGACGTCAACATTTTCCACAACCTGCCGTCGAGACTTTCGGAAGTGTAGCTCGCACTTTTTAGCCCAGAACCTATGAGTTCAGGGCCTAGATAGCAGCTGCTAGGCCAAAAACTGCGAGTTCTCCAACAAATAGCTTAGTACTTGCGAGTTGTAGTTTTTTGCGAGGTTTTTTTCTGTAATTTTCAGGGTTTGCCACAAGCACTATTCAAGGTTGTTTGACCTCTGTCTCTGCCCTTCTTAGGCCTAGATATGCTCATTTTTCCTTTTTGAAGTGGGAACAAGCCTCTTAGGGATTTAGTATGCTTCCACCTTTTTAGGAAGGGTTTAGCTAAGTAGGTCGTCTAAGATTTTGCAGCACTTTCAACCATTTTTCAAGGTCTGATCCCTCTTTCTTTCAGATCCTTTTAGATTGGTTATTATCTCATCCAAATCTCCCTCCTGAGTCTTATTTGACCTCTCACTTAGGGTCCCTCTTGTTTCCCATAGGGTTTTAACTTGTCGCCTCCCATTTTGCAGCAGTTTTCCCTATGATTTCTTGCTGTTTTGTGCACCTCTTTTCAATAGATCTGAGTCATTAGATCCCTGCCCCTTATACCTTAGATCTTTTGGCAACCTTGTGTGTTTTGAGTCAAATTTTCCCGCCTCTTAGAATAGTTGCTTGGGAGCCCTTATTTTTGGGTTGAATTTATGCATCTTTAGCTGTTTATTTTACTGTCGTTTCAGTTTTATTTACAATTATACAACATTTTTTCTTTTTCTTTATACACAATTGTCCAGGCTTAATTAAAATTAACACACATATCGCACACACGCACACCTAAAGCGAAGAGCGCTTGGTTTTCACCGCTAAGACAAGACATAAACATCGTAATTAATATATCTGCCTCTCTGCGCCTTTGTTTATCTCTCTTCATGATTGGGTTACTTGAGCCTTGCGATCATTGCACCCCTAAGACATTTATCCCGGAGACCTCTAGGCCTTCATCCTTTGTTTACGTTAGGAAGAATTACTCCACCTCATAGACGTCGAGTTAGTCCTCTGTCGAGTCCCTATACCGACTCTGATTTTGGTCCATCTGGCCCTCATTCTGATTCCGAACCCAGCTCCCCTCTACCTCATTCTCCCCACATGTAAGGTGCTAATGTAGGTACTGGTCCTAACATTGGTGGTAGTCCCAGCCCTAACCCTGGAGCTGATAGTAGTGGAACTAATATCAGAACCATCCCGACTACTCCCTTTCTACCTTTTATGGAAGATTTGAGCCTCCCTGATTTCAGCCAGTTAATTAACGACCCTATACACCATGATCTAGGTTGGCATGTTATGCCAACTAAGCTTCCTTCTGACATCCCTAAGTTCGAAGGAAACACTAGAGAGGACCCTACTAATCATGTCCGCTCCTTCCACATGTGGTGTTCGTTCAATTCTATCGTTGATGACACTATCCGTCTTCAATTATTCTAGCGCACACTCACTGGAGACGCTGCAAAGTGGTATGTTGACCATGCCTCTTGATCAGAACTAGATCAAGGACCTAAGGATTAGCTCAAAATTCAAAGTTACAGGATTGGGTTGAAACCAAGATGGTTGCATAGGTCTCGTATTGATAATTCTGGTGCCACAAACAATTTGAAAAACGGACACCGTATGAAGAAGTTATTGCACTTTGAATGTCAAGTGGGTTCGGTGGAGCATGGAAGGGCTAGCCCTCCTCCCATGGAACCTCATCATATGACCATTGGGGGAGCTTAATGTTAAGAGCGCTTAAGGAGCCTAATATCAAGTTTAATATTTAATTAAGCTTCAGTTAAGTGGATTTTAATATGGCAGATATTCTGGAGGCACTTCCAAATTTAGGCGGACTTCCACTTTTAGTGGAGTTAACTAGTAGTTATCCCACATTTAGTGGAGGAAATTGGAGCAAATTTGTTTTGGTCATAACTCTCTCATTATTGAACCAATTGAGGAAAAATTTTAGTCAATTTTGGGTCTCTTTGACCTCCTGAACACTTTGGGATAGGTTTCAGGTCGAATGGAGGTGATATTAAGTAGCTTTTTCTTCAGGGAAGATGAAGGAGCTATTAGGGCCACCATGAGACAATTTCAGTTTGAGGCCTAACCAGGGGAGTTAGAGTCCTTTTCCAGAGTTCCAATAGTAAAAATTGGATAATTCAGATGTTCTGAATATGAAGAAATGGTTTTTAGAGCCTGTAGATAATATTTGAAGGCCGAAAAGCTTCAGTAAAGTTTCAGGGGCCATTAGTGCCAGCTTTTGCTAGCAATAGTGCAGGGCTTAAAAAGTGCTGTTTGAGACCATTTGCAAGAACCAGTGGTCATTCTTGACTGAAAACATCATTCTGAATCTATTTACAGAGGTTTCAAAAAGTGTTAAAGACCTTTAGAGGTCTAAAACTCAGCAGAGAAGTTTTCCTTGACCCTAGTGCCAGGGGGTGCCGATAGGTGATTGAGGCAAAACCGTAGCAACCAGAGGCTATTTTTGATGAACCAAAACTATATCTTGACTATTTCAGTCATTTTGGAACCAATGGAAGTGGTTTAATAACATTTTGAGAGCTTATAGAGCTCAAAAAACGGATGTGAAGTTCTGGGAAGCCCTGGGCAAACCATGGAGGATAGCCTATTTTTGGGATTGCAATGCTCAATTTGAGAAATTTATTAGTTGGTATTTGATGTGTGATGTGTATTGGATACAAAAGTAGTGGTTTCAGTGACAGAAACAAAATTCTGAGGGATTTTGTGCCATTTGGAAGCTCATAGTAGCTTAGTGCACCGACAGAAGGAATCGTGTCAACAAGAGCCTAAAACTGTTTGCAGATTTTGGACAACCATTAGAGGGATTTAAATGGTATTTTCAGTCCTTTGGATTTTTTTTGTATTTATTGGAATAAAGTATTTACTTGTAAAAACACTTACCATAATCCCAAAGAGCTGAGTCATGATGACAAGCTCAAAGGAGACGTAGCCCACGAGATTTTGGCTGAACTCTTAGATTAAAATTGCTTTTGTGTTTGAATGTTTATTTGCTGCATTATGCTTTTTTCATACATGTTAAATTACAACAAGAACAAATGAAGTTAAGACACATAAATAGTAAAATTTCATACACCACTTTCAAGTAAAAAAATTCCGCAAAATTGTCAAGTAAAAGCTAGATCATTTTAATTAAAACTGAGTGGTAGGTTCTTGAAATACATACAAGTTATCCAGACCATTTTCAAATCAGGTTGGTATTAGAGCATAGTTGCTTCCTTGACAGAGCATTTGGTTGTTTGATTTTGCTTGAGTTTTGGGGACAACTACTGATTAGCTAAGTGTTGGAGAGAACAAAAAAGGAAGAAAAGGCATTAAGGCATATTCCTTATCCCAAAGTACCTTATGGTCAACATTGGAACACAAACCCTCTTGACGATTGTTTGTTAAGAAGCTCATGGAGTTTGTTTGTTGTTTGGATGCTTGAATACGAGTTTGTCTTTATATCCATTTGGTTTAAAAAAGCTTGTCATTTGTTTTGAAAAGATTTGAGAAATTTGTTGAAGTTCCTTTTGTTCATTGACATCATAATGAAAACTTCTACAAGTAAATTTTCCTCCTTCACAAGATTCTTCGATGATGATATGAAGCATGACTTTATTATATTGAAGGACATGGTGTAGATTTTGTTTGAGGAGAACAAAGAAAGCATTGAACTTCGTGAACAGTGGTTTTCCAGGAAGGAAGAGAAGGAAGAAATTCTTCAAAGATTGCATGATATGGAGAGGCAACTCTATCAAGCCCAAGAGGCTTTGACCAATAAAATGCGCGAGGAAGAGGTAATCCATTCCAACTTGTCTGTTTCCTAATTAGAAAGATGTGTTGGTTCTTTTGAAAAAAATACAAGGGGAATATGGTCCAAATTAATGATTTAAATGGGCTATGAAGGAAAAGGATTAGGCAAGCATGGACAAGGCATGGTTGATCCTATTTCGGTTGAGGAACGACCCAAGAATCTTGGTCTTGGTTCTATGCAATTTAATGGCGAAGACTCTAAAGCCATGAAGGCATGTGAAGCTATTTCAAAGAGAAATTTTATTCCAAGTTCTAAGATGCAAATATGTCAAATTTGTTTCAAATATGATTGCCATTGCTTTAAGCCTTTGTTGTAGCAAGAAGATGGTAGACATGCAGCTTATGGCGAGCATGCAAGTTCATACAATTTTCAGGACAAGAACGATGATGTTAGTCTGCAAATGAAAGCTGTAGCCTCTACTAGTTCATCTCCTCAAGAAGGTAAAAAGGATGAACATTCAAAGTAGTACAAGAGGTATAAATCTTCTCATGATCAATTTGATTATGTTTCTGCAAAGCATGATAATTTTGCATGCTTAAATGGAATAAATATTTGTTGTACATATTGTGGTCGATTTAAACATCATGTTTCAAGATGTTGGATGAGGAAGAAAGCATACAGGAAGTAGATGAGGCAAAGGCAACTTTCAAAGAAGGTGCATGATTTTTGCACATATTTCCAAAAGAAGGGACATGATGTCTCTCATTGTTGGACTTTGCATCCAACTAGTCATCCATAGCACATGCATCAAGAGGACAGAAATATTGGCATAAGTGGAACTGCGGATTCCATTATTGATGTGAAAATGGAAGTTTCACATGAGGAAGAGTTGCAGCAGCAAAATTCGCCATGGAGGTGGCTTGGAAAGAAGTGGAACTGCGGATTCCATTATTGATGTGAAAATGGAAGTTTCACATGAGGAAGAGTTGCAACAGAAAAATTTTCCATGGAGGTGGCTTGGAAAGAAGTGGATGGACTTCTTAACATAGTAAGAAATACTCCTTTGTACATATGCACATTTCGGTTGTATGCATGTATTTCTGTTGAAAAGTTTGATGCAAGATTGCATATAAATGCGGTTCAGTTGAAGGAATTTATTTGTTGTTGAAAAATTTCACCGTAGAGGTGTAAAAGATGAGTATGATACTCACTTATATTACAGTGATATCTTTTATTTAAGCTCTTATAGTCACCCACATGTTTTTGGGATTATGTACTTGTTGGTACTTGAAAGGAAGAGTTGAAAGTGTACATGTGCATGGAAGTTGTATGTGTAAATAGCAAACTGTAAATAGGTTCATTGTACATTGATACATGCACATGTGGTTGTCAATATGTACCATGTTGTTTATCGACTTGTGTCACACATGTTTTTCGACTTGTGTCGATTGTGTTGCACACTTTTTACATTGATTTTGTGTCAATTGTATAACACATTTTATGGCGACTTGTTGTTGATGTCGCATGTTGCACGACTTATGTTTGAGCCACCTTGGATCATTGATCAAGGCATAGATGTTCAGATTCCTTCTGCAAATTTCTTGCCAAAAATTTTCTGAGTGAGTGTAAGAAAGGCAGCTCTTGACAGGAGGATAAGCACATCGAGGAAGGGAAGTGTGAATTGCTTTCTAGTTGTGGTTAAAAGTCACTAGCCATGCAAAGAAAGTGTTTGGAGGCTGAAGAGAAGAGGGTGAAGTACTCTCATTTTCTGTACAGATTAGTTTCAATAGTCCAAGAGAGATTTTTGGGTCCAAAAGCTTCTCATTTGGGAGGTGTGATCAGAAATGGATCAAGGACCTAAGGATTAGCTCAAAATTCAAAGATACAGGATTGGGTTGAAACTAAGATGGTTGCATATGTCTCGTATTCCTGATTCCAGTGCCACAAACGGTTCAAAAAACGGACACCGTATGAAGAATTTATTGCACTTTGAATGCCGAGTGGGTTCAGTGGAGCACGGAGGGGCCAACCCTCCTCCCATGGAACCTCATCATATGACCAATGGGGGAGCTTAATGTTAAGAGTGCTTAAGGAGCCTAATGTCAGGTTCAATATTTAATTAAGGTTCAGTTAATTGGAGTTTAATATGGCGGAGATTCTGGATGAGCTCCCAAATTTAGGCGAACTTCCACTTTTAGTGGAGTTAATTGGCAGTTGTCCCACATTTAGTGGAGGAAATTGGGGCAAATTTGTTTTGGTCATAAATCTCTCATTATTGAACCAAATGAGGAAATATTTTAGTCAATTTTGGGTCTCTCCGACCTCCTAAACACTTTGGGACAAGTTTCAGGTCGAATAGAGGTGATCTTCAGCAACTTTTGCTTCAGGGAAGATGAAGGAGCCATTAGGGCCACCATGATACAATTTCAGTTTGAGGCCTAACCAGGGGAGTTAGAGTCCTTTAACAGAGTTTCAATAGTCAAAATTGGATAATTTAGATGCTTTGGATCTGATGAAATGGTTTACAGAGCCTGTAGAGAACATTTGAAGGCCGAAAAGCTTCAATAAAGTTCCAGGGGCCATTAGTGCCAACTTTTTCCAACAACAATGCATGGCTTAGAAAGAGCTGTTTGAGACCATTTGTAGTGAAAAAGTGGTCATTATTGACTGAAAAAATAATTCTAAATATATTTACAGAGGTTACAGCAAGTGTTAAAGACTTTTAGAGGTCAAAAACTCAGTAGAGAAGTTTTCCTTGACCCTAGTGCCACGGGGTGCCGATAGGTGATTGAGGCGAAACCAGAGCAGTCAGAGGCTATTTTTGATGATCCAAAATTCCATCTTGACTATTTCAGTCATTTTGGAACCAATGGAAGTGGTTTCATAACATTTTGAGAACTTATAGAGCTCGAAAAACTTATGTGAAGTTCTGGGCAGCCCTGGGAAAACCGTGGAGGATAGCCTATTTTTGGGATTGCAGTGCTCAATTTGAGAAATTTATCAGTTGGTATTTGATGTATGATTTGTATTGGACATAACAGTAGTGGTTTCAGTGATAGAAACATAATTCTGAGGGATTTTGTTCCATTTGTAAGCTCATAGTAGCTTAGTGCACCGATAGAAGGAATCGTGTCAACAAGAGCCTAAAGCTGTTTGCAGATTTTGGACAGCCATTAGAGGGATTTAAATGGTATTTTAAATCCTTTGGATCATTTTTGTATTCATTGGAATTAAGTATTTACTTGTAAAAACACTTACCATAATCCCAAAGAGCTGAGTCATGATGACAAGCTCAAAGGAGACGTAGCCCACAAGATTTCTGGTGAACTCCTAGATTAAAATTGCTATTGTGTTTGAATGTTTATTTGTTACATTATGTTGTTGTCATATGTGTTAAATTACAGCAAGAAAAATTGAAGTTAAGACACATAAACAGTAAAAATTCATACACCACTTTCAAGTAAAAAATTCCGCAAAATTGTCAAGTAAAAGCTAGATCATTTTAATTAAAACTGAGTGGTAGGTTCTTGAAAAACATACAAGTTATCCAGACCATTTTCAGATCACCTCTGCCTCTCATTCTACTTTTGCGACTCTTTCTAAAGCATTTATGTCCTATTTCCATCTACCTCTCTGATACAATACTGGTACCGAATTGTTGACCGCATTCCATCAAACTTCTGCCACTCGCCTTTCTGACCATGTCCAAGAATGGCGTAGAAGGAGGAGCTTATGTCGAGCTCCCACATTTGACGACCATGTCTGTATAGATTGGTTTCTCATAACGCTTTTTCCCTCTATTGGTAAATATGTCGCATCTCAATTTTCTCAAAAAGAGGAAGAAGCTCTCCAAATCATGTTGAAATATGACTTGATCTACGCCCAATCTGGTTATGTTTATACCATCTTACTGGATCTTCCTAGACCTGGTGGTTCCAATGCACTAGGGCTCACAATGCCGACTGTATTGTTGGATATCTTTCACATCCGTAAACTCATCCTCCCATGGGTTATGGTTTCCCTCAGGGAGGGGCCAACTCCTCTGGCACTTATCCCCCTCCCGAAAACATGTATTAAGGAAAAAGAACTTTCGCCCCATTGTATCAACCGATGCCAGGGCCTACGGTTGCTCCACCTATTTAACCCAATGTTGCTCAACCTCCTTTATATCCTTATTAACAGCCTAGTGCTTCAACCCCTCTGGCATTAGCACCCCAGCTTCCTATGCCTTCTCAACTTCCACCGCAGCAACCACCTCCCCCTTTGAGTTAGGTGTATGCACAGTAGAGCATGACCGATCCTCCAAATTTCAAGAAAAATATTAAAGGAAACCAAAAGCAACCAGTGCAAGGTAATCAAGGGCGCCAAGGGAACCCACCAAAAACTAACAACCAACAATAGGGAAATCATCCCAAGTAGGACATGCCTCTTCGTATGAACAAGCCTTGTTCTTGTTTTGGTGTCCATGGCCATTATACCCATGATTTTCCCCTTTTACCCAAAATTCACCTGTTTTGGGAAGCACAAGCACCATATAGAGGACCACAAGCCATGGTTTCGGCTCCTCCAAATACTGCGCCTGTTCAACTGACAATTTTCACTGATATTTTCCCTCAGCAAGGATTTGTGGTTGCCCAACCCCCTCAAGGTCATGCCACCCCTCAACCTTCACAATCTGGTACCCTTGAATACCAGATTCTCATGACGAATTTTGAAGTGGTTAATACTGCTGATGTCAACATTAAAACTCGGTCACACCAATATGGCAAGCCACTTGCTTCCTTTGCAACTGAGTCTCAAACCAAAGTTTCCACAGAGTCTAGTTCGACACCTGATGCGCCTTTATAGATCCCTCAACCACGAGAAGAGGTCCTTCCCAAGATCCCCAAAGGGCCATTATGCTGAACTGCTGCTTCTTCCAAGCCGCCCATAATCACAACATAATAGATGACTTAGCACAATTTCCTACTGCTATGTCAATGTTGGAAGTCCTCCAGTCATGCCCTTCACAACATAAAGCTATATTATCTGCTCTGGGAATTGTGGATTCTTTAAATTATTGTTTGATAGTCTTTGATTTTGACAAGTCAGAACATCCCCCTTTACCTTCATTCGTCGCCTTCCAAATACCAGTCAAGATTTGTAATGCCCATGTCTCGCGCTTTATCATTGACGAGGGTGCATCCACCTGCATGATGTCCGCATCTATTTGGAATAAACTCATATGACTTGAGTTAGCCCCATCCACCATCAATTTGCATGCTTGGGACTGTTACTCTTCTCAGCCCCTTAGCATGTATCGCAATTTTCTTGTCACTCTTGCGGGAAAGACTGTTTGTATTGACATTGAAGTCATTGATGCCCTCTTAGATTACTACATCCTATTGGGTCATAGCTACACCTATGCGATGTCTTATGTCGCATTTTTGGTTCACCGTAAGATGTGCTTTCATCACATTGGAAATATTGTTACCATTGATCAGTTGACATATTATGAACCAAAGTCTTAACTCTCCCCCGAGTCTATCATATCTTCGGTGGCCGATAAAAAATTAGTCACACCTCTTACCAGTGTTTCACCTGGAGTCTATAAAGATTCCACCTTGCTTGGTGCTTTCCCTGGTACCTCCCCTCTTGTCACAGATCCCAACTTGTCGAATGTTTTCATGGTGCAATCATCTTGGACTAGCCACAAGCGGTCTGGTTCCACCACCCAACAACCTACGCCTCCGCAACCTACTGGTGGTCACTCGACGGAGCCTACAAGGAATTCATTTCAAGGACCTTCCTCTTCTGTTGGTGTGTCTTCCACTCCTTTTCAAACAGGAACGGTTCCCCCTAGCGTTAACCAGTTGGGAGCTATTCCGCTAGGCCATTACCCCTCGGGTCAGATACCATTTCTGGCTCCCCCTTCTGGAGTCTTTTCGGTGCCTGTAATGGCTATGTTGAGCCTTCCCAATTTGACCCTGGGGATCCCAGTTTGGTAAATCGATCCCCCAACCAAAACCCTATCTGGTCAGCTCAAACCTTATACTGCTTTGACCTCGGTCCAACCAGTCACCATGACTCCTACCTTTACTTTAGTGCCTCAGCGACCTCAACATGAATCTACTCCTGTTGCGAAGGCATATGGTTAGGGGGGAAAATCCAGAAAGAAGGAACCTAAGGATAAGGCTGCCTAAACAAATAATTCTCCTCCTAAGCCTCCAAATAAGTCACCTCTGCATGCTTTGTGTGATGTTGTTGGGCATGCTACCCAAAATTGTCCTAAAATTCCTCTTCTCAAACTTGTGGTCAAGGAAATGTTTCCTGAATATGATATCTTAGAGGTCCATGGTACCTTACCCAATTTAGCTAGGAAACTAAAAACGTTGTGCACGAATCACCCTTGTTCTTTGTGCAATCTTTATGGCCACTATTCTCACCTCTGTCCTCATCTTGAAGATTTTCGCGACACCCTTGAAGTTGTCCGCCGAATTGAGGATGAACATAGCGAACCCGCTACTCCTCTACTCGTGCATTTGGCTTAGCCTAAACCAGAGGACATTGTCATACCTCCACCCGATGTCGAGAGGACAGAACCTTTAGCTGCCATCCTCTATCTGTCATCATCCATGAGATCCTTGGCAGAAAACCCCTCCGGGGCATTCCCTTATGTTTCGACTAAACCTCCTTTGGTGATCACCTTGGGATCACCATCGGTAGATGTTTCATCTACTAGCTCTTCTTCTACCCTCCGTAGCGATGCGTATGTGAACCA
Source organism: Pinus albicaulis (assembly GCA_034641835.2). Classification (NCBI taxonomy): domain Eukaryota; kingdom Viridiplantae; phylum Streptophyta; class Pinopsida; order Pinales; family Pinaceae; genus Pinus; species Pinus albicaulis. Next base: position 550,636,568 of record CM076572.1, read on the forward strand.
TATCTCTCATGATTATGTGTCATGTAGTCCCGCTGTGTCTTGTGGTCTTTATTCTGCTAGTCCCCCCATATTTCACTCTAATAAATACATTATGGAAGCAATGACCACCCCTGAATTTCCTTGGGATGATATGCACCAATATGCGTACTTCTTCCCACAAAAGTTCCTTAACCAGTACGATGTGGAGTCTAAATACTTCATCTCATATGAGGTCGTTTGGTTTAGAAATCCCATTCCTACACTCGATGCTTTCGACGAAGAAAACATTGCCTTGGGGGCACATAGTGCCCCTAAAGAAATTGAGGCTTACACTAAGATACTCAAAGGATTCCGTAATGTTTCTGCCAGGTCCTATTTAGAGAGGCCCAGACATGATCCTGCCACTTTAAACCACCATATCGACACTTGGACTGATGCCTACCTTGTCTGTCAAAAGTTGAGACATTTCTCGACGAGAAGCTCTCCAAAATGCAATCGATAAGCTCAAGAAGGATGGCTGTTCCTATGCCATTCTCAAGAAAACAGGTACCATTTGTGTCTGTATGGACTTTCATGACTTGAATAAAGCTTTCCCTCATGAAAAATTCCCTACACCATGTATTGACCATATCTTTAACAAGTGTAAGGGGCATAGAAATTTTACCCATAGCATCCCCAACATGTGTTTTATTTCTGCCATGCATTCAGGTTTCTTGCATTGTCCATCATCTTCTCCCGTGTTGTATTGTGACACCTTTCAGATGGATCCTTCATCCACACCGCACATCGACTATGACGACGGTGCAAGTCGCTACTCGCAAAATCTAGCCTCGATAGCTTGGGCCATTTTTACCCCCATACATTCGTTAGTCCTTTCAAACGACGTATGTATTGGATCGGCCACCAATAGTTAGGCTGAATATGATGCATTGTTAGGTTTGTTAGTCAATTTACTTGACCATCACATCCTTCATCTTCATGTTCATTTATATTCCTTGCTGCTTTTCAGACAATTGAATGGCATTTATCTTGTGAATAAACCTGCCCTTTTTAGAAGATATTTATGAGTGAAGTTCTTAATGTGTGAATTTGAAACCATTACTTTTAATCATGTACCTAGAGCCCAAAATCACTATGTAGATAGCATTGCAAACCATATTCTAGATTGGAACTTATCACATGCGTTTAACACAAGATAATAACAATAAAAAAATGGCAAGCCACATACTCGTCATACATAAAAATATGAATATACATAATATGTGTCCACAAAATCATAAATGTTTTGGAGTCCTCTACTCTAATCCATAAGACATGCCCATAGCATGTTACAAAAATCAAAACTAGGGGCACCTCATGCCCCTACATCTAATCACTATTTGGACGGTCCTAGGCCAATGGATCGACTCCTACATCCTATAGATCCCGCATACCTTTCCTGGCCATCTCCATGCGCTGCATGACCCCTCACCACTCTGAGGGTAGACCAACACATGCCTCCATGTAGCGGTCATCTAGATCTTGCTAGTCGCGCTCTGATACCCTGGTCATGAACAACTCACATCTGCGACAGACATCCTCCAATAATGCCTCTAAATCTACTCTGTTAGCTCCTTTAGCTGTACTAGACTCTGCAGCCCCTGGCGCTGCGGGTCGTCCCATATACCCAGCCAGTCTGATCAGTGCTATATCTGCATAGCAAAAGTAATGAATCAATACCATATACATCATTCTAAAACTTCAAATGCATCATAAAATATAAAAACTTGTCACTTACCATCTGGTCCCCATGCTCGGTCGAGTGAAAGTGGAAAGTCCGGGTCCCTCATTGTTTTTGGTGATTTGATACTTCATCCGAAAGCCTTTTTTCCAAGAAGGGTAACTTCGCTGCCTCTCAAAATCGAATTTCTGCACTTGCGCCACTTGTACTTGGGGCACCACTTAGCCTTCATACTTGTCAATGTGTGTAGATTTTCGTCATGAGTCACCATTATTCATTCATGCTTTTATGGTCCCCACCGGGCCTATTTTGTGTGGCAGGATCATCGAGTTGCCATTGATCAGAGCATTCGAGTTGAGTCATCATCGTTGTTAATGTGAATTCTAATCATAAGCGTACGAACAAACCTCACTTTAGCTGTGCATAACAAACAACCCTAACATCAAATATGAATGTCAATTTCCTTAGATATGCAGTTAGTGATCAGAATAAATGCTACAAAAATCTAGATCTATGCAATTAAAGACATTAAACAACAAATAATAAGCAAGAGTTTCTCCATGCATCCAATGAACAAGACAAGAATTTTCAAAGAATTTTTTGTATTATGACACCTAGGAAGGGAACATAGAAAGATATTACCAGTTCTCCTCAATGGGATGGGTTCTTGTATGTCCTCAGCGCTTCAGATATAAGATCTCTCTCTCTTGATGGTGTAGAAAACCCAGACAAAATGGAACTCAAAGGGAGCTCACAAGCAAAAAGTAGAAAAATATGACAATGATGGAGGATCAAAGTCAGACCAAAAGTATAGATCAAGAGTGATCTCTAGGCAACAAAAGGTAGTGAATGAATGGAAAAACCCTTCTATTTGTAACAAAATATTGAGTTAGTCTAGATATTGGTGCATAATTAAAATATTATTAACCAAATCTAGATCCAACTTTTATGGAATATTTTATTATTTTGTTGGAAGGAAAAAGAATTTGAATTTGGTCAAATCCCTTTATTTAGAAATAATAAATAAACAAATGATTTATTTATTATTTTAAGAATGTGGTTAAGTAATAATTAAATAATAATGATTTATTCAATTATTTATAAATGATTTAGTCAAATTTAACAAGGAATATTATTTAAATAATGTTTTAAATAATTATTCCTAGAAAATAATAAGATAAATAATGATTTATCTAATTAATTTTTGTGTTTTGGGTTAAATATGACCAAGAATATTAATTAAACAGTGGTTTAATTAATTATCCCTTGAGGAAAATCAAACAAATAAGGATTTATTCAATTATTCCTCATGGGGTTTCCTGTTTAGACCAGAAACAACTTAATAAATTATGGGTTATTAAGTTATTGTTCATAGTGAAAGCAATTTTACTATGTTAAAATTGGTCTTACAAGGTGTAATTTAGTCCATCTAATAGTAACATGTTAGATGACCAAAAATTGGTGTAACAGATTGCCCCCCAATGTGTGGGCGTTAGGAGCTAATCGTATGACCGAAGTACGTTGTAAGAACTCGATCACTAGACACCGAAGGGGACTCAGAGAGAGATAAATATGAGTTAGACTGAAGCGCGAGAGGACAAGACCCTGAGGAGGCGAGGCTTACAGGTATGACAAGTCTCTTTTATGAGTGGGTACATGTTCTACATGAGACGGGGGAGGTATACCCATGCCCGCTGAGATAACAAAGTACAAGGAATAATGATGCGTCCAAAAAACATGGGACTGAACTATATAGTACATGCTGGCATAAACATGGGCCAGATAAAAACATGATAATGGATCCCACATACATACTGTGTCTGGGACAAAAACCAATATTTATACAATAATATCTGAGTACATGAGATATAAGTACAACCAAAGAGGCCATGTAAAATAGGAGAGGGCTCCAAAAATCTGAATGATACATGCAAACTAAAGAGGTGCTCCAAGCGGCTGATGCCGAAACCATCAAATCTATGAAGCTGCATCCAAGGCTATAGTAGAGAATTCATCCGGGTATGTGGGGGGCTACTTGAAGGGCCACCCCCTGATGAGGTATGGAACATCTCACACACACCCAGGGATCACTGGTACAATCTGTTGCATCACTGAACCATTAAGTATACGGATCTCGATCATGCCATGAGGAGCTGGAACTAAGAAACAATCAAGTCAAAGGGCAATAAAGGGTCCCCTTTCCTGATCCGAGGCGCTAAACAAGAGTGGAAGCTGTAACTAAGGCACACCCCCTCTAGACCTGTCTTCTAGGATGAATAAGATGATGTCGACAGAAGGAGGTCCTCCATAGGTGAGGCAATAAGGAATTCTCAACTAAGGCATGAGGGAAAATAGTAGAGCGACTAATAGTCTAACAGCAGGGATGATGGTGGAATGGGGGGTACTGAGTAGCGAGCTGACAACTTCCCTTGTTAGATCATAACGGGCATGGATGACCTGACAAATACTGACTTGACTCTAGAGGGGATAGGGGACAGTATGACTGAAGGAAAAAATGTGCGACACGAGAGAGGTACAAAGAAATGAAGGATGGAAGACTGTGGCGGGAGGGAAAGGCACTCGAGATAGATTCCATGGATGCGATGATGACTCAACTCGGATGCTCTAAAAAAGGGTGAGTCGATGATGCTGCCACACAGAACAGGCCTAGTGGGGGCCATAAAAACATGAGTACAAGATGGTTAATTACGAAAAAAATCGACACGAGAGTGGAAAAGTATGAAGGCAAGGTGGTGCCCCAAGTACAAGTGTTGCAAGTGAAGAAATTTGATTTTTAGGAACGGTGAAGTGACCCTTCTTGGAAAAAAGGCTTCTGGGCGAAGTATCAAATCACCGAAATAAAAAAAATACCCATTTGAGAGCTCAGTGAGAGATTAACAATGGTGATGATGGTTTGTAAAATCGAGCTACGATTTGGTCACAATAGGCGAAAGAAAAATCTGGGGTTTCTCTTTTAATAGGCATTTCCCCTCCAATTTGATTCATCTGAAAGTGTAGTTGTGGTGAATGTAGAGAGGAGAAAAGGTCCTAAATCTTGCGGCGATCGTAGCGGACAAACCGACAGTTGGAATCGAGATTCGTCAGTTGCAGGTAAGAGGCCTAACCATACTCTTTCAATTTAATTGATTAAAATTTTAGTTTAGGCACCCAGAGCTTAGGAACAGACCCTTACTCTTCTTCATGGTTGGGTTGCACTTTTTGGGGAATTTTCTGTGACCTAGGTAGCAAGTTTTGAGCAGAAAACTACAACCTGTCCCAGGAATGGCCTGAAAAGTGCGACCTGTTAGAGAGATGGGTTTTAGTGTTGTTTTTTGGCTGAGAGCTGTGATTTTATGGCTGTGATGCAGTATTTCCTTTCTGTACACTGAAAAACATGATGGTTATGTGCAGATATGGCAGATTTGAGGATCAACTGGAGAGAGAGAGACCTCAAAACATTACGGTCTGATATCTGAGAGGATCATGTAGTCCACGCTGCATTGGCCAGGTTTAGGGACGTAATGTTTGTGTAGAATCCTTTGATGAGAGCAGGAGATCCCTTTCTGGCCCAGATCGTCAGCTATTGGGATCCAGATCATGAGATATTTATAGTGCAGGGGCACCAAATTGAGGTTACTATCCAGGATATATATTTATTGACCGGTTTCCCACTATTGGGGATGGTGGGAAACACACAACCAGTGTTATCGCGAGGGCGAAACTTTATGGAGTTTGTAGAGCACCACTGTCGACTGGGTCTCCATGTGAAAGGGACATAGATACTGATCAGAGATCTAGGGAGGCTAGAGACTCATGCTATGGCCACAATGGTGCTACGTATCTTGGGCAACCAGGTGCTCCACCACATCACTGGGGTCAGATGATGCTTGTTGATAGTGTATTGAGTGGGATCTACTATGGCTGGGCCCAGATGATGATGTCGTCGTTGAAACGTCAATTGTCGCTTTGCAAGCGGCAAGTGAACCATGACTGTGCATATGGCACTGTGCTTTGCTCGCTCATCTTTGAGAAGATATCGACACTTCGGCCTTGTATACAGATCCAATATGGGGGCCTGCGAGAGCCCAGGATGCGCCCCTGGGGGCGGATAATGTGTAAAGGGGGAGGTGGGGAAGTTAGACGAGTGTTCCAACCCAAGTTTTTTGCGCATTGGGATCAGATGCCACTGTATATAGATGACTATCCCTATAATGGGATGAACTATCATGGGGACTCGAAATTTCCACTTCCGCTAGGTCAAGCATGGGGGTCAGATGGTAAGTGACAAATTGCTTATCTTTTATTTTCATTTTAAAGTTTCAGAATATTGTATATGCTACTGATTCATTCAATTTTGGTATGTAGATATAGCACTGGTGAAACCGGTTGGGTATATGGGACGGCTTGCAGTATCATGAGCTATAGCACCTAGTGGATCGAGGGGACCGCAAAATGAGGATGTAGTGGCCCTCTTGGAGGACACCCATTGTAGATGTGAGAGGCTGCTGCCCGGTGTTTTAGAGCGTGGTTGGAAAGATCTTGACGACCAATACATAGAGCCACGTATTGGTCTACCCTCGGAGTGGTGAGGAGTCATGCGACGCATGGCGATAGCCGGACAAGGGATGCATGATCTACGAGTTGCCGGAGATGAGCCATTGGCCCAGGTCCTCCAGATAGTGATTATATGTAGGGGCATGAGATGCCCCCAATTTTGGTTATTTGTAACATGCTATGGGCATGTCATATGTATCAGAGTTGATGGACTCCAAAACATTTTGAATGACACATATTATGGATATGCATCGTTTTATGGTTTATTGTTATTGTCTTGCGTGAAATGCATGCGATAAATTCCAATCTAGAATATTGTTTGCAATGCTATCTGCATAGTGATTTTGTGCTCTAGGTACATGACTGAAAGTAATGATTTCAAATTCACGCATTAAAATCTTCACTCTTAAATATCTTCTAAAAAGGACAGGATTATGCACACGATAAGCACCGTTCAATTGCATGACAAGCAACAAAGAATCTAAATGAACATGAAGGTGAAGGATGCGAAGGTAAAGGGCATTGAATAATAAACCTATCAATGCATCATATTTGGTCTGTTGATTAGTGGCAGTACCAATGCATACGCTGAGAGAACAAGCGAATGCAAGGGGGTAAAAATAGCCTAGGCTGTCGAGGCTAGATTCCGAGAGTAGCGACTTGCACCATCGGCATAACTGATATATGATGTGGACGAGAAATGAGAGGACGATGAAAAATGCTGGAAACCTGAACACAAGGTAGAAATAAAACAAGCACTGCTAGAGGGAGTGCTATGGGTAGAACTCCTACCCCCTGCACACTAAAAGGTGGATGGTGTGGGGGAACTGCCTTGGGGGCAGTTTGTGCTTAGGTTGCAAAAGTCACCATAGACACGGATGGTTCCAATTTTCTTATGGGCTGGATAGATGAAGTTAGGGGTGGAAAATCTTCCATGATGCCATCATCATAGTAGAAGATGGGGTGATTGGTGGAAGGATAACCACATGACGCGACAAAGCTACCTAAATCATCATCATGAAAATAAAGGTTCACATGCACATCGTCATGGAGGGTGACCGAAAAACAAGTAGATGAAGGATCCACCGATGTTGAGCCCAGGGTGATCACTGAAGAGCGATCAGAAAAAATAGAAGGGGAAGCCTTGAAGGGGTCTTCCACTGTGGATCTCATAGACGATGACAGGTAGAGGATAGTGGCCGAAGAATCCGTCATCATGACATCGGGAGAGGGAATGTTAATGGGAGTGGATGGGTCCTTTGGTTTGCCCAAAGCATAACGCGCAAGTAAAGGAGAGGCAGACTCATGGTGGTTGGCCTCATACTGGCGAACTACGTCCAAAGAGGTGCGGTAGTCTGCAAGGCAGAGACAGAGGTGGGTGTAGTGGTCATGGGGATCACACAAAGCACAGGGGTGGTTTGTGTGCATAGTCTTGGGTTTCATGGCTGTATTCAGTAAAGTAATAGGGGCTTCAGGGACCTTAAACTCAAGAAATGTGACATTGACCACGAGCTTGATATGAGGCAATTCAGGACAATTATTGGTGGCATGACCGACAACATCACACAAAGCATATAGAGGGGTACGCTTTGGAGGCTGAGGAGGAGAAGGGGTTGTCTGGGAAACCTTGTCCTTAGGTGAATTTTTGTGGGCTTTTCCCCTCTCACATGAGGCTTTCGCAACAGAGTAGGTTCCTGTTGAGGTAGCTGAGGCATAGAAGCAAAGGGAGGGGTCACGATGACCGGGGTCAAAGTAGTGTAAGGTTTGGGCTGACCACGCGAGATAGTGGTTGGGGGATCAATGTACAAGGCTGGGATCCGAAGGGTCATGTTAGGAAGATACAAGGTAGCCCCAATAGGTACCAAAAATACTCCAGGAGGAGGAGCAAGAAACAATATCTGATCGGAGGGGTAATGGCTAGGCAGGACAACTTCGAGATGGTTAAGGCTAGATGGAACCGTTCCAGGGGGATAGATAGGATCATGGAAAACAACTACAGATGAGGGGCCTTGAGGAGGGGGTCCTAAAGGCCGAGTCGAAGTACTAGGAGCAGGTTGCGGAGGGTTGGGCTGCTGACTAGTCGAACCGGTCTGCTTGAGGTTAGACCGAGATGATTGCATCATACAAACATTTGACGAACTAGGGTTAGAGATGTGAGGGGGGAGACCAGGGAATGAACCAAGAAAAGAGGAATATTTATAGAATTCGGGTGAGACACTGGTCAGAGGTTTGAATATTTTTTTATTGACAACCGAAGAGATAATGGACTCTGGAGAGGTTTGGGACTTCGGTTCGTAATATTTCAACTGATCGATGGTGACGATATTTCCATTGTGAGGAAAGAACATATTACGGTGAAATGCATATGGGAAAGAAGACATCGCATAAGTTAGCTACAACCCAATATAATTTTGTAGTCTAAGGGGGAATCAATGAATTCAACATCAACACAAACACTCTTGCCCCCCAAGAGTTATAGGAAAATTACGAAACATGCCAAGGGGCTGGGAAGAGTGGCTGTACCACACACGGAGGGTGATAGTGGAAGGGGATAACTCAGGAGATCTGAGTTTCTTCCAAATAGAAGCGGACATCACATAAGTGGATGCCCCCTCATCAATGATACAATGGGAGACGTTGGCATTCCAGATCTTGACAGAGATTTGGAAGGCGATGGATGCAGGATGGGGTGGATGCTCTGACTTTTCAATGTCGAAGACAATCAAATGATCATTTGAAGGATCCACAACGCCCATAGCAATTAGTATAGGTTTTTGTTGTGAAGGGCATGATTGGAGGACTTCCAGCGTTGCCATGGCAGCAGGGGATTGCACCAAGTCATCTACTATACTGTAGGAGTGGGCAGCTTTGTCGGAAGCAGTGTTTCAGCGTAATGGTCCCTTGGGGATATTGGTATGGACCTCTGACTTAGGCCGAGGGATCAGTAAAAGACCATTGGATGTTGAAAGAGGCTCAGTGGGACCAAAAGACGAGGGCTCGGTAGCAGATGTAGCGGGGGGCTTGTTGTACTGACGAGACCGATTTTGAAGGTTGAGGTCAACAATATTGGGTTGGTCAGAGTTCATCATGAGGATATGGTAATCAGAGGTACCAGATGGAGGAGTTTGGGTGGCTGCCTGAATTTCAGGGGGTTGGACAACCACATATCCTTGCCGGGGGAAAGGATTGGTAAGCATAGTTGGTTGGATAGGGGTAGCATTGGGAGGAACTGAAGGGGAGACTTTTTGTCCTCAGGATGTTGCTTGAGCTTCACACATCTGATGCATTTGAGGTAAAAGAGGAAACTCATGGGTATAGTGACCATAGACACTGCAACAAAAACAAGGGTTATTCGTGCGAATAGGCCTGTCCTGCTTGGGCTGAGTGCCCTATTGCTAGGTTGTAGCGTTAGATGCATTCCCTTGGGGATTGTTTCCTAGATTACCCGAGGCAGATTGATTTTGATTTCCTTTCCTCTTGTTTTTTGAAGTAGGAGGATTAGTCGCACTCTGCTACACATACACCTGACCCTGGGGGGGGGGGGGTGGATGTTGTTGCGAAGCTTAAGAAGGAAAGGGGGGCTGAGGTGCTAATGCTGGAGGAGCTGGAGCACCAGGCCGCGGATACAGATAATGAGGAGGTTGGGAAACATTGGGGTAAACAAGTTCGGCAAAAGGAGGAGGCATGCCATATCCTGGATACATGCTGCCAGGAGGGGGAAAAGTGCTAAAGGAGCTGGCCCCTCCCTGAGGGAAACCATAACCCATGTGAGGATGAGTGTATGGATGTGAAAGGGATCCAACGATACCGTCGACAGCATGGGATTCCCCTGGTGAATTGGCACCATCGAGTCTAGGGAGATTAGGTAAGATGGTATAAACATAATCAGATTGTGTGTAGATCAGGTCATATTTCAACGCAATTTGGAGGGCAACTTCCTCGGTTTGAGGGAAGTGAGATGCGACATATTTTCCAATAGCAGGAAAAAGGGACCCGAGAAACCAGTCCATGTAGACACGGTCCTCGAAATCAGGGTCTCGATATAGGCTCTTTCTTCTACTCCATTCTTGAATATGATCAGATAGGTAGGTAGCAGAAGTTTGACGGAAAGCGGTCAAGAGTTCGGTACCAGTTTCATAGCGAAGGGGAAGCTGGAATCAAGAAAAAAAATCCTTGGCAAGGGTCGCAAAAGTAGTATGAGAGGAGGAGGCTTGGTTGACATACCAATTAGAAGCTTCTCCAGTAAGCAGATGCTGGAATAACCGGAGACAGAAAAAGTCATCGGTGATGGAGTTAGACCAATAGTGACATGTGGAAAGAGCTAACATGGTTGGTAGGATCCTCTCCAGTATTTCCTTCAAACTTGGGGATGTATGAAGGAAGCTTGGTTGGCATAACAGGCCAACCACGATCATGGTGTATGGGGTCATTAATCAACTGGCTAAAATCGGGAAGGCTTAGGCCTGCCATATAAGGAAGCAAGGGAGTAGTCGGAATAGTTCCTATTGCGGCACCACTAGTAGAATTTCCAGCATTAGGGCTAGGGCTGCCACTAGCGTTAGGTCCTGAACTGGACATGATGAAGCAGAAAGGTGGAGGAGAGCCGGGGATAAAATTAGAAGGGGAACCCGATGAATTAGAAGCGGAGTCAGAATGGGGACTCAATGGAGGATGAACACGAACCCTACGTGGTGGGGTAAGTATTCCTAACAGGAACTAAGGATGAAGGCCTTGGAGTCTCTGATAAACACCTTGGGGGCACAATGATGGTAAAGAGACATGAAACACAATAAGGAAGAGAGGTAAACAAGAGCAGGGAGGTGCAGGATCAATTGATTACAATGTTCAAGTCTTGGCTTGGCGGTGTAAACCAAGCGCTCTTCACTTAGGGTGTGCGTGTATGTGATAAGTGCATTAATTTTAATTAAGCCCAAATGTGTGTAGAGAAAAAATAAAAAAAGATGCTGTATAACTGTAAATAAAACTAAAAATGATAGTAAAGGAAACTGAATGCGACAGTAAAATAAACAGCTAAATATGCATCAATTTAAACCTAAGGAGGAGGGCTTCCCAACCACTAGTCTATGGGTGGGAGAAATCTAGTCAAAACACACATAATGGCTAATGGATCTAAAGTCGGGAGGGATAGGGATCTAAAGGGCAGATTTGCTGGAAATAGGTGCAGAAAACAACAAAAAACCAGAGGAAAAATGTAGCAAAATAGGGTGGCGAAAGGCTACAATATGAAGGGAAACGGAGGGGCCCCTAAAGGAGGACCAAAATAAACTGAAAAGAGGTGTTTTGGATGGATAAATAACCAATTTTAAATGGATTAGAAAGTGCAGGTTCAGATCTAAAAAAAATGGCTGAAAACACTGAAATATCAGAAGACCTGCTTCAGCTAAACTCCTAAAAAGGTGGAAATGTACTGAAGCCCTAAGGGGCTTGGTTCCTACTTCGACGAGTAAAAATAAGCCAGTACAGGTCCAAGACGGGTGAAGAGGGAGATTAGACAATGCTGAACAATGCCCAAGACAAACCCAGAAAAATCATAGAAAAAATCTCGCAAAAAGTACATGTCGCAGTTTCTGACCTGTTTTCCGCGGAGGTCGCAGTTTTCAGGTTGTTTTTACTACCTGAGAGCTGAGGTCGCAGTTTTCAGGCTGTTTCCACTACTTGAGAGCTGAGGTCGCAGTTTTTGGCCCAAAAAGTGTGACCTACACTTCCGACTGTCTCGGGAGTAGGTTTCAGAAAAAAAGTGCCATCTCTACTACAACTGAAACTTGTTACCTGTGCAAAGGGCCCAAAAAAAAAAAAACACATGAAAGTTAGAATTTTTACTGTTTTAGGTTTTTAAAGGTTAAAAACAAAATCAAGAAAAGCAAAATAAGAAGCTGAAGAACAACCCTAGGGGTTGAGGCAGCTGGTCATGCAGGGATCTAAAAAACAACAACGGTAGTAATTAGAAACCTTTGTGGAGTCGCCAGTTGTTAGTGTGAATTCTAATCGCAAGCGTATGAAAAAAGCTCACTTTATATTGCATAAAAAACAACCCTAAAATTAAAGATGGATGTCAATTTCCTTAGATCTGGAGTTAGTGATCAGAATAAATTATACAGAATCCAGATCTATGCAGTTAAAGACATTAAAGAACAAATATTAAGCAAGATTTGCTCCATGCATCCAATGAACAAGACACAAAATTTTAAAGATTTTTTTTATTTATTATGACACCTGGGAAGGGAACATAGAAAGATGTTACCAGTCCCCCTCAATGGGATGGGTTCTTGTATGTCATCAGCGCTTCATATCTAAGATATATCTCTCTTGATGGTGCAGAAAACCCAGACAAAATGGAACTCAAAGGGAGCTCACAAGCAAAATGTAGAAAAATATGACAATGATGGAGGATCAAAGTCAGACCAAAAGTATAGATCAAGAGTGATCTCTAGGCAACAAAAGGTAGTGAATGAATGAAAAAACCCTTCTATTTATAACAAAATATTGAGTTAGTCTAGATATTGGTGCATAATTAAAATATTTTTAACCAAATCTAGATCCAACTTGTATGAAATATTTTATTATTTTTGTTGGAGGGAAAAATAATTTGAATTTGGTAAAATCCCTTTATTTAGAAATAATAAATAAATAAATGATTTATTTATTATTTTAAGAATGTGGTTAAGTAATAATTAAATAAATAATGATTTATTCAATTATTTATAAATGATTTAGTCAAATTTAATAAGGAATATTATTTAAATAATGTTTTAAATAATTATTCCTAGAAAATAATAAGATAAATAATAATTTATCTAATTAATTTCCCCGTTTTGGGTTAAATATGACCAGGAATCTTAATTAAACAATGGTTTAATTAATGATCCCTTGAGGAAAATCAAGCAAATAAGGATTTTTTCAATTATTCCTCACGGGGTTTCCTGTTTAGACCAGAAAAAACTTAATAAATTATGGGCTATTAAGTTATTGTTCATAGTAAAAGAAATTTTACTATGGTAAAATTGGTCTTACATGGTGTAATTTAGTCCATCTAATAGTAACAGGTTAGATGACCAAAAATTGGGGTAACAATCGCGTTCATGGAGGCTTTCACGAGTCCCTTTTGCCTCCTATTACAATATTCTATCCATTCATACCTTGTCCCTCTCTCGTGTAGCCCATTTTGGCCTCTAGTCTCACTATCCCCCATCCCCTTAGGAGTCGAGTCAGTCGCTGCGAGGTCATTCATGATTTTTATGCTCTAACAATGGAAGTCACCTGTTTGCTACTCAGTATCCCCCATTCCATCATCATCCCTGGTGTCAGTCCATCAGTCACTCTACTATGATCTCTCGTGCCTTAGTTGAGGACCCTCATTACCTCACCTATGGTGGACCTCCTTCTGTCGACATCAACACATTCATTCCAGAGGACAGGTCTAGAGGGCAGTGCATCTTAGTTCCAGCTTCCATTATTGTTTGGTGCCTTGAATCAGGCAAAGGGACTCCTTATTTCCCTTTGAATTGATTATTTCTTATCTGCTCCACTTCAGCATGATCGAGATTCGTATACTCGATAGTTCGGTGATCCAGTAGATTGATCCAACGATTCCTGGGTGTGTGTGAGATGTTTCAGACCTCATGAGGGGGTGGCCTTTCAGGTTGCCCCCCACATGCCCAGATGACCCCATTCTATTCTACAACCTCAGATGCAGCTTTGTATATTTGATGGGTTCTGCCCCAGCTACTTGCAACGCCTATAACATGCATGTATCACTTAGATGATCCAGTCATATTTTCAGAGCCCTTTCTTGTTTATCAGTGCTTCTCTGGCTGTTATTATCTCTCATGTACTTAGATATTATTGTATTAAGTACTCACTATTGTCTTAGGCACAGTATGTATGTGGGATCCATTATATTTTTGTTTGGCCCATGTTTATGCCAGCATATCATGTACTTTATAGCTCGGTCTCAATTAATGGGCGAACCATTATTCTTTGTACTTTGTCATCTCGGCGGGCATAGTTATGCCTCCCCCGCCTCATTGAGAGCAGGTACCCAAACGTTAAAGGAGACTTACCTTTGTCGGTGTCACCCCCTCAGGGTTATCATCCTCTCACGCTTCACTTTGCCTACATCTCTCTCTCTTTCTCTCTATGACTCCCCTTTGGTGTCTAGTGATTGTGTTCGTACAACGTACTTCGATCATATGATTTGCTCCTAACGCTCGCACATTGGCGGGAAATCCGTTACCCCGATTTTTAGTCATCTAACCATTTACAATTAGATGGATCGAAGTACACCATGTAAGACCAATTTTACCATAGTAAAATTGCTTTCACTATAAGAAATAATTTAATAAACCATAGTTTATTAAGTTATTTCTGGTCCAAATAGAAAACCCCATGAGGAATAATTAAATAAATCCTTATTTATTTGATTTTCCTCTAGGAATAATTAATTAAACCTCTGTTTAATGATATTCCAAGTCATATTTAACCCAATTATTGAGAAACAATTAGATACATCATTATTTATCTTATTATTCTCTAGGAATAATTGATTAAATCATTATTTAATTAATATTCCTTGTTAAATTTGACTAAATAATTTAGGAATAATAAAATAAATCATTATTTGTTAAATTATTCCTTGATCCCATCCTTGAAATAATAAATAAATATTTTATTTGTTTATTGTTTATAAATAAATGGATTTAAACAATTTAAATTCCTTTTCCCTCCAACAAAATATAATAAAATATTCCAAGTAGCTAGATCTAGATCTTGGTTAATAATATTTTACTATGCACCATTATCTGATCTGGTTTTATTTTGCATTTTTTCGACCGTCTATTGCAGATATAAGAAGTTAAACAACCATTTTTTTGTTAGGGTTGTTTGTCATGTGCAGCTAAAGTGATCTTTTTTTGTACACTTGCGTTAAGAATTCATTCTAACACATACAATCCATATGAAGCCTGTTAGGCATTCTATCATCGATTGTCAACTATGGTTTCTCTTATAGATTCCAACATAGAAACAACAAAGCACCAACAAGGGAAAAAAACCTTACAGAAGTTCAATGTGATAAAGGTGTCCTTCATCATCAATGAAAACCCAAACCTCCAAGAATCCAGGAGAAAATAATATAATATGAATTTCACAATGGAACTTATACATGAACAAATTCCAAAAAAAGATGCTAATCCTTTTGTGAAAATGGAAAAGCAAATGATCATGAAAAAGACCAAAAAATATCATGTGCTTTCGAAAGTGTTGTTTCTTCAGGTTAGACTTACTTATCAATTAAGTCCATTGCTTCATATGACATCTCCTCAAGGACAATAGGCCATGGTATTTCATATGACATCTCCTTGTTCATTCAATGCATAACCACCAATTTTACCACCTGAAACAAAGCCACTAACCCCTTCCCTTTTATTTCTTAGAATACTGGATGGCTGGCTAGAGCTTGATGCATAAGAATTAGATGATGCAGGGAAAAATTTACTCTTGAATTGTGCCATCATTCCGGTCTTCAAAGCATTTACTGTTGCTCCACGGTTAATATTGGAAGGTTGCGACGATCTGTTAACAGAATCAGGATTATAACCTATGCCAAGCCCATAATCAACACCACATATATTTCGATCTCCACCACCACTGCTGCCACTACCACCGCTTCCACCTCCTCACCCACCACCTTTCCTCCCACCTTCATAGAAACATTTCAACAAATAATGTAAACTAGGCTATAAAGAGTTATGAAAATTTAGCTACAGGGATAAAAATAAGAAAGAACAATAAACAACACAAATTTCAAGATTTTGATAATTGTAAATAGATAATTATTAAGAAGCACATACCAGGGACTTTCCTAGCCTCTCGTTTGGCCCGGAAATGACTATCCTACAAGTTTGTAGTACAAATCTAAGTGAGAAATGCGAATTTCATATTTTTTTCACCAGTAAAAAAGCTCACAGTTAACTGTTTTAATGAATCTGTAGTTCAAATGCTAACCAAAGAACTTAATAACTCCACAACAAAATCATGCAAAAATTAACCAATAAAATCAAAGTCTTCAATTTGAATTCATCTAACCTTCATTTCCAGATCCATTAGCTCCTTAAAGAAATTTTGACCAGTAGCAACCAAGCTATTCACAAGTTCCCTAACAAAGTGTGTTTCCTTTTCTGTAGCAAGGGTGTAAGCTATGCCTTCTTTGTCCCCTGCTCACCCTGTCATTCCAATATGATGAACATGCATATCTATGTCTCTGGCAACATCAAAGTTTACAACAAATTTGATTGACTTGATATCAAGATCACAAGCTGCAACATCTATCACAACAAGAACATGGTAAATCCCCGACTTGAACTTTTGTATAACCTCCATACGAGAAGCTTGGTGCTTATCTCCATGAAGGGTTGCAAATTTGAAACCATATTAAATCAACTGATGTTAAATCTCATCAACCTTTGTCTTTGTTGAAGAAAAAACTAGAACATCTCCATTATCAATAGGGCCATAACCCATTAATTATGTAGTTGAAAAGATGGGACTGCTTATTCTATTGCTATCACTAAAAAAACATCATTAATTTCATCATTAATGAACCACACAAACTCATGTCATCTCCTAATCGTAAGTGATGCATGTAGGAAAAGACTAAGCTTTGGGATGTCCCCCCACCACCCGACAGTGTTTCGGTGAATTAAACCTTCCCTCACTGACAAGCTAGTTCCTCAGTAGTATAATATGCAAGCCTTTGCTCACATATACCTGCCATCCATTCAAGACAATATAACCTAGCACTCTTGTATTTATATTACAATAAGAGTCCAACTGAAATCTTCCTAAGCTGATAACATCTATCCTATTATCAGGTAGATGTTATCAGTTTGATGGACATTCAACGAAGTAAACCAAAAAATCTTGAGAATTTATAATGCCAAACTAAGTGGATATTCAAGTTTTTGTTGTTTTTCTAGAGTAACAACCCAATAAAAAAATAAAAACAGTGGGAAATTAAAGATTCAAGTATGCTTATTCGTTAAAAATCCTTACCGTTGTGGCAATCATGTTATAAAGGTGAGTTGTATGAAAGTAAAGCACCTAGCACAAACTAGATACTCCTAGTGAAATTGAAATTTACAACTTGCATCCAACAATTCATTTTCAATGGTTTGCATATTATCCCTATAGATGAAGCCTTCAGAGGTTCATGAAATTTTATGAATTATATCTATAAAAGATACTGCTTAAACACAAACAATTAGAGAACCAGTGAAATAATATCACTCGTGGTTAACCTAGTTTGGAATACTGTAGTGTAAAATATGATTCAAATTGAAGTCAGTCCAAAAAAATGAAGATAATAATTGAATAGTATCCATGTTTGACTAGTGAAAATATTCATACTCATTTGTTTTCATCCCCAGGGATACATCAAGACAACTCAACTCAAAACCGTGAAACACAATTAGTTAGTGCCAACCAAGCAGCATGGTCACAATACCCAACTAAGACCCTAGTTACTCGTTCATCTAGCCTGATCTGTAGGTTATAGGAAGAGACACTGCAAAAGTAAGTGGTGGATCAAATTTGTCAAGGGATGTCATCTTATTTAACATGCAACTTGTCCTTTTTCATTTTCAGGTGTTGAGGAAAAATGAGAGATTGAAACAACAAGTTCTGTCTGAGTGAGAATGAGTGAACATGACTCGTGGCTAAATATTGTAGACTTTGCTGCACAATTTCAAGTTTTCCTATGGTTATCAACATCGTTATGGAATTCTACATGTAATGTGTGATTCAAATAATTATATCTCAAAATATATCTATTTCATGCTAAAGTTTAATATATTAAATTCTTGAAAGGGATGAAATTTTTTGATCTATTGAAGATAAAAGACATGGTAATTTGTTTAAAGTCACACGTCATTATCATCTTGTTAATTTGCATTTACATTTTCATTTCTTATGATATGTTTCTCATCACAATTGCATTTACTTGTGTCCTCAGTGTCATGCAAAGATGGAAGATGCAACCCGTCTGTTGGATCTTTGGTTAGGTAGAATTTTTATGGAATATTCTGATGTAAGAAGAAGTTGGTATTATAACTGGATGAGAAAATATATTTCTAAAATTTTCAGAGGACCACCAAGAGCCTGAACAATAATCGAGTGATAAAAAATTCTATTGTAACACATAGCACCCCTTTCGGCTCTTAGAAGTACAATGAATCAATATATAGCAAGCATATATTACATAAAACACCCCTACCACAAAAAAAATCGAGCTTGCACCAGTAGAACTGCTATAGTATCATCCATAGAGATCATACTAAGGCGTGCAAATGTAATAAGAAGAGCATTGTTGATTTTCAGGACCAGATTAGCCAAATTGAAACTTCAGGAGGAATGGCATATTTACCTAATACTTTGATAGAAGGAAACTGCACCATGCTATTAAGTTCTAGCTTGTAACATCCAAATTCAATTTTGGAATTACCTGGACAGAGATGGGACCCCATTCGTGTTGAGTGCGGAGGAAGGGTTTTTGTTCTTGAAATAAAAAATCATGAGAATCGTACTCCTTGTCTAAATCTATTCGATAATGTGATGCCTCAAAGCCAATACTAATGCGATGTCATGGAGAAATAAAGTGAGGCCACATGGATAATACTAATATGATGTCATAGAGATAATCGATCCATTGCATAATGTGTTGCCACAAATCAAGCCACAAGTGTAATGATTTGATTCACAGAATATAATGATTCGAGCCATACAATGCAAATCACTGCAATAGAAATATATTCATACTATAGATCTAGGGATGACATACACATATTCTTCTCCATAGTATCAGTGATCCGATATTTCTGATATTTTACCAAGACCTTCAATGCAAGTGATGCAGTCAAACCTTATTCTAAGTAGGGATGAGAGACCTACTAATCATCATCAGTAGATAAAAACCAGTTGCTTTAAAGATACATAATTTATTGTTTAAGTGATTAAAATTGAGGTCTAGCAGCCTTTATTTGTACACTATAGAGGTAAGAATATACCTCAGAGAAACCTGTAACTCCAGTGTTTGTATTAAACCCACAAAAAACCCTCATAAACTGCCTCTTTTCTGCGTTGATGCTTAGATAAGAGGGGTCTAGTTTTGGATGGTCTA
The DNA here is from genome assembly GCA_034641835.2 of Pinus albicaulis. NCBI lineage: Eukaryota > Viridiplantae > Streptophyta > Pinopsida > Pinales > Pinaceae > Pinus > Pinus albicaulis. The sequence continues at coordinate 550,656,013 of CM076572.1, forward strand.
CTAGGTTTTGGATGAGATGTCAGTCATGACTTATTCTCATTATGTTAGCGTTTACATTTTCATTTCTTATGATATATTTCGTGTCAAATTAAGCTGAATTTTGCCTACACAACACTATAAGACATTGAATGATGGGAATCTCTTCATCTTGTTATTTCGTGTTTTGATAAACATGTCTAATGTTGCCACATATGTAGATAAATCCAACTTCAAGCTCGTTCAAAGTGGTACATCCTTTCTAGATAGAGGCTCAAAACCTTCCAGAAAAGTCTATACTCTACCTCAACAAACTTAAAATGGGTGTCTCGTGATTTCTGAGTGCTAATAAAAAAGGCAAACTGCAAGAAATTAAGATATCTGGCACCTCCAAACACCCTCAATCCTTTGCTTTACTTGTCCATCATCTGTTTTCGTATATTAGGCTAGATGAACAAGCAACAAGGATCTAATGCCAAAAGCATGTCTCTTGCACGACAAACTAGCTCTCGGGGTTTAGTGAAATCGAAAGGAAAAATTATACCCAACCAAGGTCGTTCATGGTAACTTAAAAATGTCAAACAAGGGCTATAAGGAAGTTAAAAATCATACCATCTAGATTTCCCAAAATCCCAAAATAGAAAAAGTTTTAACCCCCTTGGGCATAGCTGTGTCAATATTTGAAAGAACTAATCGCCAACAAGAACAAATGTGAGTGGGAATCAGAAACAAAACAGATAAGACCAGAGACCAGAGGACACTTAATTAAGCTGCTCAAGTTAAAACATGATGAAAAACTGTACCCCTTTCACTCTAAACCAGTGTAGTCACAATCATCCAGTGGGTGTCATCGAGACCGAAAGAAACTTAAACTAAGCAAGTTAAAACATGAACAAAAACTAGGCCTCGTTCACTATAAACTAGTGTAGTGAGAAAAACCTCCATTGGCCTAAATATGTCAATGTCTGAAAGAACTATGGCCAACAAGAGCGAATGCCAATGGGCATGAGAAACAAAACAGGCAAGGCCAGAGACCAAGGGGGAACTTACTAAGCTGCTCAAGTTAAAACATGAAAAAAGCTGTACTCGAGGCAAAAGTACCCTGAAAATATTTTTTTAAAAAGAATAAGAAAAGAAATAACAAATTTACAAGGGGAAAAATAAAAATAATTTTAAAATACAAGCCAAACCCTCAAACTACCTTCCTAAAAATGCCCCTTATTTTTCTAACCTATTTTTACTTCTCAAAGCTTGCATTTGGGCTATTTGGAACTAAAGGAAAAGGAAACCCTGCCTAGCAACCTGTTGTTGAAGCTGATTTGACACTAATTAAAGGTTGAGCAACGTTGACTCATAGGTTATAATTTGATGAATTTATGGATTCTGGAGGCCATTTAGGGCCTCAATATTAATGTATTGTGTCCCACAAAATTAACTATTTTTTCATAACATTATTTTTACATCTTAGCCTCTCATGACTCGTACATTATATATGTCGATGTGATTTTTCCTATTTGCACCCTCACATGCAATATAAATCAACAAACATGTGTATTTGGAGTTAAATTGTTCATATTAAATTTCTATGCATGATTTAAAAAAAAATTAAATATTGAATATTTATGTAATTTTACTTTTTTCATGTCGACTCTAGGTCAAAGACCAAAACCCAAGTCAATTCCACAAAAAATTTTTTGTTGGGCCCAAGCCAAGTGTGAGTCTGACTAATTTTCTACAAGTTAAACAAGGATGTTAAGATAACCACTAAATTCCAAGACTTTACTCAAAATAAAACCTTGATTTCTAGTGTTGTAGTCCTAGTGATTTGGCATACTAGCAATACCAAATGACCGGGCAACATCAGAACCACTTTGGGATCTCAGGATCTAGCCCTCCTGGGTCCAGAGAGGGATCTCTCTATAAAAGTAAAGAATAATATATCTTTGAAGTTCAATTTGAGGTATTAGGCTAGTTATAGGGCACAAGGGTTTTTGATTTGTTTGTTTGGTTGGGAAAACATTGAAAGAAGGGTTTGATGCAAGGTAAAGGAATGAGTAGTGGAGGATTTCGGAAATGGGAAGATAATTCAAAGATAATACAAGTTCATTGGGCAATGGGGTCATAAAAGGGTTTAGTTGCAATCGAAATATCCAGAGCTTTCAAAGGGCTAGTCATCTAAATCAGAGGATCTCTTAAGATGATTGTATGGGATGAAACAATAAGGAAATGAATGGGAATAACAAGGAATGCCTTCCAAGGTGACAAATTTGGAGCAAGTCAAGGGACAGGGCACACCTTATACCTCTATGATCAACACTCTTGATGAGGCTAACTTCAAAGACAACAATCCAGCAGTCCTCCTGACTACTTTCAGACAGTAGAAAACACTTAAGTTCAAACACAGAGTGAAACCTAAGATCAGAGAAAGACTTTTAACCTTCTCTGCTTTTGGAATTCAACTTAAAGGGATCTTAGCAAAGCTAACTGTTGGAAAAGGAAATAAGAGGACAGGGCTAACGCTAAATCTCCCTATTTCCTGATTCTTCCAGCTGAACCAAACAAGAACATCTAAGAAACAAACTCTAAATTCATACATCAGTAAGCATGGGCAAACCAACTCTTCAACTCGTTAAATTATAATGAATTTGTTATAAGATACACAAATAGAGGAAAACATGAAGATAATAATGTGCAGGAAGCATTAGGGTACTTGCAGCAGTATATCCTAAGCTAAAATTACTATTTCTTATTAGAGAAAATGAAACATAATGTAACACAGAGGGAAAACAATAATAGAGAAGGGACACATCACCAATGACTTAGATCAGGATCCGATGAATATGCTTGTCATATTAGTAGAGAAAAACTGGTCACATACATTCTTGTCCAATAGCTTGATACAATCCAGAAATAATCTCCCAGCCTATTTAGAACAACTACTCAAAGAACTCTAACTCCATCAAACAGCTTACAATCATTTAATTTCCAACCCTTTACAATGTATTTTCGATGAGTTCTTATAGGTGAATGAGTGATAGTAGTGGTAGATAGGTCTTAAATGATTCATTAAGACAGAGAGGAAGAAGTATTCGCATGCCCACTCTACTTAATGGTTTTACATTAACTGCCGGTACCCTTTAGATGACTTAGAAGTCTTTGTTAGGTTGACAACAACTTCTATGGTATGTTTCTTGAAGTACTTTTATGGCTGCAGTACTCTGTTTAATATTTTGAGACAAGTAAGGTGAAGATCTTGCCTTTCAGGTCTTTCATATTTTGCAATCACTGTAATGAAATTCTGGGACTTTCTGTCAGAATAATAACTGTTATGGGGCTCGATGAAACATGGAGTAGACTGCGGGAATTTGTCCTTCTTAGGGAAAAACGTTCTTCTTGATAGGTTTCCTTTGTTTCTTTAATCACTGATAATCTGCATTTAATCTGTGTTTCGAGCTTTATTAAGCTCCCTTGATTATCTTCAGAGTCCTCAAACCGCGTTATTGTCTTTAATCCTTTCAGTACACTTTGATGTTTCTTCTGCTCAGGTGTCCAGGTTTTTTGCTGATCTGGAGGGTTTGCCGAAGATCAGAGATAATGATCTGTTGAATAAACATGAAATTGAACCCTCTTCTGATTTCCCTCTTTGCAATCTTTGGCTATAGGATTGTCACCCTGCAACCTATGTCACTTGACTGTGACTGTGGAAATCACATGAATTAAACACCCTTTGAAACCTGCAAAACACGCCAAACATATTATAAAAACCTGCAGAAGTTTGGATAACTGCGACATAGGCTTTGGGGCATGGTAGAGGAGCAGTGAGAGTGGTGAAATGCTGCGGCGGAGGGGCGAAACCCTGGCAGAGTAGCTAACCAGGTTAAAATTTGAAATAGGGCACGAAATGAGGAGAAATGGTTTTAGAAAACCACTAGTGGTTATCACAGGACGAAAAGGAGGTAAGTGGTTTGGGGCAGATGGAGTGCGATTCCGTAGAAAGGTCGACACATGGATTTCCAATACCGCCCATTTCACAAAAGAGTTTCACGATGCTGGGGAGGAGGAAAAATGATGCGATATGGATCGTGGATCGTTGGATCTGGGGTCTTAGATCGGACGGTGTGGAGTGGGCGCGACAGGCTAAAAGCTACATGGTAGGATGAGCGGTGGGCCAGGTAAGTGACGTAATCTCTTTTGTCGCAGAGCGGACTGTGGAGTAGTGGGGTCAAGCAATCGGGTTAAGTGTGAGCCATCGAATGATGGGAATCAATGGAGAAGGATGCAATCAGGGAATCACATCAACAGAGAGAAAATGAATGGGACCCATGGGTTAAAATTTGCCGATGCGATGGGTCGGGACTGGGATAAGCACCGAGGCATGGTTCTGCGGGAGTAAGCAGAACCAGGGTTTATGAGGAACATCGCTTATTGCATTGGGGAAAAGAGATGAAGGGAAGTTCGGGAAAGAAGGAGTTTGTGATTGCGAAGAGGCCTTAAGCGCTTGGTCGTAGCGCAGATCACATGTGGAAGAGGGGGCTAGGGGATTTAAACCCTCGGGGGCTAATATCTCGATAACGTAAAAAAGGCGTGATTTAGGCATAAAAAAGGAATTTTAAGGCTGCATGGAAGTTCCGATAGGTGAGAAAAGGGGATTTTGAACCAAATATGAGGGGGATACAAGTTTTAAAGGGGAATCTTGGATAAAATGGGCTTTGAAGGGTAAAACATAAGGGAGAATGAGGAATATGGAGGGTAAATCAAAGGATTAAATGGTGAAGATGAAGGCCCTTTAAAACAGTTCCCTTCATAGTAGAATAGCAGGTTTGAACACTTTTGAGGGAAACAACAGTGAAGATTTCTGAAGGATAGAAGACACATGAGACTTCAAGAATGACATATTTTCAAAGAAAATATTCACCTGAAGGCTCGGTCACAAATTTAGCCACCTTTTTTCTTTGTCAAATTATTATAGGTGGCTAACGGTGGCTCCACATGGGGATGGCATCTTCTTGAAGGTGTCAAGAATCTTAGATAAAATCTTTGGAAGTAGGCCAAAGCCTTGTACTTGCCAAATTTTCTTTCTATGATTCAGCTGTTACAGATATGATGAGTATTATATCAGCAACAATACTTTTCCCAACAACTACTTACCCATCCTACTGTTCTAACATTTTTTCTTCAAGGTGCACTTAGACTTGCAGACCTTTCTTATCATCATTTTTTATTGAAAGCAGGAAACTAATCTAAGTTTGACCTTATTCCTCCATCAAAACAGATTATACAGTTGGACTCATAGCTTCTCTACCTAAACTAACATCTGCTAGGATTAAACAGTCTGACAAATTTTCATTCTCTATATTCTAAAACAGAAATTGCGAACACAGTTAAACTAGGATTAGACTGTCTGATTTGATGTGGGTCCATGGCCTAAAGACAAGCTGCACATGAACTGAAACTTGCTGAAATTAAAATGAAATTGGGAAGGCTTGAAGTTATATAAATCGAAAACAACTTCCCTTCTTTGTGACTCAGGTTTTGAGCTTTTTAGAGTCACCTTTCTTCCTTCATTTCAGCTCTGGTTTTGGTCCTGTTAGAGCTGTTTTCTTCTTCTTTGTTGTTTCAAGTTTTGAGCATGTTAGAACCAGTTCTCTTCCTTTTTCTATGGCTCAAGCTTTGATCTGATTTGAGCCTTTCTTTTTAGAACTCCAAAGGTTCAAGATTTGAGCTTGTCTGAACCTTTCTCTTTCTATTTTTTGTATAGTTTTTCTTTTCTTTCCCAAAACAAAACAAAGCAATGATATTTACAATGGGAGTGAAAACATTAAACTGGTTTCAGCAGAAATAATGCTTGAGCATCCTGCCATTGATAGGACCCCCAAACAAGTCTGTACCGTCCATTTCTTGCAAAAAAAATGCATTAGGACCAATGGTAGATTGAATGATGTAAGGGCCTTGCCATAAATTGTCAAACTTTCCATGCTTACCCTTATCTTCTCTCCTAGAGTCCCATTTGAGTACCTTGTCTCCAATTTTGAAATCACAGGCCTTTGTCCTTTTATCAAACAACTTTTTGATATCCTCTTGTACTTTCTGAGCTCTGTTGTAGACTTCCTCCCTTGTTTGTTGGAGATGTATGGTTTGATTTATCCTCCTCACTATGCTATCTTCCTCTGATTGTATTTATTGGAACAATTTTATCACTGGTACTCCTAAACTGGTAGGGAATACTGCATCTGCTCCATAAACTAGCTGATAGAGAGACATTCCAATGGATTTCTTTGTTTTCAATCTATCTACCCATAAAGCATGCACTAGCTTATTATGCCATGACTTTTTATTATCTTCCAGCAGCTTCTTGATGATGTTCGCCAAAATTTTATTTGATGATTCTGCCAGCCCATTACCTTGAGGGTAATAAGCAGTGGAATGACCAAGTGCAATCTGATATCTGTGGCAAAAATAAATCATCTTTTTGGAACCAAAGGCAGCAGCATTGTCAGTGATAATTTTCCAAGGGCAGCTAAATCTAGATAGGATATGGTCTTCAAGGAATTTTATGATAACTAAGTTGGTGGCATTCCTAGAAGGGATGGCCTCTATCCATTTAGTGAAATAATCAATGGTTGTGAGTATCCATCTATGTTGGGTAGATTAAGCAGGGTGGATTTCCCCAATGAGGTCTAGGCCCCACTGTTGAAAAGGAGCTTCAACAGTGACTGGTTGTAAAGGTAAAGGAAGGAGTTTTCGTTTGCCCTCACAGATTTGGCATTTGTGGCAGACAACTATCATTTTGTGGACATCTTGGAATAGGGCGGGCCAGTAATAGTCAGCTCTAAGGATTTTATTGGCAGTGGTTTTCCAATAGAGATGGCCTCCACATTCTCCTTCATGAAACTCATGCTTGATCCTATCTGCATCAACTTCAGGAAAACATTTAAGCAATAAACCATTGGCATTTTTCCAATATAAACATTCGTCTAAAATGAAATAATTTCTGGCTTTCATCTTTAAAAACCTTTGCTGTGTCTTAGATAAATTAGGAGGAGCATTAATATTGGTAAGCACATACAAAATATCAGCATACCAAGGTGAGTTTTGGAAATGATCTTCAACAATGGGAGCTGGTAACCCTTCATGTTCATCCAGTGCATCTACCATATTTATGTCAAGGGCTTGTGAGTTAGTTTCAACCATCAATTGTGCTAAGCCTTGACCCTTGATGAGTTTAGTGGGTTTGATTTCCAAATAATATTCTAGTATCACAACAATCCACTTGCCTCTTTTTCCATCTGGATCTTGTGACAAAATGTCTTTTACCACTATATTAGGCACAAAGGCAATAATATGAGAATGTAAAATATAAACTCTGAAATCCTTCAAGGCCTTTACCAAGGCATAAGCTTGTTTCTCCATGATATTATATTTCAGAGGTGCATCTCTTAATGCCTTGCTGAAAAATGCAATTGGCTGCTCTTGTTCTTCTTGATTTTTCTGTAATAGGACAACAACCACAGTATGCTTTGATGCAAATGAGAATATGAGGAAATCCTTAGTAAAATCTGGGTTGATGAGAATTGGTGCTCGAGTGAGCGCATGTTTTACCAGTTCAAAGGACTTCTTGGCTTCTAGATTCCATTGAACTCCTACCTCCCTTTTTAACATATTTGTCATGTTTCTAAGGAGCTCTGCAAGGTTGGGTATGGACCTCCTCAAAAAATTAATCTTCCCAATGAAATATTGCAATTCCTTGATGTTTCTAGGGTGACTAATTTGCAATATGCCCTCAACCATTTTTGGGTCTATTTTAATCCCCTTTTCAGATATGATATGGCCAAGAAGTTTACCTTCTTGGAGACCAAACAATGTCTTTTTGGGATTTAAAGATAGTCCATACCTCTTGCATTTCTGAAAGACTTTTCTCAAATGTTTAAGGTGTTCTTCATCAGTCTTGGAATAAACTGTGATGTCATCAAGGTAAATTACAATGAAGTAACCTATTTCTTCTGAGAATGCAATTTCCATGGCTCTTTCAAAGGTGGCACCAACATTCATTAATCCAAAAGGCATTTTCACATACATGAAAGTGCCCCAAGGAGTTGTGAAGGTTGTTTTGAGTTGATCCTCTGGGAGTACCAACACCTGGTTATATCCTGAAAAGCCATCTAGCAGGGAAATCCTCTTAGAACCAACTACCCTTTGTAGGATGTGTTCCATTTTGGGCAAGGGATAATTGTCTTTTAATGAGGCTCTGTTCAAGTTTCTGAAATCGATACACAACCTTATTTCTCCTGTCTTTTTCCTCACCGCCACAAGGTTAGATACCCAGTCCGAAAACCTCACAGGGACTATGATTCCAACATCATACATTTTCTTAATTTCTTTTTCTACCAGAGGTAACTGTATAGGGTTTATTCTACGCAGATTTTTCCTAAAAGGTTTCTGGTTTTCTTTCAATGGTATCTTATGCTGGATGGTCTCTGTGTCATAGGCCTTCAAATCTTCATAGCTCCAAGCAAAAAAATCAACAAAATTTTTAAATAAGTCAATGTATTTCAGTTTGATATGAGCTGGCAATGTTTTAGATAATTTGATCATCTTAGGCTTGTCTTTGCTGCCTATATTGCATTCTTCAATATCAGATTCAGTGGGTTCTATTGTTGGCTTCTTTGCTACATCATTAAAATCGAAGAGGTCTTCTAGAGGGGCCAGCCCTCAGGGTATACCCTTGTCTTTGGACTACAATACCTCTATGTCTTCCTTATCTTAGTTTATATACTCCTCTGTTTGATTTTCAAATTCTCTGGTCAGCATGCTTATTTCTGCAATGGGGAATGGTTTCTCTTCATCAAGGTGATTTTCATCCAAACAGTCTTCCTCGGACTTGGTGTTCGAATTTGGAAATTCAAACTCATTCCTGGAAAGCAGAAAATCCTCTATCTGTTTATCACCCTCAAAAACCTGCCAATATTTTTGGTTTTCGGGTACTGCTGGTCTATATTTTGTTTGAATAAGGAACTGTTTATCATTATGTGGTCTTTGACATGAGCTAGCAGCACAAGCCAAGCCATTTGCAAGTATGTTTTGACTTCTAGGGACAAATACAAGCTCATATTCTACAAATGCTTTCAACAGATCCATGGCATCATTTCTATATGCCCTTAATCTAGGATGTTTGGCAGTGTACTCTCCATTCACTTGTTTGATGACCAGTTCCGAGTCTCTATGAACCACTATCCTCATGGCTCCTAGTTTCTTCAACAGATGTAATCCTAAGAGGAGAGCTTCATACTCTACTATGTTGTTTGTGCATTTGAAATTTAACTTGAAAGCATGGCTTTCAGCATAACTGTTATCAGTGTTGTGCAACCATACTCCTGCTCCTGCACTCTTTTTGGTGCAAGACCCATCAAAACTCATGTTACATAAGGGGATGTTTATAGATTTGTCGCTGGTTTCATCCTTAATGTCATGTTCATCATTATGTTGTTTACTGGAGTCAACACTATGTTGTGTTAGGTTTTGTTCCTCAGGATTTTCATGGAGTTCAGGTTGATGGGTAACTTACTGTTTACCGTCTTGGTTCTATTCACTCAGGTTTTCTAATTCAACAAACTGTTCAAATATTCCTCCCTTGTTTTCCTCTATTTCCAAGGTTGCAGTTATTTTTGGATTTGTGACCCCTACTTCGCTGGTTAAATTTTCATCCTCTAGTTCTTGCTCATTAGTGAACTCATCATTGTAAATGATAGAAGAGCCTAGGTCTGTATGGGCATAGTAAACAGGGGTATTCTCTGGTTTCTCTGGGCTGATCACCATGAATTTCATGTGTGATTCCCTATAGAGTCTTCTAAGTTGGCTAAAAACAAGGATAGTGGCATATGTCATGTCCATTTGCATTGTACCCTACAGCTTGGCACCCCAGGATCTTGACAGCAACATGCCATATTTGGGAGGTACATCAGCTACTACAACATCCATAACTATGCATTTGGCTGGGATTTGGGTCAAATTTACAAAGAGGTCTTTGATCAAGCCCAAACATTTTACTCTGCTAGAGTCAAATGAATATAAATATTTATAGGGTCTGGTAATCTCTAGGCCTAACCTCTCCATGATCACTTTTGGCATGAGATTGTGCGCAGCCCCTGAGTCATGGATAGCATTGTGTAGGATTTTGTCATGGATATTTAAACTGACATAGAAGGGAGGCACTACTCCTTCCTGGAATTTCCCTTCAATTTTTGGGCCAAACAAGAGAGCTGGTTGATCATCATTTAAGTTGACAGAGTCATTGTTTTCGCCTAAGTTTAAAGCTTTCAATATTTGACATTTATATACATCTTGGGAGACCAACTCAGTGAGAGGGAAAAAAATTTTGATTTTGGAAATTTCACTTTCCAAATTGAAAGGAAACTGGTTCTTCGAAAGGTTCGATTCTGTTTTGTTGGTCACTGTTTTATTAGCAAAATCAGCTTGCTGATTTTCACTATGTACATTGGTTGGGACTGTTTCACCAGAAGAATTAGCTGTAATGCTAGTGCTACTGGCTTCTTGACTTGGTTTATCAATGGTTTGGGTGTTCTTACCCTTGATTTTGTCATAACTTTCAGCTGCCGTTTTGTTGTTTTCAACAGTCTCTTTAGGAGTCTTTTCAGGCCTTTTCTTAATAGAAATTTCAGAGGTTTTCGTTTTGGGGGTTTCTGGGTTATTTTTGCTTCTGAGATCATATTTATCACGGACCTGCATGATGGAATTCTTGAATCCTAACCTATAGTCTTTAGATTATAACCCTTCATCTTCACCATGTGTGTATGAGGTCTGGTTGTCTTCTGTGAAAAAGGTATGATCTTCGTTACCCACTTCCGACATGTTTATAATAGTTCCCTCTGACTCTTCTATCATTCCCTCCTCTTCATCAACATAATTTTCTTGAAATGGAGGTCTGAATTGTTGATCTGAATCTCTTTGTTTCATCTGAGGGGGGTTTCTCCTAACATTCTGGTTCTGATTTTGAGTTTGGTTCCTGTTTTGGACGCTTGTTTGGACAGTTAACCTCTCCATCATTTTTTCTAACCTATCCATGTTCTTGGCTAGATGGTCTAATTTTGAGTCAGATGTAGAAGGTGCAGTGTTATATCTATATGTCACTTTCTTTTTAGCCCTCATTCTGGCTCCTTTTTCAATCAGATTAGCCTCCACACTAAGTGCTCCCTTCTGCATGTCTTCTAAAGTTAAGGGATCTCTTTCTCTAAGTTGATAGGCCATTTCAGGATCAAATGCTTCGAGAAATTTGGCCAAGGCTGATCCTTGTGGAGGTTTCAATTATGGGGACAGAGCATTATACACACTATTGAATCTAGTGCAATAATTTTGGACACTCTCCCCAGGGCTTCTCTTTAGGTTGTTGTAATCTGAAAGTATTTGGAGTGGATTCTTCCTAATCTCCCATTTGTTTGTGAATGTTTGATGTAGAGAAGAGAGATCATTGATACTGTGAGGAGCTAAACTCTTAAACCATTTCTTGGCATCTCCTCCTAAGCTTTGGGCAAAGATTCTCATCTTAATGGTCTCATCTTCTATTTCCATATAATCGAAGGCATCATTCATCTTGTCCACATGCTGTTGAGCAGTAGTGGATTCACTTCCAGTGAAATGGGAAATTTGGACTGATATTCATTGGGTAAAGGAACCAGAGGCTGTGGCAACACTAGGGGAGCATACCATGCTGCCATGATGGTGTTTTGTGGGAGTAAAGGAGTGGCTTGAACAACAGGTATGTGGATGACAAAAATTCTTGGACCAACAAGAGACTATTGAGCAGATTTAGGGTGAGAGAGACCCAAGTTATGAATGAGATGGAGATCAGGAGGTGTAGATGGAGGGGTTTCTCTGTTACTGATATGTTGACCACTATATGGCGGTGAACTTGGAGGCTCAAATTATTTCTGATATATACCACTGAATGACTTAGTTTTGGGTAAAATATTTGGTAAATCTAAGTTAACTTGAGTATCTGATACAACTGTAAGGTTTTCGGGCACTAAGTTAGCTCTGTGAAAGGATCTGACAATAGTTGGATCCCTAGATACAAGAGACTTCCAAAGAATGCTTTCTGTATTATCAACTATTTCAGGAGGACTTGGATCATGATAAGCTCTGGTATGGATTCTTCTTGAAGCCAGTATGCTAAGTTTCAGATCCAAAAAGAAGAAAGTTAGCCAGATATAACAATCTTTAAAATGAAAAATAGTCTTAAACAAAGAAACTTAATCTTCAAAGTTTCCTAATCATGGGTGTCAACAATGCTCTTATGGTAGTGCGAGCTACTCCAGTGGAGTCTTTGTGAAACCAGGAATAATCAGCAGGCCTACTGATCACTAGTGGAGTCTTTTGATCTTCTAGGAGTTGTGGAGTTTCCAGGTGGATGATTTCAACAGTTTGAGATGGTTTACTATCCACCACAGTAATTAAATACCAGTATAAGGCTTGTGGGTTTTCTGAGTTCTTAAGGAGGATGTTCAAGATAATAGTCTACTTAGAATATAGTTCCCTAGCGGAGTCACCATTATGTTGTAGTCCTAGTGATTTGGCATACTGGAAATTCCAAATGACCGGGCAGCATCAGAACCACTCTGGGATCTTAGGATCTAGCCCTCCTGGATCCAGAGAGGGATCTCTCTATTAAATTAAGGAATAATGTATCTTTGAAGTTCAATTCTAGGTATTAGGCTAGTTATAGGGCATAAGGGTTTTTGATTTGTTTGTTTGGTTGGGAAAACATTGAAAGAAGGGTTTGATGCAAGGTAAAGGAATGAGTAGTGGAGGATTTCGGCAATGGGAAGATAATTCAAAGAGAATACAAGATCATTGGGCAATGGGGTCATAAAAGGGTTTACTTGCAATCCAAATATCCAGAGCTTTCAAAGGGCTAGTCATCTAAATCAGAGGATCTCTTAAGATGATTGTATGGGATGAAACAATAAGGAAATGAATGGGAATAACAAGGAACGCCTTCCAAGGTGATAACTTCAGAGCAAGTCAAGGGACAGGGCATACCTTATACCTATATGATCAATACTCCTGATGAGGCTAACTTCAAAGACAACAATCCAGCAGTCCTCCTGACTACTTTCAGACAGTAGAAAACACCTAAGTTCAAACACAGAGTGAAACCTAAGATCAGATAAAGACTTTTAACCTTCTCTGCTTTTGGCATTCAAATTAAAGGGATACTAGAAAAGTTAACTATTGGAAAAGGAACTAAGAGGATAGGGATAACGCTAAATCTCCCTATTTCCCGATTCTTCCAGCTGAACCAAACAAGAACATCTAAGAAAAAAACTATAAATTCATACATTAGTAAGCATGGGCAAACCAACTCTTCAACTCGTTAAATTATATTGAATTTGTTTTAAGATACACAAATAGCGGAAAACATGAAGATAAGAATGTGCAGGAAGCATTAGGGTACTTGCAGCAGTATATCCTAAGCTAAAATTACTGTTTCTTATCAGAGAAAATGAAACATAATGTAACACAGAGGGAAAACAATAACATAGAAGGGACACATCACCAATGACTTAGATCAGGATCCGATGAACATGCTTGTCATATTAGTAGAGCAAAACCAGTCCCATACATTCTTGTCCAATAGCTTGATACAATCCAGAAATAATCTCCCAGCCTATTTACAACAACTACTCAAAGAACTCTAACTCCATCAAACAACTTACAATCATTTAATTTCCAACCCTTTACAATGTATTTTCAATGAGTTCTTATATGTGAATGAGTGATAGTAGTGGTAGATAGGTCTTAAATGATTCATTAAGACATAGGGGAAGAAGTATTCACATGCCCACTCTGCTTAATGGTTTTACATTAACTGACGGTACCCTTTAGATGACTTAGAAGTCTTTGTCAGGTTGACAACAACTTCCAGGGTATGTTTCTTGAAGTACTTTTATGGCTGTAGTACTCTATTTAATATTCTGAGACAAGCAAGGTGAAGATCTTGGCTTTCAGGTCTTTCATATTTTGAAATCACTGTAATGACATTTTGGGACTTTCTGTTAGAATAATAACTGTTATGGGGCTCGATGAAACATGGAGTAGACTGCGGGAATATGTCCTTCTTAGGGAAAAACGTTCTGCTTGATAGGTTTCCTTTGTTTCTTTAATCACTGATAATCTGCATTTAATCTGTGTTTTGAGCTTTATTAAGCTCCCTTGATTATCTTCAGAGTCCTCAAACTGCGTTATTGTCTTTAATCCTTTCGGTACACTTTGCTGTTTCTTCTGCGCATGTGTCCGGGTTTTTTGCTGATCTGGAGGGTTTGCCGAAGATCAGAGATAATGATCCGTTGAATAAACATGAAATTGAATCCTCTTCTGATTTCCCTCTTTGCAATATTTGGCTACAGGATCATCACCTTGCAACCTATGTCACTTGACTGTGACTGTGGAAATCGCATGAATTAACCACCCTTTGAAACCTGCAAAACATGACAAACATATTATAAAAACATGTGGGAGTTTGGATAACTGCGACAGAGGCTCAGGGGCATGGTGGAGGAGCAGTGAGAGTGGTGAAATGCAGCGGCATAGGGGCAAAACCCTGGCAGAGCAGCTAACCAGGTTAAAATTTGAAATAGGGCGCGAAATGAGGAGAAATGGTTTTAGAAAATCACCGATGGTTATCACATGACGAAAAGGTGGTAAGTGGTTTGGGGCGGATGGAGTGCGATTCCATAGAAAGGTCGACACGTGGATTTCCAATACCACCCATTTCGAAAAAGAGTTGCACGATGCTGGGGAGGGGGCAAAATGATGCGATATGGATCGTGTATCGTCGGATTTGGGGTCTCAGATTGGACGGTGTGGAGTGGGTGCGACAGGCTGAAAGCTGCATGGTAAGATGAGCGGTGGGCTAGGTAAGTGACGTAATCTCTTTTGTTGCAGAGCAGACTATGGAGTAGCGGGGTCAAGCAATCGGGTTAAGTGTGAGCTGTCAGAGGATGGGAATCAACGACGAAGGATGCAATTGGGGAATTGCATCAACGGAGGGAAAATGAACGGGACCCATGGGTTAAAATTTTCCGATGCGATGGGTTGGGATTGGGATAAGCGCCGAGGCATGGTTCTGCAGGAGTAAGCGGAACCAGGGTTTAGGAGGAAAAGCGCTTATCGCATCGGGGAAAAGAGATGAAGGGAAGTTCGGGAAAGGAGTTTGCGATTGCAAAGAGGCCTTAAGCGCTTGGTCGTAGCGTGGATCACATGTGGAAGAGGGGGCTAGGGGATTTAAACCCTCGGGGGATAATATCCCCATAACGTAAGAAAGGCATGCTTTAGGCCTAAAAAATGAGTTTTAAGGCTGCATGGAAGTTCTGATAGGTGAGAAAAGGGGATTTTGAACCAAATATGAGGGGGATACCAGTTTTAAAGGGGAATCTTCGATAAAATGGGCTTTGAAGGGTAAAACATAAGGGAGATTGAGGAATATGGAGGGTAAATCAAAGGATTAAATGGTGAAGATGAAGGCCCTTTAAAACAGTTCCCTTCATAGTAGAATAGCAGGTTTGAACAATTTTGAGGTGTTAGTGTCCCATGATTTGGCTGATTGGCAAGCCAAATGACGGTGTAACATCAAACCAGTCTTTGGAGCCCAAGGACCTAGCCTTCCTAGACTCAGAGAGGGCTCTCTCTATTTGTGTAAGGGATATCAGTGTGTTTGCTTATTGTGTTCTTGATTTTAGGCTAGTTATGAAGTAGGTTTTTGGTTTTTAGGTTGTGAGGGATGAACTGATCAAAGACTAAGATAGGTAAAAATATGTCAGATCAACTTGGCTATGGGGTCAAAAAGGTCAAGAAAGCTGTCAGATGGTGATACAAAGTTGTAGAAGGGCTGATTTGATTCGAGGTAAAATGGATCTTTGGGTAAAATGGAGTGAGATGGACATTAAATTTGTGAAGAACAAAGGATTTCAAACATAAATAGTTTAATATCTGACATAAACATGGTAGGGATAACCATTAATCATGAGAAATGTAACTATAAACTGATCAATGCACAAAAACAAACATTTAAGCCGTGCATAGAGATATATGACTATCTAACTTTAGGAAATGGCTATTAGACTTTGGGGAAATACATTTAAGACAAACAAACAACTCAAATCACTATGAGGAAACGCCTAAGCATAGTAATTCAAGCTATTGGGCACTTTGAAGCAAGATTGCATAGTTTTAGGCAAAGGGAAAGATCAGTACAAGACCTCCTTGTTTCAACAAATGAAAATCTAATCAATCAAAGAGAGGTTTCAGAGGTGGAGCTATGACTAGCCATGAGTAAGCAGGGCATACCGTGAATCATAATTAGCATGCATAAAACCATAAATGAAACAAGCAAACAATATTCTTTAGTTATCAAAGAGCAATCAAGGATTCTTTGATATGACTAAGAAGGAAGAAAACATAGAAGCTATAAAGAAACAAGAAATTTGAGGTGCCTCCAAGGGCATGTCTCAAATATATTCTCTACTATCTTATAGCAAGCAAGAACATGGAAATATGAGTGAAAACTAAGAAGCAATATAGAGAGGGACACTATACCATTTTACCAAGTCAAGGAATCCAACAACAGACCTCCTTCATCATCCAAAAACATTCAAGAAACTATCCAAATGCATGAGACAAGTGTTTCTTCCCAGCTTGTATAACCATATATTGCTTCTATTCATCAAGTTCAGCCTTATTTACAATGAAAGCCTTTGGAATATATAGGCCAAAGTGAGGAAAACCTCCTAGTTCAACTTGCAATCTCATTGGCCTATTCAAAATATCTGATTTGGTCCTTGAGGCTTTGCAAAGCCCAAGGCACAAAATATCTAATAAAATATCTCAAAAATTCTAAAAAATAAAAATATATTGACTATTCATAACTAATCATGCAAAAAAATAGCTAAACACACATGAGGAAAAGTCACTTTAGAAAGGTTCATTTTTTACAAAAATACTTAAGAAATATATCAGCAGAAAATCCTCTGACTTGCTGGCAACTTTTAGAGGCCTTCCCAATGTCGAAACGAGGCCCGTGATGGCTCGTTGGAAAGCTATGAATGTCTATTTTCTAAAAATTCTTATTTTGATCCAAAATGACCACTAGAAGTCTACCAAAAACTTACCTATGTGTAAAAACCCAAAAAATAGACCTTGCTGATAAATGGGGCAGAGTGTAGAAAAAGTGAGTGTTTTTCGCCATTCTGGGGGAGAAAATCATCTTCAATTGATCTGAAAATCGCTAAGTATATTCCCCTAAAATTATGTCATCCAATGATACCATTTTAATCCTTTGATGATGCCCCAAACAGAAATGGATATGCCCATGAATTTTAGCCAAAAATCCAAAAATGACAAAAATCCAAAACTTGTTGAATTTCGCCCAATTTTGGCGAGAATGACCCTAAGGGTTTTCAGAAACATGATGTGAAGCTGAGGCCAAAATTTTGAGCTTTGAGGTGTCTTTCTTCATTTTTGGTTCCAGGCACCCCCTTTGTGTTTCCTTGAGTTTTTCTTGTGTGGCCTTCAATTTCCGCCGGGCAAACTGATTGAGCTTCTTATAGTGCCCGGTCATCCTCCGTTGAAGGTCCAAATCTCTATTTTCCTTCTCCAAATTATTTTCCAAGTGATCATTTACCCTCTCAAGCCATGCTTCTCGATTGTTCTCTATCTCTTGGGCGAACAAAGTAGAGAGAGGAAAAGATTGGAGAAGGGCAACTTCTTCCTCCTTTTGTTTCTCAAGGGCTCTTTTGAGTCCCATGGTTCTTGGCCTCTTTCTCCTAGGCTGATCTTCATCTTCGCTCTCGTTGAACTCACCCATGAGTTCTTCCAATCTAACTTGTTCCTTGGAGGCCTCCTTTTTGTATTTGATGGCCCGTGTCTCATATACCACCATGTGGACACTCATCTGTTTATTTTGAATTTGCAAAAAGTGATTGAAGTTTCTAGCCCTCACTAGATCTGTCCTCAAAGCATCAATTTGGATTTCTCTATTGATCAAGAGAGTTTCTAGGATTCAGGCCTCATTGTTGCTATCATCACTTTGGATTTGAACTATGTCGAAGTCCCTCTCCTTTTCATGGCTGCTTTCTTCTTTCTCCTTTCCCTTGCTTTGGGTGGTTCTCTTGGTCTTCCTCCTCTTGGGCAATTCGACAATGGGCTTCTTGGGTAATTTCCCCTTGCTTCGGAGGGCCCTAGTAACATTTGGAGTTATAGTTTTAGGCACCCTTTTCCTTGATGTCTGGGGCTTGGCCACTTTTTGAGAAGAAAACATGGTCCCTTGCCTAGGAGAGGCAGCTAGCACATGCTCTATTGGCTCTTTTCCCTTGTTACTTCCCTCATCACTCTTGCCACTGTCTTGAGTTTGTTCATGGAGCTGATTTTCATCACTTTGCTGCATATTATCACTGTGATGCTCTTCACTTTGCTGCCCTTCTTCCCCTTGCTGCCCTGCTTCATCATCATGCTGCTGCTGTTCATCTTCATTTTGCTGCTCATCATCATGCTCTTCTTCATCAGGCTACTTTTCCTCACTGTGCTGCACCTATTCATCATGCTGCTCTTCCTTATCTTGCTGCTGTTCTTTTTCTTCACTTTGCTGCCTTGTTTCATCATGCTGCTGTTCATCTTGCTCTTCCTCTCTTTGCTCATGCTCTTTTTCTTGTTCAATGGGAAATTTGAGCTTCTTAGGAATGGGCTTGCTTGAAGAAGGCGAAGGATGGTGAGTGGAAGGTGAACGAGATGTATGAAATGAAGGAACAATGGCGAAATATGGATGTGCAATGAAAGTGTCCCAAGAGATTTCCTTCTTCTCAAGCTGATGAAGAATGATAACCTTGATGAGGGAATGATGGAAGAGGAAAGCTCACTGCTGAGAAGGAGGTTTTTTCTGAACAGTGGAGGCCATTTTCTCAATACTTTTATGGAGGAAGAAAGGGAGATTTAACAATTTGGCTCTGGTGAAATGCATGAGCAACCGGACATGGTAGGCATAGACCCGGGAGAATCTTCCCTCGCAAGTGAAGTATTTCATGATTATCTTCATTAGGGGAGCATAACTAGTCAACGGATATGAGAAGGGAAAGATGGATGGACATGTATCTCTATGCTCAGGCTTCAAAAAAGGTTTGTACTGTTCTGAGTCTAGGTGGATTTGTTTAAACCACTTCTCTCCGACATAAGGGATTTTGGTGGCCTTGGAAATGGATGTAGGAGAAAATTTGAAATCCAAGCCTGTCAGCTGAAAGTGTTTCCCTTGAAATCTCAAAGCACAAAGATGTGTCAAAGGGGAATAAATTTTCACCTCCTGCACCCTTTGAAAAAACTCTAGACACCCAACCTCATGAAAGTTAAACAGGACTGATGGATGAGAATTTACCTCTTCAGTGGAAACAGGCTCAAACCTCCTGTGAAGGCCACTTCTACTGTCCTGCCTAGGAGGCATTTTTGTTTTGAATAATCTTTGATGTTTCACTAAGAAAAGCTGCTTCAAATGTTTTCTGAAATAGTCCCCCAACACCAACTTTGTGCTCCTTATAAATCACTACTTTGTCCTCTTTTATGCCAAACAACAAGTGCTTGTTAAATAAAAAGCAAACAGTCAATTTATTACTGTGCTTGGGCAAGGTATTGAAAAAAGGTATTTGTGGTTTCTTGTTTGAACAAGGATCTTTTGTGTTTTGGCAGAAACAAGACACCCTTCCCCCAAACAAAACTCTTTTGCTGTTCACTGGCTTCTATACAAAGGTAGACAAAATTCTCTCAGCTGATTTTAAAAGCCTCTCACACACTCTGCTTTTGGGACTTATAGAGGCTGCACAAGGTTTCACTTTTTCACCATGTAGAGAGGACACTTTTAGAGTGACAACGCATTCAGACTATAAACATTGTTTTCACCTTTGATTTTGCAAACAAGGGTTGTTTTTTCTTTACCACTGTTAGGACAACCTTCAACAATTATGAGATCTCTGCTCAAGACAGGAAGAAAAACATCCTTCTAGACTGATTTTGGGACCTTCAAACACAGATTTTGCTGTCTCATAACATAAAAAAGGAAGTTTTATTCACCTACCCAACCTTCATCCTTTAGAACCCTACTCCTTCACTATCATTTTCTTTGAAAAGCAATAAGGGCTTCTTAAGACTGTTTCGACACTTTCTTCTATCACTTGAAATGGTCTGTGATATTTACAGCCATAAGCAACTTTGTTTTTAGATCAAAAACCCTACCCTCCTTATCACTGCTTCTTCCTTGAGAAAATAACCTTGTCACCCCTTTAAGATTTCAAAAAATTAGCAATAAGCATGGAGAATACCTTGAAATAAGGCTTATGGCCTTGGTCGATTTATTGAGCAGGTCCCAAGACTTTTTGAAGGTGCTTTGGATGTTTAAACAGGCGCGGCACATTCATAAAAGAAAATTCTACATAGTGGAAGGGTGTCGGGTCGGCCTTCGGGCAGTGGTGACCAGCACTACAGGTGCGCCGCGCGGACGTATAGGTGCGCCACATTAAAAAACTCAGTCCTTTTTGTGAAATCAAAAAATAGCTTTCGTTTGATTCTTTTGTTTGAATGGGCAAAAGCCATGAAGACTCTTTTCCTCGGGCTTTTATAGCTCGGTAGGGTTTGAAAAACACAATTTACTCCATGTTTGAAAAACGAAAAATCACCCTTTATCCTTTTCACCATTTAAAAAAAAAAAGAACTGTTAAGCTCTTTGCTAAAACAACCACTTCCTTTGGAATAGAAAATACAAGTGGTATTTGTAATTTGGTCAGTCTTTTAACCAACTATCTTGCTACTTTTAAAACTATATTTCCTTGAAAATTCATAAAATACCTTTCACCTGAGAATACTCATTAACATAAGGCTGTTGCTTAACCTTTGAAACTATTTGTTAAAACTCCGTTCGCATGAAATGGAAGGAGTGTTAAAACTTCAAAATTGGACTGTTGTTTATAGAGGAGTCTATAAACAAAACAACCTTGCAGCTCCTTCAAAACAACCCTTCAGACATATTATGAGATCTTTATCTTTATCAACGGATGAAGGCCCTTTGATATGAATATAAAACTTGTTTGAGCATCTCTTTAACCATTTGTGTGAAGTGATTTGTATGGTGAAAACCTCAGGAGAACTGACCCTCTGCCTTTTGTGAGGGTGGCCATTTTCAAGTTGACAAACCAATTGTTATGGTGTTCGATGGTTGATCATGCCCATTGTATAGGCTCAACAACAAGGGTTTATAAAATTTATCTTTAGGCATAAAAAACAAAAACATCCACAGAGGCTTATGTGTGCCAACTACACAAATTTCAATCTTAAGAACCTGCCCATCCTGAACTTCACAAGTGCAGCAATAAAATTATTCTTGGTCCATATCAATAACTTGTAAGGCTGGTATTTAGAATGGGTAATTAATCTCTTTTATTTGAAACCCCATTTGAAACTCCAAGTGAAAAGCTCTACTATAAATAGTCTCCAACATCAAGGCAAATGACTAACCTTGGATTGCCAAAGTAATCTAGTCTTCAACTTTTATGAAGATATAGCAGGGGATGATGAGTTGAAGTTGAATTGTAAACATTGGAAAGCTGTCCCTTTGTTCCTCTGTGAAGGAGGTCTTTAAGAATAGTGAATTTTCATTCATTTTACCATTTTTGACAGCAGTCCTTTTTGAAATCTTTGCCACACTGAAAAAATGCTCTTCATCCTCAAAAAATGGTGAGCCTTATACTTGTTTATGAAGGAGGCCTATGTTTGACAACTGCCTGGGCTCTTTTCAACCCCTATTTTAACCAAATGATGAATGTCCATGAACAAAATGTTAGTGGTTCTCTTTGTATTTATTAGCAGTAGTCAGTTTAAAACCAAGATTGTTTTACTTCCTTGGCCATTTAGATGAGGCTGTCTTTAGTCAAAAATCCACCTCCGGATTCTTCTTTGAAGGAGACTCTTATAAACATAAGAACAAAGGTTTTTAGCACCATTGTATTGACCATATCTTTGCTTAAACACCATTTGAAATCTGCTGATGTATCTTTTGCTCATCCTTTGGAAGGAAGGTGACTCATCATTTCTGAAGTCATCTAAAAACACCTTAACTTTCTGCTTTTAAATGAGGTTACATCTCTGTTCCTGGCCCTCTGCTTGTTAAATGAAGGAGGCCTTTATCAAATTGCAGAACCCTTTGCTTGTAAAATGGAGGAGGTTTTACACAGTCATTCAACCCTCTGCTCATGCTTGGAGGAGGTTTTATACAGTCATTCAACCCTCTTCTCATGCTTGGAGGAGGTTTTACACAGTGATTCCATCTCATCTGCTTTCAAGCAGTGCCATCTTTCCTTTCACTGCCTATTCATAGTTAATCAAATAAAAGTGACAAGTTGACAATATGCCATGAGGGGCATTACTTTGAGACATGTAATCCTGCTGTTAAAATACCTTTGTGCATCTTTAGACATCAGAAGCAACCTAACCAGTATCTACAGAGTATTACTTTTTATTCATAAGTTACTAACCTTTTGACTGTGATTGTAGGAGCTTATTGAAATAACTCTCTGTCCAGTACTTGCATCCCAGGCCCAAAACCACATGAGAAGTAGCTTTATTCTCATGTTAAGTTTAATAGTGTCTTCTGGAACACTGGTACACTTCTGCTCTTGAAAAAAGACATTGAAACACTGTAAATCCACCTAATATCAGTTTGACCTATGGCATATGTATTGCTGAGACATCAAGGCTTGTTAATGGCGCGACTTACGGGTGTATCAAGCTTTATTTGCATAATAGGAAGGTTATCTATGACTGGTTGATATTAGACAGAGGTTCTTTTGGCTTTAGGATAGTTTTCCAAGGGAGGAATGCCTAAAGCGCCACTACCTAACTTAGGGGAGACTTTTTGGACAGATTTGGAGTATTCTTTTTGGGGTTGATAGACAAGTTTGTATGACTGGGACTAGATAGGGCTTGACAATTAGGTTTTATCTCATCATGGGCTAATTTTAAAGGTAGGAGGGCAAAAATGTTTATGGGTGTTTTCCAGCTGGCAAATTTGACAAATTGGAGATCAGCTTCTAGAAAACTTGGCTTTAAAAACTAGTCATCATCAACAGGTGAAAAATACTGATGACTAACATGAGGGAAACAACAATGAATATTTCTGAAGGATAGAAGACACATGATACTTCAAGAATGACATATTTTCAAAGAAAATATTCACTTGAAGGCTCGGTCACAAATTTAGCCACATTTTTGCTTTGTCATATTATTATAGGTGGCTAACATCTAGCACTACAAATTGAAACCAAGAGACCATAAATCAACATGTAAAACACTCACACCTAGCCCAAAACAAAATGCAAACACATTTTTTCTTTGTTAGAGTCTTGTCTCTTTAATGCACCCTTACTCTTACATACTTTCCATGCGTTAGAGTTGGATGGTTCTTGATATGAATTAGACTTTTGTCACTAGTTTGTGTACTTTCATATTAGAGAATCACAGACCTTCAAATGGACCACATCATAAGCACCACCCATTTTGTTGTAGAAACATCAAAGGGAAATGGTGCCCATCAAAATCTGAAAATTTGTTCAGAAAGGATTTCATGAAGTAACGACTCTACACTTGTTCCCCCCCTCCTATGCTAGTGCTTGTGGATAAATATAATTATGCATGTTCTGATTGCAGGCACCATACCCTAGTAGGATATTTTGTTGGTATAATCTCATATAAAGAATAATATTATAATTTGGATCCACCAAGCTCGAGAGCCGTATGGTTGGCATATTAAGAGTATCCAGAATATGACTAAGGGTCTCTTTTGTTCATGTTTAGCGGGGCCTACAATTATATGGATATCATGGAATGAAGGCCTTGGGTTTTCCAAAAAACCTAGTTTCCTTTTTTGCATTGGATAGATAAATTTTTAGCAAAGACCTTTGCTTCACTTCACTGCCCAATTTGGGTAGAATCTCCAAATTTCCCTCTGACTTCTACATCAGTAAAATTTCCCTCCTGCATTGTGAATATGTGTCTACAAAAATGAGGTGACAATTTTTGTCAAACAAGGATAGAAGCACGCTCTCATCTCATCATTTTGAAAATGAGTCAATTTGGCTTTTACTGCATCCATTAAGCACTTGCCAACAATTTCAATGCATTTTTCAAACAGATCCTCCTGTCAAACTTTGCTCTCCTGATTTTATAATGAGGATATTGGGTTCCATGGCAAAAAGGTACTTCAATGATGGCCCCTCCCCATAGGAATACAACTCTCTCTTGGCCCTCTCACATACATTGCGAAGTCTCCTGAGCGCTCTTGCAATTGTGGAAATCTTGATTTTATATTATTTTTTGGAAATTCCTGCATAAAATGTGTTGAAAAATACTAAGAAGGGGGGGGGGGGGGTGAATCAGTATTTAGGATTTCCTCATATCTTTTTCCTTTTTCATTCTTTAATAACCCATACGCTACTTTAATGAAACAGACTCGCGTGTATACGCGGATACCCTTTACAGAACTCACGTATGCACAGAGATATTAATAAACAATCAATTCTTCACTTAGATCCTTGCATTTATTCATTCATCAGATGTTTATATAGCAGTAAACATGAGCAGTAATAACATAATGAAACATCACACATGAACACCATGATTTTTAGGTGGAAACCCAAGTCGGGAGAAAACCACCGCTGTCGTTGTCTCAGCCTTCAATATTTTATTATAGAGAAAACATATTACAATCATGTACTGGTGCAGACTTATACCAGCACGCAGGCACCCACCTGCAGAAGGCTACAACCTTCTCTCGTTTACCAGCCTCACCTGGAAGGGAGCAACAACCCCCTACTCTCGTTTACTAGCCTCACCTGGAAGGGAGCAACAACCCCCTACTCTCGTTTACTAGCCTCACCTGGAAGGGAGCTCCTACCCCTGATCTTAGCACCAGCCTCTGCTGACAGAAAGATTCTACTTTCAGACTGAAGGCTTCAACCCTCAGATCCACTGCAGACCATGTTTCATCAATTTTCAAATTGGATCCAACAGCTCCAACACAACCCTTCACTCTTCAACAAACATACTTTGCCCAATGCTACAAACAGCACAGTGAACCCACTGTAACCAGAATATCAGAGTTAACCCAGACTTCAGAACAGACATTCAGAAACACATTCAACTTTGAGACCCCATTAATTTAGATTCCATACGCGCTTTTAGTATATCAGACCCGCGTATGTACGCGTGTTTCATAAGACGATCCCGCGTATTCTTCAGTAAATTCTTCAAATAAACCCTAACTTCCCATACGCGCTTTTCCCTGAACAGAGCCGCGTATACACGCGTTTTTCACGAAACCAACCTGCGTATGGATCTATAAAAGGTAACTTTTCACAACAGATCAGATCTATGAACTTACCCAGATTTCTTCAACTTCTTCAACTGATTTGCGCCAGGTCTTCATCACTTCTTTTTATATCATCCAAGAGATTCACCATTTCAAGATCTAGAGATCTTGAACCTTCATTGTGTTCATAGATGCATCGTAGATTCAGGTCTATCAATTAAGAGCAGAGTTGAACCATGCAGATATACTTCAGAGTGAAGTATTCATTAAAGCCTAGACACATGCACCACACTCATAATATGCACAATGCATTTCTTCTCTTTATATAGGTTTACCCTTTTTCAATACCATGAGCCAAAACTACATTACTTCCGATGGTATTCCTGGACGGGGTTACATAGACGAATCATTACTCAATACAATGGGTCAATACCATGGTGCTTACCCCTAGTTTTGTACTTTATGAGCGCTTTTTTCCCATACGCTACTTGGTACGTTATTTCCCGCGTGCATACGCGACTTCTCCTAGACAAAACTGCGTATGCCTTGAGACATACTCTTTTCATCATGTTCTAGCACATACTGACATTCCTTCCATCATTACCTTCTGTACTCATTGTATATACATCATATTTAAATAAGTTCATCAAGACATATTCCATCAGGGACAACTTCATCAAGTAGGTTGCCATCATCTTCATCAAATGGGTTGCCATCAAGGACAACACTCAGCATCATATTGCCAACAAAATGACGGACCATTCTATTGTCAAAACCCTCACATGTGAGATGGTGTTTCGTCCGAGTCTCAGATTTTTCAATTTTTATCATTGGAACATAACCAGTTGACAGGGTTTCTTCTAAAATGGATATGAAAATGCAAGGATTTGCACGTGCTCAGTTTCTCCAATAATTTTTTGTATGGAAATATTCCCACCCAGGTATCTGAATTAAAATCTCTCTGGACTACACCCAATCCATCAGAGGTAGGCTCTCAGGATGAAACTCTGTGGGGAAGTTTTGATGCATTGTTTGCTAATGGTTTCACTAGCTTCAACAAGATTGATGCTATGTTCAATTTCAAGGGCTGGAAGAAAATTTCCGTCTTCAAATTCTTTATTTATCTAAGGGTTTCATTGACTTGTTAAACAATAGTCTAAGCGGTAGAATTCCTTCATAGTTTGGGTTGCCCAAAGGCCTCAGGAGTTTAAATATTTCTAGTAATAAGTTGATAGGACATAGATCAAATATGGGGTCTAGACCAAAAAATACTAAGATAGGTCAGACACTAATGCAAACACAAACAACACAGCATGAAACTCAGATTCAAGACATAAAAATCAAACAATCTCAATAAATTCAGTTTGAAGGCATTAAAATCTGGGGTTTTGATAAGTTAAACACAACCAGAAAATAGAAAAAGATTCGACTTGGTAATTTCTCCTGGTTTATTTTATAAATACATGATGGCAGGCTGTCAACGAAGGTGAGAAACATCTTACTTCCCCCTCAGAGGCCAAACTGGCATGCATCTTCACACTTATGGCATTAACCAGCTATCTCAAACGATACAAAGGAGTAGAGCATCCTTCCTCGAAATCCTGCAGAATGGCCACCACACGGTTCCACTTGCTCCAACTCCTGAAAGTGTATTTTTGCAGGCGGGAATAGGGAGGCTGGGGTGAAGGGTGAAATTTTTTTGAGGTGGTAATTGGAATTAAAATAAAAAATAAAAAATAAAAAATAAAATGTAAATAATAATTTTTGTGTGTGTGTTAAGAGTATATCCTTTTTGAAGTTTTAGTTATTTATGTGGTCATCTTTAAATTAGAAGACTCAAAATTAAAATTATGTGGTTTCTTCTTGTTTTAATATAGGCATAAAAAGGTATGATAACATGGCCTCTCCTAAGGTGTGACAATTTTTTTTTTTTGACCAAGCTTCCACCTATCACAATGTGGCCAATTTCCCAGATTTAGTATTATGAGAGTGTTGTAGCTGCTATAACACCACCCAAAATTTTTGGCATATTCAAATTTTGGGTCTCCCTATTTTTATTGCTCAACCCATTAAGGTTTCGATCAAACTCTTAATTGGTTTCTCTCCTCTCCCCCTTTCTGTCGAACTTTGATGTTGTCCCTGGCATTCACACTTTACATGTTTGCCCCACACATCATGTGTTGCCTCAAATGTTGACCTTATAACTACATTAAGGTTTCAAATGTGTGTCGCTTCGGTGACGAGCCAAGAGACTCTTATGACTTCAAAACTTATCTTTCCCTAGTATGTATTGCAATCAGCAGAAGCACTTCATGTGGACAAGAATGATTTCATTTTTGGCTCCCCTTACATTGACTATACTAGGGTTTGGGAGAAACCCTAATTTGGCAAGAAAGTGACCCCCCTTTCTGTTTTTAACCTATGCATCTAAGGGCACAATCTCAATGAAATCACACGACATCATGGTGAGATTTATTTCATAGCATGTCGCCCTAGGCCCTTGACTGGTTCTATGCCTTAACATGTGCATTAGGGTTTGAAAGAATTATATATTTTCCCCAAAATCCTTGAAACCCTAGGAATTGGTGATTGAAGGTCCAACCTTGTCATGAATTAATCCTTAATTTTGAGGTTGCTTATCATCTTCACCTTCTCATCTTATCTCGAAACTAGATCACTCATATGCATCAGGGTTTACAAGGCACCTCATATAGCAATAGTCCACATTCCCTCTCATTTAATTAGGGTTTGGGCAGGTAGTTGTTGTCTTGTTTGGGTAGGTTTGGGTTGTCTTGTTTGGTAAACAACTCACTATACGACTAAATGAACTTTTGAAGTCAACAACCTATGCAATTTGAAAATTAAGGCAACTAGACAAGAAGATTCACAAGTTTTAATTTGAAAACCTGAAAACCTGGTAACAACAAATTTTATTTACGCTCAATTCCTAAGATGGGGACAAATCAAGTCTTTGAGATGTCACATATAAGCAAATAACATGAATAAAAAACATAGTTTCAATAAATGCAAGAAAGAGTATAATTTTTATGCATCTCATGAGTCCATGGGTGTCCCAAAAAGAATATCAAAATTGACAATCACTCCATGAAAAATATAAATGAGGTAGTAGGAGTCCACTCCAGAGAAAAATCCAACCCAAAAAGCCAAAAATCAATTTTATGAGGGCTGAAAATGGCACCAAAGACACCACAAAAGGTGTCCAAGAAAGTAAGAGTCATCTTCAAAATAGTTATTAACCTCTGTCAACCTTCGAAAATCATAATAATGTTGATCTTCCTTACAATGAAAGTTGCCTCCAACAAGTAACCCAAGGCATAAAAAATGCATAAATATAGATAAGGCACCAAAGGATGGCCCTATTGAATCAACTAATGTAACATTATCCATAGGGATAAGGCTTTGTGACAAAAAGGAAGGCCAAGGGATTGGTGAAAAGATCACTCATTATACCCACACACTGTGAATCATAACCTAAGCACCTCAACGTATCTTAAAGATGAAAGAACAACCAACTCTATCATAGGATTTTCCATGCCAATCTTCAACTTAAGGCATTGTTTCCTTATCTCTCTGGCCCACTCCATTACCTCCTAGGTTGACCAGACCCCTGCACAAACCTAGTCCACTTCGGTCGAGCTACACACTTGGAAACTGACCAGATCTTAGTTTTCAACATACTAATATTCCAAGTGGATGATGGTAATACCAACTACTCGAAAATGATCGACAACGTCGCCATCGGGGCCGCAAGAGTGATACTGCGTGGCGAGATTAAAAACATTTAGAAAAATTGGGGAACTTTCTGACAATATGTCAAAAATTTCGGAACTAAAGTGTCGGAAAATTGACCATATGTACTAGTGTAGGGGTTATGGGTTAGGGGTTAATGGGGTTAGGGTTTAGTGGGTTAAATGGGTTAGGGGTTAAGGGTTTATATGTTTAAGGTTTAGGGGTTTAGAGGTTTAGGGGATTAAATGGGTTAGGGGTTGGGAATTAGTGTTTAAGGGGTTAGGGGTTAAGGGTTTAGAGGTTTAGGGTTTAAGGGGTTAAATGGGTTAGGGGTTTAGGGGTATAGAGGGTTAAATGGGTTAGGGGTTGAAAATTAGGGGATTAAGGACTATAGGGTTGTCAGAAAACATCTTTACAATGCACCCTATATATTTAAAATAAACCGCCGCTATTGCAACACTAGTTGACCAAGTCAACTTTGACTTTGTTAAAGGGAAAGTGACCAGTATTTTCATATCCATCAGAGTATTGACGCACATAACATGGATGTCACTACAACGACGTTGTCTTCTATTACTGTCGCTATTGCGAAACCCTAGCTAGGTGCATCACAATAGCGATGATTTTTCATAGTGTCGCAAGGGAGACAACGTCGCCATCGGCGTCGCAAGAGAGACACCACATGGAAAGGTTAAAAAAATTGAGAAAAATTGGGGAACTCTTTGACAATACGTCAAAAATGTTGGAACAAAAGTGTCAGAAAATTGACCCTATATACTAGTGTACACCCGATAGTTGTGAGGTGTATCAATGTACCCCAAAAATATCCCCAACTTTGCTGTTGGATCTAGCTTCTTCCTGACATATTTGTTTACATGGAAATAAATAGATGAACCAAAATTTTTAAAATACGATACATCTGGTCTCTTACCTAAAAAATCCTCCTGTGGTGTACTCATCCCAAGTATTTGATGAGGAATTATGTTCTGCACAAATATTGCTGTATTGCATGATTTCGCCCACATATGCAATGGTAGGCCATGATCATACAACATAGCTCATGTTTCTCCCACAATAGTTATGTTCTTTCTTTCTGCAACCCCATTCTGCTGTGGGTTATGAGGTGTTATCAATTCTCTTTGAATTCATTCTGAGGCAC
This sequence comes from Pinus albicaulis, assembly GCA_034641835.2. Taxonomy (NCBI): domain Eukaryota; kingdom Viridiplantae; phylum Streptophyta; class Pinopsida; order Pinales; family Pinaceae; genus Pinus; species Pinus albicaulis. The sequence continues at coordinate 550,686,303 of CM076572.1, forward strand.
ATAAGTTTTTGAATTCACTAGAGATGTGTTATCCACCATTGTCGCTCCTCAGAGCCTTCACCTTCTTCCATGTATCTTTCCCTACAAGTGCCTTGAACTCACAAAACTTGGAGAATGTCTAATATTTCTTTTGCATGAATAAAATCCAACACTTTATTGAAAAATCATTAACAAAAATCACATAATACCTGTGTTTTGTTGTGGAAGTTGTCTAGAATGGTCCACACACTTATGAGGGAACTCTCTCAAGGATCGTCTTGGATCGAATTTCCTTACCATGAAAGGTGGATTTGGCATACTTCCCCAATGTACACCATTTTCATGTATCGCTCTACGCAAGTGAGCCCTTTGGAATTCCTGTAGAAATCTATTGCATGATGTTCAAAACACCATGGAGTAGATGGCCCAATCTCCTGTGCCATAAATCATCAATGTCTCGGCTCTCCACCTTCTCTGCTTTCGTGCTTAAGGAAACACAGTCTTCTACATCTAGTTTGTAAAGGTTCTTTACTCGAACCTTAGTCTTTTTCACTTGTCCCGCGGCTTTGTGATGAAGGAAAACCTTTCCTTCACTGAAGATCACATCATATCCACGGTCTTCCAACATAGAAACATACACCAAATTATTCTTTGAACCAAGAACATACATGAAATATTTTAATGTGAGTGGATTACTTGATTCCTTCTGAAAGGTAACTGTACCTACACTAGCAATGTTATACCTCCTGTCATCTCCCATCTCGATGTGCATCTAGAGATCCTTCTCCTCCAGGATACTAAAGAATTCTTTGTTTCCGGTCATATGGAATGAAGCTCTAATATCCAAGTACCACACAAAACCCATCACCGATGAAACCATGCATGCAATGAGTGAAATCCAAATCAAACTATGAAGCAAGTGCTTCACTTGCTACTCCTCATGCAACCTTCTTTTTGGTCTTATTTTGTGGACAATTTGTGGCATAGTGTCCATGCTCATGGCAGTGAAAACATTTCACCTTTGACAAGTCTTTCTTCTTGCCTTCCTTGTTGGACTCCGATTTGGAATGTGATGCCTTCCATTTTCCTTTCTTTGCCTTTCTAGCTAAGGCACAGTTCTCGTCATCATCATTCTTTGATGAGGATCCATCTCTGGTGCTCCGCCAAATATATTCATGTACCAAGTCAGACCATAGTCACTCCCAGTATGGTATCTTATCCCTCCCATTCATAGAGTCGTGGTAGCTATTCCTGCTCTTGGGAAGGCCTAGAAGTGCTAGGCTCATCAAATAATCTTGGGAAACTGTTATCCCAACACTTCCAAGCTCATCTCAACATTGAGTAAACTTCGTCAAGTATTTTGGATCGTGTTGCCCTTATCCATCTTGATCTTTTTGAGTTTATCTTTTAGCGCCAGATTCCTATGGTCACTTATATTCTAAAAATATCTGTCAAGGCCTTCCACATAGCATATGGAGTTTATTTTTCCATGGAGACTCGAGACAATATGATCTCGAACTCCTTCTAACAATATCCTTCTCGCCTTTTCTACACTCTTCTACCATGCATTAAGAAGTCGAGCATCTGCTGCTGCAGGATGGGGAATATCACTATATATGAATGTATTTAGTTCATTTTCCTTGAGCACTGCTTCCATCCTATCCTTCCATGCTATGTAATTCAAATTTCCCTCAAGGGCATATTCTATTCTCATGCCATTGAAAGACATCTTTATCTGTTGCTGGATCCTTAAGAATAAATCTGGAAATTTAATGTACCTGTTCAAAACAAACTCTGGTTCTTCTCTTCTATTGTGATTCGTGACACTTTGATACCATGTATAAATATATCCAAAGGGATTCAATCTGATCTTGTAATGTACTAAAAAAAATAAAAAATAATTTTACAATTTGTAGGAACTAAATTCGATTGCACAATCACATAACAAGTAAGAGAAAAAAATATCAATCACGCAAAAAAAGATGTATCTAGGGAAAGAAACTACTCAAAACCCAAATATATGTATATTGTATAAAGTTAAGACCATGAAAAAATACAATGATTTTCTCTCTCTGATAAACCTCTACACTTTGTTGACTGTGTCACTCTGATCTAGTAAAAATCAGTCAAATACTTAACCAATTCTCAGCCTCTGTCTGACCAGCCTTGCTCATGCATTCTTGGAGGAATTGTGGCCCTATTAAATAGGAAATTCCCAAGAATTTATTGCACAATTCATGCAAGACTTCCTAATGACTCTATACATGATGTGTACAATTTTCTAATTATACAACTTATATTTATCTTCCCTTTAACCTAAAACTCAACTAGGCCTTCCTGTTGTGTAACCAGCGCCAAAAAGAGAAGAAAAGAGATATCAACGCCTTAGAAATGAGCCTCTTCGAGGGGGCAACCTCCAATACATTACATAAATGAACAATTCTTGGATGATACAATTTACAAAACCTCCTTTCTATATATAGGAGTCCATGGGGCCATAATGTAACCCTAGTGGGCCACAATGTAATCCTAGCCAACCTAACAATAATAATTTAAGGGCACAATAATAACAAAATGGGGGTTACAAGGGTTCAATAATAACAATAAGGGGGTTACAATAACAATAATAAGGGACTATACTAGTGATATAGGGACCTAACATGCCCCTCTCCTTCAAAAAAGTGTTGTCCTCAACGCTTGAGTAGCTCTGGGTGCTTCTGTATAAAATTCTCATCCTCCCATGTAGAATCTTCAGTGGGTAAGTTCTTCCACTTGATGAGATACTCTCAAATTGATCGATTCCGTAGTTGTCGAGTTCTTTTTTCCATGACTGCTTCAGGTTCCAATATGATTTTCCCTTCCCCATCAAGTTCTGGCAATACTGTTTGAACTGGAAGATTTTCACCTATAACCTTCTTTAAGCATGAAACATGGAAAATCGGATGTACTCGTGAAGAAGAAGGAAGCTCCAATTTGTATGCCATAGTACCAATCTTTTGCAACACCTTGTAAGGACCATAGTACTTTGGCGATAATTTATTATCCTTCTTAGCTTGCTTGAGGGACATTTGTTTATATGGTTGTAGTCATAAAAATACCCAATCTCCTACATCAAAACTTCTCTCGCTGCGATGTTGATCTGCCTGTTGTTTCATTCGATTTTGTGCCAAATTCAGGTTATCCTTTAAGAATTGGAGAACTTCGTGCTGATGCTCGATGTGATCTTCCACTGCTTGAACCTTCGAATTTTCCCTTAAAGATGATGTGATGGATGGTGGATGATATCCATAAAGTGCCATAAATGGGGTCATTTTTGCTGCAGTATGGAAGGAAGTGTTATACCACCATTCAGCAAGAGGTAACCACTTGACCCATTGTGTTTGTTTATCATATACAAAACAATGAAGATATCCTTCCAAACATTTATTTACGATCTCAGTTTGACCATCAGATTGAGGATGATAAGATGAGCTATGAGCTAATTGAGTACCCAAACAAGAAAATAACTCCGTCCAAAAACTTCCAGTAAAAATGGGATCTCTATCGCTCACAATAACCCTTGGGCTTCCATGTAGCTTTTCAATTCTATCCATAAATGTAGTAGCAACTGTACTTGCTTTAAATGGATGAGATAATGCACAAAAGTGTGCATACTTGGTAAGTCTATCAACTACCACCATGATGACACTCTTCCTTCAGACTTAGGTAAACCTGTGATAAAATCCATTGAAATCTCCTCCCAACGTTGACTTGGAATGGATAAAGGTTGTAGAAGTCCCGGGGTCTTAATTGTCTCCACTTTATTCTGCTGGCAAACAAAACATTCCGCCACAAACTTTTGAATATCAGATTTAAGGCCATCCCAAAAAAATTCTTTCTTCACCCTGTGGTAAGTTTTTAAAAATCCTGAGTGTCCTCCCAAAGGAGAAGTGTGCAATTCCAGAAGAATATTTTGTTTTAGTTGGGAATTCTTACAAAGATATAAGCGATCTTTGTACCATAAGGAATCATTTTTCCAACTAAATGTATCAGATGTACTAGGATCTTGCTGCAACTTTTGAATGAGTGTCCATACATCTTTGTCCTTCTTCCATTCATCTTTTTCTTCGGTTATCCAATCTGGTTGGATAATAGAAATGGCACAAAGCAATGCTTCCACCTCTTCATTCTTTCTTGAGAGTGCATCCGCAACAACATTAAGCTTTCCCTTTTTGTAGATTATTTCAAAGTCATAACCCAACATCTTTGTGACCCATTTTTGCTGCTCTTCTGAAGATAGTCTTTGTTCCAAAAAATGTTTAAGACTATCATGATCAGTTTTTACCTTGAAGTGTCTTCCCATTAGGTAAGTTCGCCATTTCTTTAGTGCATGCAGTATTGCTAACATTTCCTTCTCACAAATAGGTTTCTGTAAATACTTTCCTTTGATTGGACGACTTTCAAAAGCAATGGGTCTTCCTTCCTGCATTAAAACTGCACCAATTCCATTTCCTGAGGCATCACATTCCATAATAAAGGTTTTCGTGAAGTCTGGCGTAGCTAAGACCAGTGCTAGGCACATTGCCTCCTTAAGACATTCAAAGGCCTTAGTTGCTTCAGGAGTCCATGAAAATGCATCTTTCTTCAATAATGTCGTTAGAGGTGCTGCTATTCTCCCATAATTCTTAACAAACTTGCGATAATAGCCTGTTAACCCGAGAAATCCTCGCAACTGCTTTATTGTCTTGGGGACTTTCCATTCCTTAATGGCTTTAATTTTGTTAGTGTCTACTTTAACACCCTCGTGAGATATAATATGACCCAGATATTCCACCTCTTGTACTCCAAAGAAACATTTGGATGTTTTTGCATATAATTGTTTCTCCTGCAATAGTTTGAGCACCCCGTCAACATGTTCAACATGATCCTTCCAAGACCTGCTGTAGATTAGTATATCATCAAAAAATACTAGCACAAATTTTCTAAGGAAGGGTTTGAAAATGAATTCATCAACCCTTGAAATGTAGAAGGTGCATTGGTAAGGCCAAAAGGCATGACCAAAAATTCATAATGACCCTCATGAGTTCGAAATGCTATTTTTGGAATATCTTCAGCCTTCATTCTAATTTGATGATATCCTTAACGAAGATCCAACTTGGTAAAATAAATTTCTCCATGTAATTCATCCAATAATTCATCAATCACAGGAATGGGAAATTTGTCTTTAATGGTGAGCTTATTGAGCTCCCTATAATCTGGACACATTCGCCATGATCCATCCTTCTCGTGTACCAATACTACAGGAGCAGAGAAAGAACTTTGACTAGGTTGAATTATACCCACCTCTAACATTTCTGCAATCATACGTTCAATTTCGCTCTTTTGGAAGTAAGGATATCTATAAGGCCTGATGTTTGGAGGAACACTTCCTGGAATCAAATGAATAGCATGATCATGATCACTAATAGGTGGGAGTCCTTTGGGAGTTTCAAACACCTTGGAATGATTGTCCAAGACTTGTTGGAGATCTGCAGAAATAGATGATTTTGATGTTGGAACTTCTAGTGAGCATAATTGTGCAATTACGCCTCGTTGTTCTTTCTTTGGAAGCTTTGTCATGACATTAGAGCTTATTATCCTTCCTGGCTTCCCTTCAATACCCCGTAATTCGACTTCCTTTCCTTCTGAAAAAAATTTCAAGAAAAGTTCTTGAAAATTAAAAGCTACCGTCCCAAAGATTGTAACCATTGTACTCCTAGTACAACATCAACACCTCCCATAGGAATGGAAAGCATTGGACTAGTCAATACATATTCCCCCATGGTTAGCTTGATATTATGGCATTTTCCAGAGCAATTTATAGTTCCTCCATTTGCAACCATCACTTGACATTCTGGTGCTGGGTATAAGAAACAATTTAATTCCTTGGCTACCTTACAATGAATAAAATTATGGGTGCTACCCGAATCAATCAACACTATTACCTTTTTCTTCTTGATTTGTCCTTCTATCTTGAGAGTTTGAGGAGTGGTAATTCCTGCCAGTGCATTACACGATATGGTCGGATTCATTTCTTCCTCTTCTATGGTTGGTTCCTGGTGTATATCCTCTTCTTGTTCATTTTCTTCTTCCTCTTCACAATCTATGTAAAATAATTTCTTCTCAGCACACTTATGACCTTTAGTGTATTTGCTATCACAACCGTAGCAAAGCCCTTTTGCTCTTTTTTCTTCCAATTGTTGTGGTGTCAACCTTGTAGGTTGTGGAAATCTAGGCATAGAAACACTTCCTTCTTTATAGAATTGAGTGGTAGGCTTCCTTGTCGCCATAATTTTACATTCAACTTTTCTTGCCAACCTGAATGCCTTCTCCAATGAATCAGGTTCCAAAACACGAACTTCATGTTCGATGTTATCCTTTAGAGTACCTATGAAGAGATCAATCCTGTGTTCCTCTGGAATATCAGTTACCCTTATATTCAAATTTTGGAAGTCCTCAATGTGCTGCCCCACTAAACCCTTTTGTTTGAGATTTATCAATTGGCTAAAGAAGGTGTTGCTCTTTGTATCCTCATAATGTGCTATCATTTCCTCTGTAAAAATTGACCAAGTGACAATTTTTTACGGGAGCAAAGCCATCGATACCATACAAATGTATTTTGTTCTAAATGTAAAGTTGCAATGCGTACCTTTTGTGTGTTTTGCACATTATGGGGATCAAAATATTGCTCCATCTGTAGTATCCATGTTACAGGATCCTTTCCATCAAACTTCCTTATATCCATTTTTGGAATATGGTGGTTCTTCCCGCCAACATTAGAGTTTATCAAATCACAATTAACATTGATTTTGTTCTCATCATGAGGTTCTTCAACTATATTTTCACCATTAGGAAACCATTCTTGTATCAACTTTGTCAAACCTTCGATGTCTGTTTTTAGATCATTCTTCATGTTTTCCATCTTAGCTTCCATGCCATCCATCTTCTCTTCCACACCTTTCTTCAAAACCTCCATTTCATTTTTTGTTGCTCTTTGCGAGAGTGAAATTTGTTGCACTTGCTCTTGTAATTTTGATAGATCATGTTGCAATTCTTCATCTTCATGAGTCATAGTAGACCCTTATGAAGGCTTAATGGGTGTTGAATTATTTTTACGAGGCATATTTTAGAACCCAATACTGATATGCCCTTGGAATCAATTCAAATTGATTCTTCAAACAAGACTTATGCAATTCGGAAAAAAACAATACACACCTTTTTCTTGCTTTTGAGGAGCTCGATATTGAAATTGGATTATCTCTGTAATTGAAAATCTTCAATATCTAAAATTCAACCCTGTAGTAGCCCTTTGAAGCTTCTTTCAAATGCCACAGGTCTGACCTAATTTGGATTCTCCAAGGAAACGTTGTGTCCAATCTCCCACAATGACCTAATTCTGGACTGGTTCAGTAGAGCGAACTTGTACGACTTGCCACGTGTCACTGTTTTGTCATTTGTCTCTGAAATTGATAGCGAAGAAACTAAAGGATGTGTGCTTGTGACCACTTTTGACGGAACTCCAATCCAATCTTCAGAGAGAGAGTTATTGAACTTTTCCCACGATCACCTCTTTGAGATGAAATTCAGGAGCCTGAAAAAGCACTACCTTCCACAGATCATATCTCCAAAAATATTGCGAACCAAGCTCTGAAATTTTTTGACGAATTTTCTCAGGATTTCAGCTTCGCACCATATGAATTTCAGACTCTGAAACTTCGTACAAAAAAATTTATAGCGCAATTGCCACGATGACCTGTTTATGAGCCTGAAAAAATACCTAACTTCCACAGATGATATCTCCTCAAATATTGCGAACCAAGATCTGAAATGTTTAGACAACCTTCCTCAAGATTTCAGCTTCGCACCCTAGAAATTTCAGCTTCTGAAGCTTCGTAGAAAAAAAGTTATAGCGAAAATGCCACGATGACCTGTTTGGAGCAGCGAAACCCTAGAATCCAAAGCTCTGATACCAAATGTTGTGTAACCAACTCAAAAAAGAGAAGAAAAGAGATATCAACGCCTTAGAAATGAGCCACTTCGAGGGGGAAACCTCCAATACATTACATAAATGAACAATTCTTGGATGATACAATTTACAAAACCTCCTATCTATATATAGGAGTCCATGGGGCCATAATGTAATCCTAGCCGACCTAACAATAATAATTTAAGGGCACAATAATAACAAAATGGGGGTTACAAGGGTACAATAATAACAATAAGGGGGTTACACTAACAATAATAAGGGACTATACTAGTGATATAGGGACCTAACACTTCCTTAGAATTAACATGAAATAAAAATTTATATTGAATTATCAGTTAACTGATTGATCACTACTTGTGAATTAAATCAGATTTAATTCACTGTACCTATCACTAGCTCATCTCTCAGTTAGAATTAGTTAAACTGATTTTAACTTAATTAATTGATTTAACTAATTACAACTCACAAATAACTGCAGTTGGACCCCATAAAATCATGGGATAATTTTACATGTCTCCTCTTTGACCCTTAACTCGAATTTCCTAAGCTAACTAAGTATTCCTGACTCAGTTAACTAATATAAGTTGTCATGAGATGAAATTACAATTTCTCTTCCAAGTTAATTAAGGGAAAATTAAATCAAAAGCCCCCTTGGGTGCCATTTCTTCGTGCCATTTAAACAAGCTCCACCAGAAAAAATATGACTGCAAAAGCGTCTCCAATGATTATCAACCTCATAACTAGATACAACAATCCTGATGAACTGTTTTTTTTTTGTTTGATCATTTTTGACACTCCTATAAAAATATAAGGAGATTAGTAGCACTGAAATATTATACCTGATATACTCAGAAGGTAGAGACTTGGTGAAAACATAAATAACAGTGTTGGGCGCAACCCAACTTTGCCTAGATTTTGGAAAATACTCTACATTTAGTGGGGTAGAGTGTGTAGTGGAGAGTGCAACGAAGCGTATTTTGAGGAACTAAATATACCGCGCAGTGTCGTAAGGGCTTCGGGGTGGGTCGAAGGTCCTCCTTTTTGTAAAAGTGAACGTTTTTGTAAGGGATCAATGGTTTTGGGGCCATAGTTTCTTATTTTAAGGAGTCATGGTATTTCGACCATGGTATTTTGATGATGTAACCCTACAATACAATAGTAATATAGGGTAAAATAATAATAAGAGAATCATCAAATTAGAATGATCAGTTTTGATCTAGATCAAAGTTATGGGTGAATTATTATTATGATATGTAATTTGGTAGCGAAGGAGAGGCTTTGCAGCTAAGTGTGCTGAAGCCTGGAGAAGAGTCTGCAGCTAAGAGCACAGAAAAACTGCAGCTTACTGTGCAACCCAAGAATTAGTTGTTGTTCAAATATTCATTATATTAAGCAAAAATTATGTGGATGTTAATTTGGTGTTCTTGTGTGATTGATGTGTATATTTGTTCATTATTTTTTGTAGAGTAGTAGTTATTACAATTTGATTTTACTTCAGCACAATGATGGTTTATGGTTTTATATGGCATGTTTAAGTGATTAATCTAATGTGGCGAAGTGATTTATAAGTGCTAAGAATAAGATAACATAATAATAACACATCTACTAGTCCTTCATGACTACAGAAACCTAGTTTTTCATCCTCCCATAGTCACTTCGGGTGATAATGCGATCTTCTTGCAAGTCATTGTTGAAAGGGCCAGTGATTAAGGGTTTTGTTGGTGTGTAGTATAGATTGAACCTGGGTCAGCCCAAATCGAGCCAAAAAATGGTTCTATTGCTGGGACTTCATTAGCCCACTAACACAGCTAATGAAATCACCAGTGCGAGGACTTCATTAGCCCGACACTTCCTCATGATTTTTCCAGCCAATATATGTGTTGCGAAGCAAACTACCTAGTCATTTATCAAGTTGATATCATAACCTCGCTTCCATTTCTTCAGTCCAAACCTCTTCTTCATGTTTTATACTATGGATCTGTCCTAATATTTCCTAATAAACTCCTTTGCGGGGCTCAACCCTTGATACGACAGTCTTGTGATTCTCCATATTAACATTGGTTCGATAGGGATCCTCTTCCCCATCTAGAGGCATCCATTGTGCACCAACATGAGCAATTTTCTCACACAAAATATGCTTCCTGGACTTATGCTGAAATGCGGCACATTCAACATATTTAGCAAGCCCGACTGTGCAAATACAACCGCCCACTACTGTGGTTCTAACCTTGTCACACCACTCTCAGGGTAGTGCACTTGTTTTAAGAATTTATCTGGTGCAGATTGAAAATATTTATTTATGTCATTGAAGTCATTGTCCGCGAACTTTAGCTACAAAATATTTCCAAGGTTTTCTTTAATAAATCACACTAACTCCGAAAATAAAGGTGTGAAGGTGGCATACTTTGTGTCCTTCGACTCTATCACTAGTTTTGCAACTAGTTTTCTTAGTGGAATATATGATGGGAGAGGCAAAGGAAACACTGCACCATCCATTTCCATTCGCACTTGCTCTGCTTCTTCCTCACTATATCTCACATGTTCGAGCTCTTTTTGAGGCTCAACAAGTCTCTTTTCTGGTTTCCTATTCATTCTATGCTCTCCGGTCATTTTCTTTCATGGAGATCTCTGGTGTGTGCGTCCAAGTTGTGGTGATGCTGCTGCGGGCATATTAGGTTGTTGTGATGCTACTGCAACCATATCATGTGATGCTTCCATGACTCCGGCTAGGCCCTTATCACTAAATAGACGAATAACTCCTTCAAAGGCCTCCTTAGGTGACATATGACAACAAAAATTTATGCAACTTCCCAGCAATGGAAATATTCAAACTCTTAGGACAAAAAAGTGCCAAATCTGGGCGAGACACAACTTTTATAAAAATATGAATTCTTATTCCCATCATTAGCTCATATTGTGTTCATTAATTGCATAACTATTGCTAGATCCGATCAATTTTTCCTCATAAATGCATCTTTCCACGTGTTTCAACGACAACTTTTCTCTTTAACAGTCATATTTTCCTGACGAACTTCTATGCACCCATATTGTAGCGAAGTAACTTCCTATGTCAAAGCTCTCTCTACAGCGTAGTTTATAGTCCAGTGCCCACTTTCAAACCCAAGTGGAACTAAGACTTTTATCCTTTCTTCAAAGCGAAGCTGTAGGGGTAGGGTTGTCTTTGTACAACTTCAACCTATAGCCATTTACTCTTCCTTGAACCAATTCTCCATTTAACTTTGCTAATTGAACTAGCCTCCATCAGTAACATACTTGATAATGTATGGTCCCAAACAATACATATTGAATTTTCCTGGAAACTTTACAAAATTACTTTTATAAAGGAGAACAAGGTCTCCTACCTAGAACTTCTTCTGCTTCAGATGTTTTTCATGCCATGCATTTTCTTTTGCTTTCTGTGCCTGCTGATGGAATCCTACTATAAATCTATATTCTTCCAAAGAAAGAAACTATAACCTTCTTTCCTTATTATATCAGGGTCTGTAATATCTGTAAAAGCTGCAATCCTCAAGCCAAGCACGGTGTACTCCATAGGCATCACAACTTCTTTCCCATAAAGTAACTTGAAGGGTGTATGACCTCTCAACTTCTTACATGTGGTCCTATAAGCCCATAAAACTGCTGGAATTCTAAGGTCCCAATCATCTCTATTCATATTGCATATCTTAGTAAGTGCATTCTCCAAAATATTATTAAATTCTTGTACTATTCCACTGGCTTGAGGGTGATAAGGGGTACTCTTCTGATGATAAACTTGGAACTCCTCAGTCAATGCTTCAATAGTCTTATTTAGTAAGTGTGAACCTTGGCCAGTCATCAAAATATTCAAACACCCAAATCTAGACAATATGTACTCAAAAAAAACTTTGCAACAGTCTATACACTACAGTCCCTTACTTTTTGTGCTTCAACCCATCTTTTCAAGTAACCAGTCGCTGTAGTTATGTACCTTGCACCAATCCTCTTTCTAGGTGGGTTGATGGGTCCAAAAAAATTAGCGGCACACTTATCAAAGGCCTGTAATGTAACTTGTGGTACTAACGACATCTCATATCTTCTGGAAGAGTTCCCTATTTTTTGACACACATCACATGCTCGATAGTAATCCTTCGCATCTTTATGTAGTGTAGGCCACCACAAGCCTGCTCTTAAAATCTTCTGCGCAATAGATTTTCCTGCATAGTGTCCACCAGCTGGGCCCCCATGAGCCTCTACTAGAATCATCTATATTTCATGTTCAGGAACATATTTGCGCAGTATCTAATCTTTTCCCATATTTTATAACTGTCCCACTATTAATGGAAAGTCAGTTTCCTTAACCACTAATTATTTCGTTTGCTGCGTAGTATACTTTGAAGGAGCCATTCCTGTGGTAGAAAACTGAATGATATCTACGAAATGGTCATCTGCCACTCTGATTGCAAATAAATGCACATTAGGGAGGTTATCATCTATGCTGGTTGGTTCTTCTCCCATTTCGAGTCTTGACAGATGGTCACGTCCTGCATTCAGTCTCCCTGGTTTAACAATGATCTCAAAGTCATATTCCTGGAATAACAATAACCATATGCAAATATTTCCTCCTAAGACAAGCTTATTAACCAAATACTTTAGTGAAAAATGGCGTGTAAACATTTTAAAGTGTGACCCCAACAAATAGTTTCTAAACTTCTGCAAATCATATGCCATGGCCAATCCTTTCCTTTTTGTAGTGGTGTAATTATTTTCCGCTTTAGATAACTTTCTACTTGCAAAAGCTATAGGATGACCAATCTCTCTCGTACCAGGTTATGCCATTACCACTCCCAAATCTATACAAGGCACATCCATATGGACATGGAATTCCTTATTCCAATCAGGGAACACTAATATAGGTGCAACTACCATTTTTTCTTTCAATATGTCGAGGATTTTTGACATTCTTCATTCCATTGAAAAGTTACATCCTTCTTCAACAATTTCTCCATAGGCATAGTGATCTGAGCATACCCCTTGATGAACTTCCTGCAATACCCAGTATGTCCCAGCGTAGTGAAAAGTTGTCTTACTATCTTAGGTGGAGGAAAGTTCACAATGATAAAAATCTTAGCAGGGTCCACCATTAGTCCTTGCTTACAGACAATATGTCCCAACAATATGCCGAAAGGTACACAAAATATGCACTTATTTAGGTTCAAAGAGATATGATATTGTCTACATGTGTCGAGCATAAGTCTTAAAATTCCAACATGTTTTCTCAACAATCCAAATATTTTCCAATCATCAAAATATACCTCTAAAAAATTGTGGATGTATTCCTTAAAATCTGCAACCAACACCTTAGAAAATATAGTAGGGGAATTTTTTAATCCAAAAGTAATTACTGTGTATTGATATGAGCCCCATTGTGTAGCAAATGTGGGATTATGCCGATATTCAGGTGAAATCCTAATATGATGATAACTTGAGAATCCATCTATAAATGAGTAAGTTTTCTGACCTCCTATATTTTCTAGCACTTCATCTGTGAAAGGGGAAGGGAAGGGATCACGCAAACATGCATCATTCAACTTTACTAGATCAACACAGATCCTAATTTATCCTTGAGTCTTATTCTCTTGTACCACCATAGGAATGACCCATTTTGATTCTTCTACAGGTTCAATAATTCCTGTTGCTATCATCTTATCAAAATCTACTTTCACTTTCTCCTTATACTTTGGGTTCAACCTGTAAGGTATTTGACCGACTTCACATCAGGATTAAGGGGAATCTTGATGACTCCTAGATCTCCTATTATACCGTTAATCTCTGAAAACTTGGTGGGAAACAATTCTTGATATTCATGAAGTAACTCTGTAACTTTACTGACTGTCTCCTCATCCCAATTGTATCCTATTGTTGTAAACTTGGGTTCCTTCTCTGATCCTATGTTTACCTTCTTGATCTTCATTGGATTTGTTATGTCTAGTATCTCTAGCTTAGGTCCAGTTACTTCGCGGTATCCTTTTGACTCTGCTATGTTGATGTTGCGGGGATATTCTTCTTCATATATAGGAAGGTTATAACATTCTAATGCATTTTGTATATGTGCAGCCCAATCAAGTTGCTGCCATGCCAGAAGGGTTACATTCTCAAAAACCCTCTTCTTAACTATCTGAAGGAACAAATCTCTGTATGGGTAATCGTCCTCAAAGCTGAATGTTAATATGAAGCCATGAACCATGCCTGCCCAGTTCATAGTACCATGTCGAAGCTCTATTTATAGGTACCAGTTATTAGGGATTGTCTCTAATGTATGAATGAATCCATGTACCCATTCTTGCTGTGGAATCTCCTTCCATGTTGTAGTGCAGAGCTGCATATGATTTCTAGGATTAGTTTCACCATCATATTTTATCTCCATCTTTGTATCTATCTATCCAAACCTTATCCACATCAGTCTTCGACAGTCCTACTAACCTCCTATATTATTCTTGTGTTCATTTCACCATCTAGCAGGGGTGGCTTTGAGGGATATGTCCAAGGCTGACAACCTTTGATTTTCTGAAACTTGTTCTTCATAATCATTAAGAAAAGTATTTACATCACCTAAGCCATTATAAGAAGGTAGGTTACATACCTCAGATATCATACAACGAAATGAGTTGGTAATTCTTAAAAAATGCCTTGTGGATAGTTCATGCAACCTATTCTACTATTTCTCCATCTCTTCTTCTGAGTCTGAGGTACAAGAGCTATCACACTCCCAACTTAACTTGCCCTTTGAAATAGGGTTAACACAATCTCGTTCCTTCGCTATAATTTTCTATATATTGTCTATGTCAGCTGTGCGGTATTCTTCTTTGACTGGCTCTGTGTATCTTACTCCTTCTAATGGATCCAAGGGAACAATTACTCTCATATTTTTTCCTTCAAAGATCATCTGTCTCTTCTTCAGATTAATTATGGCCTATTGTCAAATTCCCAATTGATTCTAAGCAATGCAAGATAAGGGTTACTTTCATCGATGATCTCTATTAATTCAAAATCAACATTAGTGCGAACTCCTTCAATATCCATTGTGACTCCCGATAGTATTCCCATATGGAAGATATTTTTCTCATTTTCCATCCTTAATTGAATAGGTGACCAATGTAACTTCGGCTTACCCATTAATTCCCATGTCTGCTTCGTCAAGAAATTAGCATCAGATCCCAGATGTAGAATAATTTGATCCATCTCATACTCTCCTATCCATGCACTAAGCCTCATCTCTCTTCTGGTTCTCTTCCCTTGATGCAAAATATTGATTGTGCGTATCTCACTTCGCGGTGTTTCTTTGGATGCACATGAATCTATCAACTCCTGAAGCCCTTCTACATCCTTTTGATCTCTTAACAATTTCATACAAGCCTATAGAAGAGACTTTAAAATACCTACTTGATTTGCTGAATCCTGGTCTTGTGTCAGAGCTCGATCCTATGTGGGATCTCGGTTTTGTATCGAAGCTGATGACACATCACAGTTTTTCTGATCGGGCTTTGGTTGTGCACTAGAGGTCAAAGCTCCAACATCCATAAAACTTCGCTTTACTTCCATAAATACTTATTTTTCATTTTTAATATAAAAAGCATGATCTTTCTCAACAATCTTTCTGACCCATGCACTTTCAGATTCTTTCTTTTCATCCACTTTATCACTACTGGTCACAACTCCACTTCTAATGACAATAGTAACTCGAGGTTCGTTAGTCTTCCTTTCAAGAGTCATCATTTGAATAATCTGTGTCGAATGATGATTTCTCTTTTCTCGCATCTTCAATAAAAGTTCAGGACATTCTTCAATTAGATGGTCAAAGGATTTACAATACTTACATGTCATTGTGGGGTTTTGGCAGTCTCTCGCAAAATGACCTAGATGGCCGCAATTATAGCAAATGATCTGTCCACATCCTCGACCAACTCCACCATCTTGACCTTTTCCTTGGTAACCTCCTTGACTACCACACTATCCATTTTACTCATGTTCGTGCTCTTCTTCTTGCATTCTATAAGCGTCACCACTGCACTCCATCATTAGGTCGTAAGCCCGATAATTATTCTCATCGCGTCCTACTGATTTAAATAATTTGAAATATAGATTCCTCAGATTCTGTACATATTTATGGAACAAGTGATAGTCTTCTGAAATATTTTGGCCTCTATTATTACATATTTCACACCACAGGTTGGATCCTACATTCAAGGGATTTAGTGCCCCACCAGCCATGTAATCCCTAAAGACATGGCACTATTCTTTAGAATGGCCCTCCTATCTACACTTCGTACACCATACTTATTCTATAACTTCGTTTATTTTCTTGATGTCTTGTATTTGTAGGGTTAGATTCAACATTTGATTCTGAATTTGTTTCATGCCTGCATTAGTATCTCCTACAGGCGAAGCTTTCAATTTCATTGCAATCTCTAGAGCTTCGGCTTGAATTTCTATCTTTTGTTGCATCAATGGAAATCTGGTATGCGGTAGTAGCGTAGCTATAAACCATTATTGATTTTGTTGTGGATCTATGTCAAAGCTTACCTGATCCAACAACACCTTAAATCTTTGATCAAACTCCCAAACAGACTCAATAGGTTTCTGTTTGATCTCTTTCAACTTGGTGATGCATTATGACTCAAAATTCAGCTTCTTAAACTTTCTTATCAATGCTGTTTTAATATCTGCAAAAATTCTGGTATGATTATTTGAATACTTCATATACCATGTCAATGCTCTATCTCGCAGCTTCGTAACAAGCTATGCTTTATTTATATTCTCACCATTGATATGCTTCGCTATCCATGCAACTTCACATAAAAGCCAAAAATGTTTCGGTCCTCCAATCTAGTTCCTTTGAAAACAAGTAGCTTAATATTGTCAGCCATACTTCTTCACGGAGGGGGAAGGGGAGGGGGATGGGGGTTAGGAGGGGTAGGGGGATTGGGAAAGCCAAAAACACCCTGGCTATTACTGGATTCTAGCTTTTGTGAACTCTTAGGTTGGGAGGGAGAATACTGCGAAGTTACCTGGGGGTTATTAGGGTGGCTTTCTTCTCTTTCACTTTCAGATCCACTCAAAAATGACTATAATTAGTCTCTACAAAGGTCTTCGGGTCTTGTCCACGAGATCTCTTTCTAATATCTACTCTATATCTCTTTCCACTTCGTGTTGCGTTGATCTCTTACTCAGATTTATTTTCTCTTCTTCTAAACATAATTAAACTAGCAATTTTATTGCATCCGTAAAAATCCCTTTTCACATATAAACATCTTAATCCAAAGTTTCAAAGATTTTAAATACTTACCTCGCAGTCCTTTGAATAATAGTCGTTCCGCTTCGCTGTATGATATGGTTGAGTCTACAACGAACTCAAAACTCAATAATGAATCCTTCAAGATACTATCAATCCAGAACTCGACAACCCTTGAAATCCTATTTTCAGTGCTATTGATTCATTGTATTAGTTCAAGAGTCCACATCGTAGGTTCTCCACCCTTAAAAGATTTATTCCTTTTGGTCAACCTCGATATCCACTTGTATAGCTCAACATGAAAATAACTTAAGAAAATCTCGTATTGATCTGTAAAAATATACTTCTGTAACCACACTTCAGATGTCAGATGGGGGTTTCTGTTTTCTTGATCTACAATTTCTTGCAATTTTAGGTTTATCCAGTCTTGAATCTCCTTCTTCGATGGGTACTGCATCAACATATCCCTTAAACAAATCTCGGTCCTGACAACAAAACCATTTGTTGGCTCGATTTGGGCTGACCCAAGTTCGATCTATACTGCGCATCAAAAAAACACTTGATCACTGGCCTTTTCGGCAGCGAATCACAATCATATCACAGTCTCAGTCGAAGTGACTATGGGAGGATGCAGAACCAGGGTTCCGCAAGCGTGAAGGACTAGTAGATGTGGTATTATTATGTTATCTTCTTCTTACCACTTATAAATCACTTCACCACATTAGATTAATCACTTAAACATGCCATATAAAACCATAAACCATCATTGTGCTGAAGTAAAATGCAATTGTAATAACTACTACTCTACAACAAATAATAAGAAATTATACACATCAATCACACAAGAACACCAAATTAATGTCCATAAAACTGTTTCTTAATATAATGATTGTTTCTACAACAAGTAATTCTTGGCCTACGCATTAAGCTGTAGGTTGTTTGCGCACTCAACTACAGACTCTTCTCCAGGTCTCTGCGCACTTAGCCGCAGAGCCTCTCCTTCGCTACAAAATTATAGATCACAATAATAATTCACCCATAACTCTGATCTAGATCAAACTTGATAATTCTGATTTGATGATTCTCTTCTTATTATTTTATCCTCTATATACTATTACATTGTAGGGTTACATCATCAAAATACCATGGTCCAAATACCATGGAATCCTTAAAACAAGCAACTATGGCCCCAAAACCATTGATCCATTACAAAATTGTGTGCTTTTACAAAACGGAGGGGCTTCGACCCACCCCGAAGCCCTTATGACACATCGCGTTATATTTACTTCTTGAAAATACGCTCTGCTGCATGTTCCACCCCACAAAATGCTTTGCTAAATCTAGGCCAAGTTAGGCTGCGCCCAACAAACAACTTTGAAAATAGTCTCTTTAAATAATTTTGACATGTACTTAATTAAAAGTTAGTTTATTAAATAAAAAGATTTTGAATTCAAATCTTTCTTCTTATTAAGTTATTTTTATACCTGACGAAAACAAGTTATATTGTTTTTTCTTTTAGGTAAAAAATCGTTGACTTCAATTACTTTTGAAAATTTCAGACAATTTTTTTCAAATTTATTAAAGTTTTGAAAAAATAAAGATTAAAGTGAATATTTTGAAAATTTTGAAAATGTAAATTAATTTTTCCTAATTGGTTGTTGTACATTGATTATTTTTATGTGGTTTTGTACATATTTTTATGTGGTTTTGAAGTGAATTGTCAAATATAAAAATTATATTAAAAAATAAAAAAAATCTAAAAATAACTTTTTATTACCAAGTATAAAACCTTATTCATGACTTTAATTTTGACGTGCCTACATTGTCCTCACAATGCTAGATAATTTATTAGCCTAGATTTTGCAATATTTTCTCAATAGTGGAGGTGCATGGAAAAGGCCTGAACAGACACTCAACCAACCTTTTTATAATATGTGATAATTTACAGGTCAATTTACATGTGGTATACATGCAGTATACTTTAGGTGAGTCAAATAAAACCTACATGACTTGATGATGTTGCCACTAACAGGTTCTTTTAAGTACGATTATGGTTAACATTGGTTCCAAGTATTAGAATTAGTTAGGATTATGCTTACTTTAGTATATCTTGGATTGGGTTTGTTGAGGAAGTTGAGAGAATCTCTCAACTTCTCTCTCTAAAATTAGAATTAGTTTAATTATATATTTGATGTATCTGATTATTGAAGATATAGAAATTGTTATTTGTGTGTTATTCTGTGCATTTCTGCTCTCTCATAATTTTCTGATATGGTATCAGAGCCAAGCTGAGCTTAATCCCTCACGGGAGTGCTCAGGAAGATGAAGAGGAAAATGTGAGAGCAATTTTTCTGTGTTGGTTATTTTATTTATTTTTTGTTGTGTGATTATGATCCGTTAGCTACCTTAAAAGAGAAAACCGTAGTGCAAACACCGCCTGCAAAGGCGTGGTCGAGATGCGTTGTATTTCTGTTTAATGAGTTTTGTTAAAGATCTGAGGCGCGACATTTGTCGAGCCCCCTTAATACAGAAGCTCTGAGTACCTGTGTCGAGGCCTATGGCAGTATTGCACTACAACACGGCATTTGAGCGGCTGCATAAAACGGGTTGCTCTGGAAATGTGCTCTCTAGTTGCGTCTAATCTGTTTCTGCCTTGTACTACAATTGCGTCTAACGCGTTTCTCCACGCTTTGCTCAAGACCATCAGAAGCAGACGGGTGTGCCATGGCCTTTATGTTTTCATATGATTAAAATTTGTTTTTTAATTATTTTGTTTTGGCGTTCAAATGGGTGGATCATTATGAGGCATGCGTGGGTTCATTGTACCACATGGGAAAGCGTAAGGGCATGTCAATTGCTCAGAAAATCGCAGGACGATGTGCTGAGGATCGCAGGCGTCAGGACTGTGTCTAATAGTTTTTGTTTCTATAGCCGATTGGTTTTTCTTTCATCAATGGCTGCGTTCATCCTTATGGATGCCTTCTGGTTCACTACTAATTTTACAGTTTTAACAATGAAGAGGAAATACCACTGCCAGGAACTACTGCACCCCCGCCACGTGACTTGGGGTTATCTTTAAGTCATTTACGTGAAGGATTTTATTCTGTCATTAGAGTTTCACATGTACTCTATCGATGGTCCGCAAAATTTAAAAATAATTGTGCTTATGGCTCATGCTTCACGCATGGCATCTTTCTTTGAAGCAAGATTTCCTTCAGGTTATCCCCAATGAATTTGAAGCTGGAATTGTCCTTCTGCTTATTGGGCTAGGAGGTCGAGGCATAAATATTTTCTGGTGCCACTGACATGGTGGAAAGATCATGGTGGGAATTGTTTTCAATTTACAACTCAGTTAATAACACTGCTGTGGACCAGCTTCAAAGATCCATACCAGTATTTTGAATCAACCATCAAAGGATTCAATGCCGTAGAGGTTTGGTAGGACAGGCTCATATTCAGCTTGGTTAGTGGGAAAATCCACTTTGAAGACTGTGGTTAATGTAATAAAATGGTTATTAAGTTTGTTAATTTTGATATTGAGTGGTGTGTATAGTTTGTAAATTATTGAAGAAGAACCAATTATTGAACAAATTAGCATTATTTAAATTAGTCGTTCTTGACGTCCTACAGGGACGAGAGAACAATTGACTAATTTGATTGTGTGAATTTGTTATATGTTGATCTTGTTGTGCTACGGGCCAAGGAGCATCAGTTACAGGTTACAAGTAGGACAAGTTGTTAGATTAGCTCTTGAACACATTCAGTATTCAGACCACTTGCCTAGCCACTGATGGATAGCCGAAAGCGAAATATCCGACAGATGGAGATTGGTCCATAGGATGGTTCATCACTTGTCAGCTCTATCGTGGAAGCCTCGACGAGCCGAGTTGTCAATACTGTTAATATTGCAAAGTTCATTATTGCTGGTCAGAAACAATGTATTTTAAATGGGTTGAATGGTAGCTCGAAAATGGTGGAGAAAAGAGCGTTTCCTATGAGATCTCAGAGTGGGTACAGATGTTAATGAAGACCAGATCAGACAAAGACACGAAAAGTTTAAAGTGTTGTAATTGTGATTAATTATATGTTTTGTAAAGTAAGCATTAAGGGAGGGTATTAGAATTAGTTAGGATTATGCTTACTTTAGTATATCTTGGATTGGGTTTGTTGAGGAAGTTGAGAGAATCTCTCAACTTCTATCTCTAAAATTAGAATTAGTTTAATTATATATTTGATGTATCTGATTATTGAAGATATAGAAATTATTATTTGTGTGTTATTCTGTGCGTTTCTGCTCTCTCATAATTTTCTGAGAGCATTTAATTATATGTAAACCCTATATGTAAAGAAGTTAGAACATTGGTACGAAAATTTTTGTTTTCACATATTTGTAATTTTCTGTCTAAATATCCTATAATGCGTATAATGTCATTCTTTTCGCACTGTGTTACATCATTGGCTATGTATGCTTATCTTGAAGAGCATAAATAGTTATATGAGACAGAGTTTCTAGTTTGTTCGCCTATACATAGACATATATAATTTATCAAAATTGAATTTGTTGTCTCTTCAGATTCAATAACTTATAGAGACCACTCACCTTGTCATTTTTTCCATGAAATTTTGATTGTTTTATTTTTGAAAAGGTTCTTTGGTCATTTTATTGCTAGGACTTAGATTCATGATAAATGAGAATAACGCATGTTTCTTATATTGTTAGGAAGAAAAATATTTTACTTGCATATACTCCAGTTTTTTAACTGCAGTCTTTAGTTACGTGAAGAGCTCTCTGAACATCATATCCAGTTAAGGTCTTCCTTGGCTTCTGCTTATAATACATCAGAAAACAATTAAACTCTCCAGCTGACAATGGAACATCTAATATAGATCATATAGATTTAATGAAGTAGCTAAACTGAAATTTGAGAAATATGAAGATCTAATGAGGTATCCAAACAGAAATTTGAGAGATAGGAATGTACCATAGTAACAGAGGATTTCTGTTTGGATACCTCATATGAGAGATTTAGTTTTACAAATTTCCTATCTCTCAAATTTCCTATGCTACTAGTTGTTACTGTTTTACAAAAAATGCTACTGTTGTTACTGTTTTACAAAACATGCAATGCACAAAGGATTTATATCAAATTTGACGTAACTTGCAATGTGAAAGAGGATTTATATAAAATGTTAGAAACATTTCACATTTGCATACTCCATCACCTAATTCTCCCACCCTAAAGTCTTGTGTGCCCTCACACTAGATTATGGTTACCTTGAATAAAACTTCACACAAAATTCTTTTACCATCATGAATTTATGAATACTTCTTCAATTCTATTTTACCTTCTAAGTACATGGAACAATTACTCTTATTGTTATTAAACAATACATTATCACAAGTTTTAAATGTTTTATCATTATTTTATTTTTTCACTTTGAATTATTTGCAATTATTACATTATAATATTTTTAATATGTGTATATAAGCAAATTTTCTGCTTATAACATGAGATTTCATATCAATTCTTCTCTTTATTATTTATTCTTTTAACTTCTGCTATCAATTAATTTTTGCACAAGAGGCATGTACTAAGCAAGGATTCTTCATATTACATGTCTTTGAAAAAGTTAATACAATCTTTCAATTATCATTTATCTTTATTGTAAAGTGTGTTTCACTTGAGTTATAAAAGTGAATAACTATGAATTAACTATATTTTTAATTTTAAAGTTATTTTTTGCATGTAAAATTTATTTTATAAAATAACTTCATTGCAAAAGTGATTATCATTTATGTTTTATAAAATTGGTTCACTTTATAAATAACTTATCTATAAAAATGAGTTTATAGGGAAAGTTAAAAAATGAATGGAATTTTTTTCTTAGTCAACAACCAAATTGTGCATCAATTACCATATGAACCAACTTTTACCTGCCATGTGGCATCTTGGTTACCTTTTATGACTTTCTTAAAAATGACATAAATTTGACATCCAAAGCCCTTTTTTTTTAACTGCCTATTTTTTGGAGCTTTTCATCCAAATAATTATTTTCTATTTTTACCCCGATGGGGGTGTGGAAAAGTGAGCTATCCAAAGGGACACCATCCCACTACCTCTCCTAACATTAAAGAGGGGGGAATGATGTTTCCATTTCCCCATGTACTCACACATCCCACATGCCTCGATCTCCTAGTAAATTAAGATGACATCCTCCACATCCTCGACACTTTCTCAAACACCCCATTATCACAACTCATGCATTTCTGCTATACTCACGTCCATTTCAAGCTGCAGGTGGGATATTTCCTCTGTATTTCTTGGTTCTTCAGTTAATTAGTGAAGGAAAGGCCAGGTCCCATGGCCCCAACCTCTATAGTTTTCATTCTTCAGAAAGGACAGGAACTTGTAGCATTAGTGAAATCGTAGGGAAGGACATGTCGAGAAATAGATCTACCCAGTGGCATGGGGAGCCGTAACTACAAAAAAAAAAAGCCTATATTTTTGCTAATAACTCGGTAAAATATTATCTGTCAAACATCAACAATTATTATAAGTTTATTTTTTATACAAGGTATATTTTAGTATCTTGTAAGTGGGTTGACCCTATGGATTTTAGTTCTCATAGTGTAATTTGGTTTGTTTTGGTCCATCTTCACTCCCAAATCTCCCCCGCATGTTGCTCTCCTTTTTGAGGTCTCACCACCATTCCTCCTGGTTAGTCTGGGCATTAATATTTACTCTTCACACTGCCCTATTATGGTCAAACTCTTCTTGGCTCATGGGTCCTCAACACCCCCTGAATTTTACCAACTCTGGTTCATGTTTATACTTGGACAACATGCCAAGGCAAAGGATGTGATCTCGTCATGGGTCTTGGGGTCATCGCTCTTTGGGTAGACCCTAAGCCGAGGCTCAATCCTAGTTCGCCGTAACAATTTTACACTTTGCCACCCCACCCAAAATTCAAGTAGAAATTCAACAACTAGAAGCCTTGACCACCGATGAACATTAGGCTTATTCAGACTTTGAAATCCAAACTAAAGTTGTTTCTTAGGTCCTTGACCTTGATCACTATAGGGGATGGTGAAGTCAATAATTTAACTCCATCACCCTTCACTGACAAATGAAGACGCTTCTAGGTCATGCCCTCAAAGAAAAAAAATGAGGATTTCAACAAGATAATTTCCCGCCTCAATGAAATCCCAAGGGTCCAAAGTCACCAATGCTCTTGCTCATTTAGCCTCGATGCCCACCTGACACATATCGAGGGACATATTTAGCGTGGACACCAACCTACAACATGATCAAATGAATAGGATTTGGCACCAATAATATCCTTAGATAAATGATGCCCACCCAGGTCTTTTGTTTTATGCTTTGGATCAAGAAAATTTCTTTTATTTTCCTAGATAGATGTATCACCAGCTACACTTGGCAGATGATATGCCATAATTTTGATAATGCACCCAAACAAATGTCTAAATGTAGAAAATCTCAAACTAGAACTATAATTTTGGGTATTTTGAAGGACAAGTACTTATTAAGTTACCTCCATTATCATTGGTATGGTTTCCCTTGCAAGATATCACGACAATGAGAAGACAAAGTAATGATCTCTATATGCCAGTTTTATGATATAATAGAAGAAATTAATTGACAAAAAATTTCATTTTTTTTTCTTAATACCATCTTACATATATATTTTAATATAGCTAGTCCTTGTTGTTGGAAATAGGGTGAATTAATATCTCTTATCAATTAGTATATTTTAATTTCACAAAGCATTAATTGTTATTAGCATAATTCAACAATGCACAACAATGGGGATTGTAGACACATATTTTTAGGTGGAAACCCCTCCGTGACAAAAACCACCAAACGCTTCTTAATATTTGTCTTCAAAAATATTTACATAAAGTTTTCAGCTCCAACTAAAGAAGGTTGTAACCCCCTGATTTACAGGCTCCAACCTAAAGGAAACTCAATGCCTTGTTTAGAAACTGGAATTGGGAGGATGCTCCAATGCCCTGATTTACATGATCCAACACAAAGGATGCTCTAACACCCTGTTCACTAGCTACAACTGGATGAACACTCCAATGCCTTGCGAAAGCTCCAACATACCCTAGCACCACCTTGCCACCTTGAACTATTCTTAGGATCCAACCTGAGGGAGACTCCACTTTCCTTCCTTGCACCACCTTGCCACCCTAATCAACCGATGGGCCATGCTTCACAATTTTGATATAAGAAACTACTATACTATCTCTATCAATCTATTCTACCTATGCTCAATCTGCATATCAAACCCTAATTGTCAATACAATTGTTGTTCCACTACTGCTAGATATGTATATCAAATATCAAACCCTAACAACTCGCATCAATAGCCAATTCACTTCTCATTTATGCAATGGTCATCTTAAATACATATTTTCCAAAAAAATTCTCCTCTAAGCAATGCCCTCACACATATGTCAGCATATGCATAATATATCTGCCACAACAAAGATTTCCATCCCTACTCAAATGACATTAACAGTATAAACCTTGACACATATCCTCTGCTCACATCATCCAATAATACTGCATCATACATATGAATATGAATTTATTGCAATATAAACCCTAGATGTCACGTGAACCTCCAAGCATACACATGTGCTTTTGGTCAACAAACATGTCCAACTACATCTGTCTCTGAACCACAATTGCCTAACTTCTTCTGAGTTTCGATTTGGGTCAATAATGACTTAGATGACTCAAAACACAAAACTTTCTAAAGTTTGATCATTACTTGTCAGACAACCCACATTTGTTAATATATATATATATGAATTTTTATATTATCACTAGGGCGCACTATGCTAATACTTGCAATGTATTATATGCCAAATATATCGTCCCTTTACAAATCGATATACCTAGTAAATGAATCTAATGTAAGCTGGCGGATCTAAATGATGACAGGTTTGTGAGACCCGTGGCCTTTTGGTGACAACACACAACCTTTAAACCACACAGACTATGTTAGTCGAATTTTGCATAATGTTACTTCACATCAAGGTTCTCATAAATTAGATATCAAAATGCATCTTCAGGTGCTACAATATATCAAGGAAAAGGACTTTTTCGAACCTAAATAATTTTGCGTTGATTGTGCACAGGATTATCTCAAATATTTGTTGGATAAGAGCTTAGATAATGTTGATACTTAACAATTCAATTTGACTAATATATTTTCACTATTATCTATGTTCAACGACACAAAATTGGGATATTTCACAACTAAAAATAGAAGCAACGCAAGAGAAAACATGAATCAATGCTACTTTGTTTATGAAGTCGGAACGAACTCTGATAGCGGTAACAATACCACACACGAGCCTTAAAAAATACTACGATTTCATAATAGGTCATAACAGACTTTGGTTCCTTTATGTTTGAGCCCAGGCTAGAATTAGGGCATAGAGAATTTCAATATGAATTTTTCCACTACTTAAGGCTTGGTGACCAGAAAACTGATGCCCTTATCCTTAAGTCTAAAACAAGTTTGAATTGTTCACAATATCCTGCCCTAACAAAGATGACCACATATTTTATGGGTTGCAAGATGCTTAGAAGGGCCAAAAATAATTTCAAAGAGATGCTTTGCAAAGATAGCCACACAAAAATTCAATCTTACTCCTGCAAAAAGGTTGCCCAAACGAATCCCAAAATGAAGCCGAAATAACACAAAATCTGACCTCTTATTAGATAGTCCTTTTCTCCACAGGGTTGAGTGCAAATTTAGAGCTTGATCTGTTGGGCATGTGTTATATTCTTTCCACGACTAGCCCCACGCGCTGTACGTTGTGCCGGGCGCAGCAGGGGGGTCACAAGGGAGGAGGCAGCCCTCACTGTTGGGGTCCGGGGTAGCGCCCCGGCGAAAATTGTTTTGGTGTGCGGACCCACTCATAGGCGGACCTACCCATGTTTTGTGCATGATTTTGCACATGGTTTTGGGGTATGATGGTTTTCGTCCCCTGGTATTTTGTCGATCTGGTTAATGGAACTACGGTTATGTTCTAATCCAGGGTTAATGGATTGGGGTTTATGTATGCTTCGGCATGTATATATATGTGTTGTAACACTAAAAGGAATATAATGAAAAATCAAGCCGGTAGTCCCAATTTGGGATCCAGGGGAAAATCTCTGTGTTTATCTGTTTTATGTTTTATGCTCTCGCTATTGTTTATTTTCTGTTATAAGATTCGTGTGTAGATAATTTCTTTTCAGGGTTAAAACCTACATTTGGTATCGGAGTTGTTTCGGCTTCAAGGGGATGCCTTTGCTACTGAGGGTTTTTAGAGAACCACTCCCTAGCTTGGGCCTGAGGTAGACCCTATTCAGTGGGAGATCTGCGGGATCGATTCTTATGGTGAAAGAAGATGGCAAGCAGCGGGAAGATAGAGATCGAGAAATTTAATGGTCAGAGTTTTGAGTTGTGGAAGCTCAAGATGGAGGATCCGCCGGTGGACAAAGACCGCGTGGGACTTCCGGGTAGATCCAAACATGGGTCCAACGACAATGTCGATGAAGACCGGAAGAAACCGGATCGGAGGCCAAGAGCACAATACGTTGTGTCCCGTATTCGCATTGCTGAATGTATCTAGAAGCCACGACAACACCTGTGGGGAAAACTTTGGGCTTTGTACCAATTCAAGTCTCTCGGTGAATAAGTCACTCTCGGAAAAAGATGTATAACCGAGGATGAAGGATGGAGACCTTGACAGAGCATCTCGAACGCCTTCAACACCGTGGTAAGTCAATCACGTCATCCGTTGATATTAAAATCTCAAAATGAAGATAAGTGTACCGCCTTTGTTGTGTTCTCACGTACCTTGGGATATTTTGTACTGAAAAAGGTAGCAATACAACTACCTTGAATTTTGATGACATTGTCTCAGCCTTGTTGTCAGAGGAAATGAGATGGAGAAATATGGAGGGCCAGAATGGAGATGCTTTATCTATACGAGGAAGGTCCCAAAAAGAAACAAGAATAAGGTTTCGAGTGGGAGATCCAAATCTAGAGGGAGATCCAAATCTCCTGGAAATTTTGTAAAGGTATGTTGGAAATGCATAAAGGAAGGGCACTACAAAAGGGAGTGCAGATCTAAAGCTCCTGAGAAAGGAAACGGATCTGATGATGCTCCTTCTACAGAGGTAAAAACCACCTCGGATGAAGGTGGGGATGTATATTTGGCTTCTTCTTCAAATACACATGTAGATCATGAGTCATGGTTGATTGAATCAGCATCTCTTTTCACTCACTCCCACAGAGTGTTTCGCGAGCATGAGAAATATGAGATGGTGATGTTCTCCTGGGGGGATGACAGAAGCGAAATCACTGGACATGGAAAGGTCAGAGCCGAAGCCTATGGTGGAAGGATTAGAACACTGCAGCTTAATATTCCTCGTACGTCGTAATCTGATTGTGAAGTGTGATGGATGATGCAGGTGTAAAAACAGTGTTCGAGAAAGATGCCTGCAAGATGGTTCGGGGAGCACTGGTACTAATGCGGGGAGTACGGACTGGAACTCTGTACAAGATACAAGGTAGCACTATTATCGATGGGTGTAACAGTTCTATGGTTCCTGAAAATGGAGCAGAAAGCCTAGCTGTCTCTGGAGAAAAGACCATGCTATGGCATCAAAGGCTTGGACATATTGGAGAGAAGGGCTTTCAGATACTGCATAGAAATGGTATGGTAGAAGGTATGTCTAATTTCTCTTTGGATTTCAATTTCTGTGAACATTGTGTATATGGGAAGCAAAATTGGGTGAGTTTTCCTTCTGGTGCTAAGAGGGCGAACAAGATATTAGAACTTGTGCACAGTGATGTGTTTGGACCTGTGTGAGTTCCATCACTGGGAAAGTCTGTGTACTATGTTTCATTCATAGATGAATTCTCAAGGAATACATGGATATATTTCTTGAGGAAGAAATCTGAAGTCTTTGACAAATTTAAAGAATTTAAGGCTCTGGTGGAAAACCAGACAGAGAAGAAGATAAAGGCATTGAGGACAGATAATGGTGGGGAGTTCTGCAAGAAGGAATTTGAAGAGTTCTGTAAGAAGTGTGGTATAGCACGGCAGAAGACTACTCCATACACACCTCAGCAAAACGGAGTTGTAGAAAGAATGAACAGAATGCTGATGGAAAAGGCAAGAAGCATGCTCAGTGGTACTGGGTTAGGACAATAATTTCGGGCAGAGGTAGTGGAGACTGCATGTTACTTGGTTAACAGATCACCTTCATCAGTGTTGGAGGATAAGACTCCACATGAGGTATGGACTGGTAAGAAACCCTCTCTTTCACATCTGAGGGTATTTGGATGTGATGCATATGTACATGTTCCAAAGGAGAAAATGACCAAGCTAGATAATAAATATGAAAGGTGCATCTTTATTGGGTATAAGGATGGTTTAAAAGGTTACAAGATTTGGAACCCGGAAACAAGGAAGGTTGTGTACAACCGAGATGTGGTGTTTAGAGAGGTGAAAGATGTTGTTAAACATGAAATCATACCAAAGGAACTTGAGAAGATAGAGTTTGAGCTAAATGAGGATGAATCAGACTCTACAACAGAAGAAGATTCAAAAGAGGAAGAGCCACAAACTCTAGCTTTGAGAAGATCAGTTCGGGAAAGAAGGCAACCAGAAAGGTATAGTCCATCTGCTTTCTGTTCAGGTTTTGCCTTAACTATAATTGATGATGATCCCAGAACTTTCAGAAAGGCAGTAGATTCCGAGGATGGAAAACTCTGGAAGGAGGCCATGGTTGATGAAATGGCATCCTTGCACAAAAATGAGGCAGTAGATTCCGAGGATGGAAAACTCTGGAAGGAGGCCATGGTTGATGAAATGGCATCCTTGCACAAAAATGAGGCATGGGATCTAGTGGAGTTGCCAGCTGGAAGGAAGCCCATTAGGAGCGAATGGGTGTTTAAGAAGAAGATGAATGTAGAAGGCAAGGTGGAGAAATACAAAGCTCGGTTGGCAGCAAAAGGTTATTCCCAAGTGCCAGGAATTGATTTTGGTGATATTTTCTCTCCTATTGCCAAAGTTACTTCTATTAGATTACTTTTATCTGTTGCTGCTGCATTTGATTTTGAGATAGAACAGATGGATGTGAAGACAACATTTCTTCACGGGGATCTAGAAGAGGAGATATACATGAAGCAACTTGAAGGCTTTATGGTGAAGGGTAATAAAGAAATGGTATGCAGGTTGAAGAAGTCTCTGTATGGGTTAAAACAATCACCAAGGATGTGGTATCAAAAATTTGATATCTATATATGGGGACTTGGCTTCACCAGAAGTAGGGAGGATCACTGTGTTTATTTTAAATTAATTGGTGACCGTGTTATTTATTTGGTCTTGTATGTCGATGACATGTTGTTGATTGGAAATGATAAAGAAATCATCCAAGATTTGAAGACCCAACTGTTCTCCAAATTCGACATGAAGGATCTTGGTGCTGCAAACTATATTTTGGGCATGGAAATTAAGAGAGATCAGGCAAAGAGGAAGCTCTGGTTAAACCAGAGGAAGTATGTCGAGACTATATTGCAAAGGTTCAATATGCAGGATAGTAAATCGGTGAATGTTCCTATTCCTGTAGGTGTAAAGCTATCTGCTGAACAGTGTCCCAAGACACAAGAAGAAGAGGAGTATATGTCCCGTGTTCCATATGCAAGTGCAGTGGGTAGCCTGATGTATGCAATGGTATGTACTAGACTAGACATTGCACATGCAGTGGGAGTATTGAGCAGGCTTATGTCAAACCCAGGGAAGGAGCATTGGACAGTAGTGAAGCGGGTTTTCAGATATTTACGTGGCACTAGTGATTATGGCTTGTGCTACCAGGGAAGACCAGGATTGGAAAGAATGTTGGACATTCATGGTTTTGTTGATGCAAACTGGGCTGGAGATCTGGACCAAAGAAGATCTACAAGTGGGTATGTGTTTAACCTATTTGGAGGTGCAGTCAGTTGGATGAGTAAAAGACAGTCTGTAGTGGCTCTTTCAACTACAGAGGCAGAATACATAGCAGCCACTCATGCAAGCAAGGAAGCATTTTGGTTGCAGAGATTATGTTCAAGTATGGGGTTGGTACAGCAAGCTATAAGGATAGACTGTGATAGCCAAAGTGCAATTTTCTTGGCTAAGAACCCTGCTTACCATTCAAAGAAAAAGCACATTGATGTTCAATATCACTTTGTTAGAGATATGGTTGAGGCTAAAAGGGTGTTGCTGGTAAAGGTGGACACTTTGAAGAATGTTGCAGATGCATTAACGAAGTCTGTGAGCACTTAGAAGTTATCTTGGTGTAGAGAAACAATGGGTGTTGAAGAATTGGCCCAATGACCAAGCTCTCCTATGGCCCCTTGTGGAAAGAAAACAACAAGTGGGAGAATGTTGGGTATGTGTTATATTCTTTCCACGACTAGCCCCACGGGCTTTGCGCTGGACGCAATGCAGGGGTCACAAGGGAGGCGCCCCACCGTCGGGGTCCGGCGCCGCCCCCCGGCGAATTTGGTGTGTGGACCCTGCCCACAGTGTATCCACCATGTTTTGTGCATGAGTTTGCACATGGTTTTGGGGTACGATGGTTTTCGTCCCCTGGTATTTTGTAGATCCGGTCATTGGAAC
Organism: Pinus albicaulis; assembly: GCA_034641835.2. NCBI lineage: Eukaryota > Viridiplantae > Streptophyta > Pinopsida > Pinales > Pinaceae > Pinus > Pinus albicaulis. Next base: position 550,718,259 of record CM076572.1, read on the forward strand.
TATGGTTACGTTCTAATCCAGGGTTAATGGATTGGGGTTTATGTATGTTTCGGCATGTAGATATATGTGTTGTAACACTAAAAGGAATATAATGAAAAATCAAGTTGGTCGTCCCGATTTGGGATCCAGGGGAAAATCTCTGTGTTTATCTGTTTTATGTTTTATGCTTTCGTTATTGTTTATTTTCTGTTATAAGATTCGTGTGTAGATAATTTATGTTCAGGGTTAAAACCTACACGATCACATTAGATAAGCATTAGATTCATGTTTTTTAAAGAGCAATAGGGCATTAACAAATATCCTAACCTAGGGAAAAAAATATGTGAGGTCGACTCTTTATATTTTTGATACATATAATCTTTTGGACGTCCCAAAAATAAAGTTAACTCATCATTTTAATAATGTTTCTTTTTAATCCATGACCATGAAGAAATTAATTAATTTCTTAGTTAGACATTCTTATGAGCTTGAGGAATTTTTCTAGGCAAGATTTATTTTTGTCATTGACTTGGTTTCAGGATAATTTTCTAATTTAACATTAAAATATTTAAATAAATTCTTCATTAGCTGTCATTCTTGTCTTCACTTACCTACATCATTTGATTAGCTTCCATATCATTACCTTTTTGGGGTTTCTACCTACAAATTGGGTGCTTCGTTTTCTAATAGGCATAACTCACAAACCGCGAAGAACCACGTGGTGTGTGACATACCACTGGAATCAACTCTACAAGGAGAATCCAATGACGATGATATTGAGATCAGACTCACTGATATTCAGTCTCAGAATCCTAGACAATTGCGGGAATACTATGGTTTCCAACCATCCAACTAGTGGAGCTTCCAACTTTATGCAATCCAGATAAATACTAAGAGCATCATTTAATATTAACTAACGTTGGCATCAATGAAAACACCATTCAACACGTGTGACCTTTTTCTTACCAATACCAACTACTTCTTATTAAAACCTTCTATGGATAATGTACTATAGAGTAAATAATATCTCAAAGAAAGAAAAGTGGGCTAATAAAAATGAGGAAGCACATTTATTAATAAAACTGTCTATCTCTAGTGATTTACAGTTTCAACTTTAATGAATTTATGACCCAAATAAATCTTCATAAAATATGGAAAACATATTTGGTAAACACAATGAGATTCAAACAAGTCAACTTGAAAAAAAATAATTTTGTTTAAATCCCGATGATTTCTATTTCATTGAAGATTACCTATCTAAGTTCAAAACATTCAAAATGCTACTTAAATGCTCTTGATGTATATATATTATTGGTCACTTGGTAGTGAAATGTTTATGTTTTTGTGTATTGGTCACTTGACTAGAGAAGTTTTATGGATGGCTTACCCACCACCCTCTTTGAATCTTTTTGTTATTTGATTAAAGAGCAAGATAAATTCTTGCATATTGGAGACATGAACACTATAGATATATCTAAAAAACTGTTAGTGATCCAATAGAAGGATATAGTCAAGCATCCCAAGAAGCAATATCCTCACAACAACAAGCAAAACATGGGTTTCAAACCCTCTCAATGAGCTTCTTCTCCCAATGGTGTCAAAGAACCAAAATCAAAAGTAAGAATATCGAGAGACATTGTAATTGTTTGTGGGGAGATGGTCATTTAAAGACCAAATGTTTTAAAAAGATGGAGGCTCCAAAAGAAACACCATAGAAGCACAACACCTAGAGTGAACATATTGGTCATTTAATTTGACATCCATTATAACAAGGAAAAATCCACATATTTCTCAAGGGATAAATAATTATTATTCATTGACACATTCTTGAGATACAATGAGCATGCATATAAATACACATAGTCATGAAAAGTCACATTATTAACAAAGGGAATGACTTATCATTATTACATATTAATGGTACATTATAATTGTTTTATGACTATTATTTCATGATATTTATTATTACAAAGATAATAAATGCATTATACTTTAAGTATATTACAAGTCTCTCCCCTTAAAAATGTTTTGTCCTCAAAACATAGGCAATGAGAAACTTTTGCTTATAAAATTGACAATCTTTGTAATTGTTTATAAAATGTTTCCAGAAAATTACATTCTCATTTAAAGGGCTGACACGCTTCGAATTTACAATCTGATCTTGATGACACTTTTGTTATCTTTGATTTCGTCTCTCTATTTTCCAACATTCCTATCAAAGAGGCAGTTGAAGTTATCAACCACATCACTGATCTTGACACTGCCAAATTGATAAAAAATTGTTTGAATTTGACTTTCTTTAGCTTTGAAGGTGAGTTCTATGAGAAAACTTGTGGTGTTTCCATGGGTTCCTTGCTTTCTCCGGTTGTGGCCAACCTTTTTATGGAATATTTTTAATCAAAAGCCTTGGCTTCACTCCTTTCAAGCCAAAAATTTGGAAGCGTTTTGTAGATGACACTTTCATAAACTGGTCGCATGTTCATCAAAAGTTGGATTGCTTTCATCAACACCTGAATAATCAATCGAGCTCTATTAAATTCACCATGGAAACATAAATTGATGGTAGAATTCCTTTTCTGGATGTTCTAATCTCTAGGAAATATGATGGCTCTTTTTCTCACCAAGTCTTTCAGAAGAGAACCCACACTGAGCAGTATATTCACGCTAGTTCTCATCATTTTCTTTCTCAGAGGGTTGGTGTTCTCAACACATTGGCCACTAGAGCTCTTAGGGTTTTTGATGAAGATCACTTGGAGAATGAGAAAGCCCATATCCTTAGAGTCTTTGAGATGAATGGTTATAGTAAGCGTCAAGGTATTAAGGCTTTCGTGAATGCAAGCATAGGTCCTAAACTAAAGAAAGATATCAGTGAACTAGTGGGTAAGGTCCAACTGCCATTTATACTTGGCACTACGGACAAAATTTCTCGGATTTTAAGAAAGCATTTGATCTCTTCTACCTTTAGACCTTTGAACACCATTCACAGTTCCCTCAGATTTGTTGAAGACCCGTTGAACCCTAAAATCATGAAAGGTGATATCTGATCCCATGCTCTTGTGGGGTTCCCTACATTGAAGAAACCGACTTCTCGATAAGTAAGAGGTTACAAGAACATGCGACAGATTTAAGGCTGTGTAGGACCAAGTCCTCTGCTCTTCCTGGGCATGTTGGAAAGACTAAACACCAAATTTTTTTGGAGGAGTCGAAGGTTATCGCGAGGGTGGAGCATTTCCATCATCGTAAATTTAGGGAGGCTATTGAAATTGAGAAAAGGTCTAGCAATTTGAATAGGGATGATGGATGGAAAATCAACAGTTGATGGATTCCATCTCTAATCTCTTAGTATTGACCCTTTTCCTTGACTTGTGGTGTTTGTCTCTCTTCTTCCTTTTTGTTTTATCTGGTAATTTTGTGGTTTATTTATGTATGTTAGTTTTTGTTCTTTTTTTCTTTGGATGTAGTTCCTTTTTATTTATTTTTATTTTATTTTTTATTGATATTAGTTTTATTAAGTTTTCTTTATTTTAAATATTATTGTTTTAGTTTATATTATAGCCTTGTTTTTAATTTTTATATTGTGCTTGGTTATATTTTTATTCATTATTATTATTATTATTATTATTTTTTGGTTGATATTCCATTGTTTATCATTATCTTTTATTTTTATTTAGTATTATTATTGTTGTTATTATGATTTTTACTATGTAAACAAATATTTATTTATTTATTTTTTAATTAATTAATTAATTAATTTTAAATTCCTTAACATTCACCCTCATTAATTTTATTATTTTTACTAATTTTTATTACTATTATTAGTATTTTTTATTTTTACTAATTTTAAATTTGATTTTAAATTCTTGTTTTATATTTATACTATCATTGTTTATTACTATTTTATTTTCATAACGTTCTCCTGCATTAATGATTGGTTATGTTTTTCCAATTGACCGTTGCATCTAAGCAGTATATATATATTGAGTTATTCTGATAAGCACAATCACCATGTTCCTAGTGATGAACTACACTGGGTAGTTCGAAACACATCAGCCCTTTAAATGAGAATGTGATTTTCTGGAAGAGTTTTATAAACAATTATGGATCACGGAATTTTAGTCTCAAATCTTTGTAATTGTCATTGACTAGATAAGGTTGAAGACAAGAGGCGATCTGATGTTTGAAGCTTTGTTAAAAAAATGCATCGAAAACATATCAATCCATCCAATCTCAATTATTTTAGCTCTTAATCCTCAAGTGGCTATTGTTGCTTAATTTTATTTCCTTCCACTTTGTGTATTATTGCTGTAATTTATCCAATCTATAGTAATTATTAGACTCTAATAATATCGTGTTGAATAATGATTTTGAAATTCCCTATTCCATTAACATTTATGAGCATTCATCTTCTTCCTTGACAATATTGAAATTGATATTCTTGTTTTCCTTGAAAACTTGGTTATTCATATAGTTTCACATGTCCTCGTTTCCTTCACTCTACACACACATTACAACTATATTATTCCTAGAGACAACGGGATCCCCTGTCTTCTTTGCTTGGTATTTGATTACTCTATCTCTGAAGATAATATTATATATTGAACATGTATATTCTCCAAAAGGAATTTAACTTCTTCTAACATCTTTTAGTGACCTTTGTAATATCCCTAGTTACATCTACTACTTATTATAAATATTGTAAATGGGTTGAGTTAAAGACATATGTTCCGTGGCTAGGGAGAGTTGCCTGCTTGGGATATATTGTGGGTTTTCTTTAAGCCTTGGAGGTGACAAATGGAAAGTTAGGGGCAAGGGATTAAGTTGCAGACAAACACAAAAATCAATTAGTGATGATAACGCCAAATAAATAAATAAAAAATCTAGAAAAAAGCACAGGTGGACAATTTTTGATTGGTCCAAAGGATTTGGATTAGGCTGGACACTAACCACCAAGAGGAAAACTTTGAATATCCATGGGGGGGTGAGGGTGCTCATAAAGGAAATTGGATTCTAAAATTAGAGGGAATGATTACCTACCTAGCTGGTGTGTCTCCAACTGGAATATACATGCCCCTAAATATTTCCTAAAGCAGCACAAACATTGGAAGGAAGGTAAATCGAGTGGCTAGAGGAAGAGGAGGAGCCAAGCACCATAAAAGCTCAAGGTCGAATCTCTCATGGAGGGGGCACATGTTCAATTGAAAAAGGAGGTTGAAATACACATTTAGAAGGTTGGGTCTAACCCTGGTTGTGGATGAGTTTACATTCATTCTTGTGGTCCCATTTCACTGTGTTTGGGACAAGTTTTAGTTTCTTATCGGACCAATGTAATAGATTGTAGAAAGGGGGTCTAAGTCTGCTCATTATTTTGGTAAAGAAAACAACCATATTAACGTTGGTTTGAGACTGAGATATATTGTTACTCTAGACAATTTCTCTAATGGTTTGGTTTGAATTTCTTCATCTTTGAAGCTTTGTTTTGTTTCTATAAGTGAGCCATATCTTGGGTCGCATTTATCTTGAAGAGATCCTGTATATTTCCTTGGAGAGAGGATGAGATATTCTTCATTATCACTAGTCATAGATATGGAATTTCATGCATCAATTTCTGAAGTAAAGTTCATGGGAGATTGCAATGTTAATGTTGTGGAAAGGAGGAAAAACCATGCTACTCTTATAACCATAAATAATGTAAATGGTGGCCATCCACTAGAGAATCTATTGGTAAACTATAGCTATTATATAGTCAATCACCGATGATTTTGTATATCCCTAATTTGGAAACCCTGTATATCTATAAATTTCATAGGAGAAGTGTATCTTGGTCGAGCAAAGGAGAATTGGTATAAATTTCTTCATGTGAGAATGAAAAACCTTTGGATTCCCTTCACTGCCAAGGTGGATGTTTCTCTTTGGAGTCCTGATAAGAGGAATATTCCCAGTCTCCTCTTTGTTTCATTGTTGTGACATTGGGTTATGGATTTCCTTTGAGGGTGGAACCACCATGGTAAATTATTCAGGGTGGAGGTAGAATAGACCTCTAGAATCCCTGGTTCAACCCATAGATTGTTCTTGTCCTTTTAGCAACCTTCTCAAGCCCTTAAATCTAGCTAGAGTGTGACAGTTGCACGAGAGACCTAGTTGTAACACATCTTGAGTTGGGAGGAGAGTTAGAGTCCTGAACTCAGTTGCCCAATAAACAATTCAAGGTAAGTATTTACCCTCTTTTACTTATTCCATGAATTTATGGTTATGTTAATGGTCCAATGTTCTACTTCTTGAATGCTTAAGCATGAATTTTCTCATGTAGTTAAGCCGACTAGCTTTGAGGTTGATGTTGATGGTATGAACGATTCTGATGACATGTCACGAAGTTACTAATACATCCTTGAATACATGATTTACTCTACCTTGTCTATGTGAATTTTCATGACTCTAGTTAAAAATGGTATTAGTTATGAAATTTTGTTTTTAAGGTAAAGAAACTTCGACAAGACATTATCCAAGTGAAGTATGAATACAAATAAATAATGTAGGATTCGTGTGTAATGCATGGCTTGAATACATGATGTATAGTCTAGAAGAGAACAAATTTTTTGCATATATGGTGTCCAACCTTGAAATTATCATGATAAATGGTTTCACTTAACATCTCTCTCTCCCTATCCACACACACACACACACACACACACACACACACACACACACACACACACACACACACACATAAACACACACACACACACACACATATACATGTAATGAACTCTGATTAACCTATGAATGAATACTTATCCTAGTTGCCTGGGTCTATTACTGTCCAAATGTTTGAGCATGCTATGTATTCTAGGAAAAAGTTTAAATAGGGAACAGTGAAGCAAAAAACCTGAGTATTTTAGTTAACCAGTGAATAGAGGGTACTAAATTAACTATTTGAAGAAAGGAATTTTTTAGAATAGTAGTTGAGTGTCAATGCAAGAATGCATTGGTGATTTCTTTTTTATGTAAGTTCCAAATGATGTTATTGACTTATGAAGTATGATGGGTGTAGTTGTTCATATCTCTAGTATATGGTTGTGTGAGATATGATTTTATGTTAGTAATTTAATGATGTGTGCAATGGAAATCTCGTTGAAGAACTAGTCACCAAAACTGATACCCCACCCTGTATGTGGACCACCCGATGTATTGCTAAATGCTAGACTAGAAAATGATCTGCAATGAGTTAAATGATATGTAATAAATGAGTCTCTGCATAATTGAAAACAATACTATATAAACTTGAGAATTTAAACCTTGAACTTTACATGTGTATGGTCTCTTGATTTTAGGAATCCCAACAAATAATTGTGACTACAACACTATTAAGAACAAGGATGTTTGCATTAACATATCTATCTATGGTAGGAGAATTTCTACAACTCATAGTCTGGACCTTTGTTAAATGAATATGCATATGTAAAGTGATACATCTTGTGTTTACATTGCGAAAATGATGTTTATCATAGTCACAAATTAGTTTTAGTTATATCTGTTCCATAAGAACGTATTATAGTCTTTGAGGGGCTAGTTGAAAGTTCCATGTCCTTGATCATGTGAAAGTTACAATATTCAGTATGCCTAGACTGTAGGGTGTAGATACTTTTAATATTTTCTCGTACTTAAAGACTAAATATGACTTTTAGAGGTACATCATCAACCTGAAATGTGTGTTCTTCAATTTTGTTATGTGATTTCAATAACGATAGAGGTCTATGATTTGAATGTATGACGGTCCTCAATAAGAGGATAGTTTCTCAATATTTAATCCAGTCTGCCAGATACTTGTAATTATTTACTACTATGAATCTTTCATAATACTATGCTATTGGTATTTAGCATTGGACCTGTTATCACTAAGCTAGAACTAGTTGCGCTATTCAACTGTCAACCTAGCACAAATATTCAAATATTTTCTATGGAAGTTCCAGGAACTTTCGTAGCAAATACTCTGTTTTTATAACTGGAGTTGCTACAAAAGTTTGTAAAAATATCAAACTCACAATAATCACTAGATCAGTTCTTGAGACATGAAATTTTTGATTCTCACCTCAATGATGAAACACACTAATACTCATAATGACCCTACAAAATGACTAAAAGACCAATAAACCTTTATACATGTGATTTTTTTTTTGAAAATCACAATTATTATTATTTTTTTTTTTAATTCGACCCTAAGTAACTTACCCTAATTAACTGAATACAAACCTAATGATTATCATGGATAACATGACTAAGATTGTGATGATTTTCATACTTCGCACTTATGCGTTTGTGACTTGTACATGATCCTATGAGTTGGTGACTTGTCTATCCATTCAAAAAACCTTCCACGTGATACACATCAGATGATAGATAGTTAAGGAAGGATTAGTTAGCCTTAGCTTGCACCTGTAGAATCTAATTATCTAACTTAAATATGGTGTGGTGTTGAAGATGATGGTGGTTTTGTACTTTCTCATCCATGGCATCATTATGATTTTAGTATGAGAAAATAATGGAGGCAATGACATTGATTTTACATACCCATTGGTATATTGACACGGTGACTCATATTCATAGATTTGTGACTAAAATGTGCTTTGGTACAAGGCAAACAATTCATAAAATATGTAATGTGGTTCCATAATCTGATCACATAAATGACCTTTGTGTGGAAATGGCATAATTTAAAATACCCATAATGCTTACTAGTTTTGTTCTGGCTCACATACCATCTCACTAGTCTGGCTTAAATCACGACTCCATCATTATGATATGTTTTGTTGTTGACACAAAGAAATCATTTCTTCATAATTATTATTAATACACTCATATATTATTACAAAGATCAATTATCTACTGATTTATTCTACATTCTTATATTCTATTCCTTTGTGGCACTATTGCTTTCTCTATACTCAAGCGTCCCTAAAATACAATCCTACGATAACCAACATTATTATACAACAAGGAGATTTTGTAGCTTCCATGCAATTATGAATCCACCATCACTAACAATCTAAGAAAATAGAGAACATACAAGCCCTGCATTCTATATGGCTTGTCTCTATTATGCATGAGGTTTGGAGTTCAATTCCTCTATATCCATGAGAACTTATGTTCAATTACAACCATACAAACTATGACCACGAAAACTAGTGAACTGAAGATATGAGAAATTGAAATATCTAGAAAACCTTGCAACCTTTCATAGATATGATGCATAATTAATTTAACTCTCACCAAAGCTCCCAACACATTTGGATTTTATGCCTAGAAATAAATCCCCAACTTTTGTAGCTTGCGATCACACTAGTCTATTTTTTTTGTTTTTGTTGGTGTAACCCATGGGTATTTGAAAATTGAATCTCTTGCTTTACATATGAATTCATAACAAGGCGATCACCAATTGAGCTACACCCCATGGGCTACACTAGTCTCAATTTTAAACGATAACCCACTTCTTGATTTCTCAACCCTAAGTTTTGATCGAGCTTCAGTTTCAATTTAAATGAATTCTCATTTAAAATCTATGCTATAAAATGATGTTGATCTCAGATACCTAATGTATGAATTATTCTCTATGATTTTGTGAAATTAGGACACAGAGAATTGATATAGAGTGTATGTAACAGAGAGCATAAAAGCTAGTGTTTATTAATGAGATTTGTGTGTTTGAATACTCAATCCTTGTTGCAAATTATTAATTTATGAATCTATTCATAAACCTCTATTGTTTATTAATCACAATATTACGAGTTTGTCATAGAAAAGTGTTACAAGAAATCCTCGTCCCCTTACAAATTTTGATATTCGTAATAAAGGACTAGATTGTGCATTATAATATTGTCTACGCAAGTACAAGCCTGTACAAAATGAATTGAATAATATTTCATGATTATTTATATACATCCAAGGATATGAAGCTTCTTTCAATGATTTATTTAGGAACACAATAAACTATAGTTTGCAGCCAATGGAATTTTTTGTAAAGCAGAAAAAAATAATGAATGGAAAAATTATGTGTGGTCCATCAACAAAGTGTGTGGCATGTTCAGAGTTATTTTGTTGGGAAAGTATATGTGAATTTTTAAAAGGTAATTAGATTAATACAATAATGACCTCTAATTATCAGAGTTGATAAGGAGGGGTGTGTTACAAACTTGTTGAATCTTACCTTATTTCTCCTTTTGAATATGAAATACGACCCTATATATAAAATCTTTACATTCTTCCTCAATACATATTGCATTTCTAATTTAAACTAATAAGTATTTAATGATTCTTTGGCCTCCAGGAAAATTTCCTCAATTTTTTAATAGTATCGTCTTCAATTTTTGTGGTAATATCTTCATCCCTATTCTTTGATTCAGATTCTTGTAAATTCCCTTTTCACCTTGTTAACACCATTAAGAAGATATCAATTACACTTATATAATATTCCGATTTATTTATTGTAACATAGTCAAGCTCCTTAAACATATATCAATTACGCTTATATAATATTATGATTTATTTATTGTAACATAGTCATGCTCCTTAAACAACTTAATGGGATAGGGTATCCAAAAATTTCACCTCCTTTTTTTTCCATGTAACAAATTACGCCACCCTCTAACCCATAGGCAAGGGTAGTATATTTTCAAGGCTCAAGGTCATTCAAAAACAAGGCTCGAAGCCATTACAAAAATATACTCAATATGAGCTCATCATGTCACTGAAAAAAATTGAACCTGTTTAGGGAGGATAACAACCATTATTCCCAAGCACTTGAGATAAACCCAATTGATTAAAAATTTCACCTCCTTACCATATCTATCTGGCCAATTTCGAGCCTAGAGTTGTCTGTTTCTCGCTAAGAGCTTTCCAATGACTGCAATTTTTCCCATTTATGAGCTCTATGCACCAACATATGACCCTAAAAAGACTTCCTCTTTATTTTCCACGTGGCATTTGTACCTTGGACATGTGTCACATGAGGTTGCGTCATTGATCCACGTGTCACTCTGAAATTTACTTTTACCTTTAATACACGTGATTAGGTATTAATCTATTATTACATGGAGGGTTTCTCATTAATATTACATTATTAAATATTATTATTTTAATGATGATTACAATATCTTTAATTACCAAGCTCGAAAAACCTCTTAAAACACATTCTCCAAATTTACTCAGTTATTTTATTATTCCTGTGAAGAAAACCCATTAAGCTAAGTCCCTGAATTTTTTAATTATAATATAAATATATATCATTATTTTCATATGGTAAACCATTATACTATAAGTTTGGCACAATACTTTGGCACATGGCTTTATTGGAGCCACTTTACGGGACTCCCACAACTTGAATATTCCTCTCTCTCTACTCCGACAACTCGAACAACCACAAGTTTGCCACGTGTTGCACTAGCGAGCCTTCTTGTTAGACTATTTAGTAGAGCATTTTTCCTGATCCACTCTGACTTGAATCTCCACAAGCTTGCACACGTTTCTACTCTAATAATATTAATTAAATGTTAATTTAAATCTATAGTATGGCAGAGTCCTTTTATTGAAGTATTTATTTATTTTCATATTATCATTATTATATAAATGATCCAAATTTATGAAGGAATGAAATGAAATATAGATTTAAACAAAAATAGACAGATACACGAAACACAACATCAATTAATAATAAAAACTGTTTACATACAGAAAATAAATAAACTAACATGTGTGATGGTACCTTATCTCCGAGAAGAGGTGTGACAGCTACATGCCTTCTGAATTGTGTTACAATGATGCTCAAAGGCCTTTTTATCATCAAGAATCAATGAAAAAACATAAGCATCCTAAAACCTAACCCTGGGAGATGAAGTTCCAAAAGCTTGTGGGCCCTGATGGGGCTAGTTGGACTGTCAACTTCCTGGGGTCATAACTTTGGCATACGATCTTCGTTTGACACAACCGATACCTCATTAGAAATATCTATCCGAGTAAAATAAATTTTGACTACAAACATGAGGGTCAATGACATATTGTTTTCTCGTTTAAAAAAAAACACCATTTAGGGCCTCGAAACAACTTTGAAAGTTCAAGACCTGAAAAAATTCCAGAAATAGAAAGTTGTCGAAATAGGAAAGTGCATTGGAAATTAGGAACTCAAAGGAAGCAATGTTTGGGGTCCAAGTGGAATAGGTGGGTGGCCACAAATGTCGACCTAGATCAATAATGAAATGTAATAATGTCTTATAGATTCCCATCAAAGTATCCTTATACATATAATTGCGGAGAATTCTTACTTGAATATTCTTATATGTATTTTTTATGTTGCATAGATTCTTATTGGAGAATCTTGATCAGGGCATTCTAATTTAAATCCCTTCCATATTCTTCGAATGCTTTGCAAACTCTCTATGTATTCCCCTCGATAGAATTTAAACTAGCACAACCACATAGTAAATCTGGTTATTATACGCTGAAGACTTCATTTTCCATCATTTATACGCCAATAAAGTTTTGTAAATGAGGCCAATCAACATAACTTAATATTATTTTTTGATATAATATTAATATTATTTATATTAAGAATGCTAATGTCATTAATAATATTAATATTATTAATTAAATATTATAAATATTAAAGTAATATAAAACATAAAACCTATTTTTAATCTAATTCATAAACATCAATTACCCACATATCAATTAAAATAACAAAATAGAAAATAACAAATATCAATTATCCAAAACATGTAATCGCAAAGTGCGGCCCATAGCAAGAGTAGTTTCTTGTTGAATGATGTTGTCATTGATGCCAACATCCGTTAATGAGTGATCCTAATATTGTTTTGGATTACATCAGTTGTAAGGTCCAATGGAATGATGGTTGGAAACCCTAGATCTATGGTTTGGATTCCCTAAATGATGGAAATACCCTGCACTTATTGGAAATTTTTTGGAAAATTATATCACTTCATTTTCCCTGGAGATCCTCGCCATTGAATCCTCCTTGTCACATTGATTCTATTGATATGTGGAGCGTCTCATGGGCCTTCATGGCTTGAGAGATATGCCCAGTAAAATATGGTGTACCCTCATTGTGGTCAAAACCCCAAAAAGATTGGGGACATGGAAACTTATCATTTTCTCATGAGCTTAGAAGAAATTTATCATTTTTGGAGGATTAATTATTAAAGGAATTATTCATGGGGCAAGAATAGTTTTCAAATTATGATTGGATGACTAATTATAATTTTTGAACCAACAAACAATGGAATTTGAAAATTAAATTCCATCTTCCCTTCTTTATTAAAGAGGGCCTCATTTGACTTTTTGATTTAATTTTTATCTTCCCTTCTAAAATGAAAATCATGCCCCTTAAATATATTTACACAAATCTATATAAACACACCATTTACCTTGTTAAGGAAAGTGTGTCTAATGAAAATATCTTGAACTATTATGTAATCACACACTCTGAAATTATTTGGACCTCGACAACAACATTAAATTTTTGAAGGTCGAAGTTGTTGAAAAATTCAAGGATTGATCCCTATGGATTTTCCACATAAAATTATGGGATTCGTTGAGTTGATTTGCGTTATACTGGGATTCATTGGGTATTTTTTTTAGAGGGATTTGAGTTTTGCACTAGCAAAGGAGGAAGTTCCTTTTTAATCTCAATTGTCTATTAGGGCACAATATTGTGCCAATTTAGACTTGTTACTCTGATCTAGGCGGATATTGGTGGACACCTGTCTATTCCACTTGGACCCCCACCATTGTTTCTTTCAGTTTTTTAGCTTCCTTAATTGTAGCAAAATTTACTATTTTTGGCAGATTTTCGGGTCCTGAACTTCTAGAGACATATTGAGGCCTTAAACGACATTTTTTTTTGGAAAATTTCCTCCGGCCAATGTGAGTCCTTAACTCAAGTCTTCAACTCGACATTTGCTGTCAAAATTTGTAGTCCTTGGATAGATCATTCTAAAGAGGTATCATGTGCGTCAAACGAAGATCGTATGCCAAAGTTATGACCCCGGGAAATTGATGTACCAATTTACCCCAGCTGTGGGGCCATAGTTTGGTGTTTCATCTCCTAGGGTTGAGTTTTTATATTTTTAGGGTTTTCCATTATTTATTAATAATAAATAGGCCTTCAAGCCTCATTGTAACATAGTTCAGAGGCTTGTAGCTGCCACATCTCTTCTTAGATATAAGCTACCAATGCCCTAGCTAGTTTATTTCCATTCTGTCTATAAACATATATCAGTTATGTGTTATTAATGAAATGAAGTCTTATTTTTTTTACATATCTATGTTTATGTGTGTTTCTATATTTTACTGCATTCCTACATAATTCCGGATCAGTGGTATCAGAGGTGTATGCTCTTTCTCGATCCTTCTTTGCATGTCCCCAACGAGGTTGGGGTATAAGGAGTTAGGGCTTGATCTGGTTGAACCTTTGCAAGATCAACCTTTCAAACCCTGTACCTGCCCATGAGGGACGAAAATAAAGATGAGGGAGCAGGAGATCCTATCAAAATATTGCTCGAGGAGGCCCTTGAGAAACAAAGGAACGCGATGATGGATAACTTTGCCCAGATCCTTCAACTGCCCACTGACGACACATCTAAATCCAACAACCACTCTGGAGGTGAAAATCCTTTTAAGGTACAAGTAAACTTTGACATTCCCATATTTGAGGGCCAAATAGATGCAAATGTCGTAGAACTAGTTGCGCTATTCAACTAGTTGCGCTAGAACTAGTTTGCTTTTCTGCCGTGTTGTTCAGCATACTGGTGTTCTTGAGTGGGAATCCCACCCTTACCCATGGGGGAATTCGAGTGCCTACTCAGGGAAGGTTATTTTGAGCAGCTATTCATCATTCGGCATTGGTGCCACATTCAACCCCTCTCTTCTGTATATACAACTTCAGGAATTACACATTCCTGTCTTAGGGTTTGAGAGGAGGAAGGTAGTTTCTAGCATTTCAGCTAGGAAACTGGTGGAGGATTCATCCTTTCACCTTGATCTTCCATTTAAGTATTCTAGGAGAAGCATTGTGATATCCAGCATCAAGCCATCATATTACACCTCCATGCATCAGCGATTCCTTCAGGAATTGCGCAGTCCAGCTAGGCAGATCTAAGGGAGGAAGGAAGTTCCAATTATTTCAGCTTGGAATCATATGAGGGGTATTTCCATCACTTTGGAGAGAATTTACATGAGCTGTGAGAATTGTTTCATCACCCCGCAGCAGGCTACAACTCCAGCCTCCTTGATAGCGTAGTCTAGTCCAGCAGTTGTGCAGTTTGCAACTGCAACTTGAACAAAGAAAGGAGGAGCTAGAGTGGGTGATATTGCAGCTGATAAATCATTATTTCAGCCCCATATCAGCAGTTGTCTCTAAGTAGTGTGTAACTCAGCCAACAGGGGTGTAGTGTGCCACCCAAAAAGGGCTGAAAATCCAAAGTTAAAATCTGGCCAAACCATTTTTGGGTTTTTCTGGGTTTTTTGAGTAGAGTCCATGGTTAAAATCTCGAATCTTTCTGAGCACTTTAGCAACCTCTCACACATGGTTATTCTTCATAGAAGCAGTTGTTTCCAACAACAACAACAATAGCAGCACACCATTTCCAGTGCTAGTTTTCTTTAGTGTATTTCAACCATCTTATGGCTTGAGTGCATTCCTTTTGGAGCATTGTGTACTTACCTTGATGTTGATCCTCAATGATATGGTTCAACTGTTTTCTACCCATATGTATGATGTTTTGATGTATTCCAACATTTTTCCAGTTCTACATGTTTAATTCTTATTTTTCCATAGTTGGAATTGTGCATATGCTCTATATTCCTGTGTTTTCCATTTTGGAATATTACAGTGGTATTAGAGCATGATCTTTGGCTCAACTTGTGGGCGCTTCATGACATCAGAAGAATAAGAAGAAGAAGTAGAAAAAGAAGAAGTCTTCAATGGCAGAAGGATTAAGTTTTTCCACACTTCTCTTTAGGATCTATGCAGGATTTCTCCACAGAGACTAAAGAAATGAGAAGAGAAAGGCAAAGATAAACCTCAATAGGGTTTCAGAATGAGGAAGGTCCAAGCACTTCCTATCAACAACATAAACAACTGACAATGCAAAGAGCTCCACAACACTTTTCTATGTCCACTTTCCTTGCATAAGGAGATGAATGACATGGATATGGGGAATAATTAGAGCATGATAATTTGAGTAATTATCTTGTAGAGTAAAAATATCAATCAAGAGCATTCAAGGAGAATCTAACTCTCCAACAGTTTATCCAAATCAAAGAAAACCAGAGATCTCACAGTAGCAATAGAAGAAGAAGGCATATATAGAATAGATTCTTCTTGCCCACATTCGATGGATCATCCATAAGCACAGTAAAATTTTGGATGAAGGAGTTAGATCATTTATTCTAGCTACACCCAGTAGCGGAAAGAGAGGCTATTGAGATTGCAGTAGTGCACCTTGAGGGTGAAGCAAAGGATTGGTGGTTCAGCCATATGAAACATGCAAGAGCTGCTTATGCAGATTTCACTCAAAGGGTGACAAAGAAGTTTAGTAGAAGAAAACTGAAGACACTTTCCATAGAGACATTTTCCCACATTGAGGAGAAAGCACATGATGGGCCAAAGGAAGATGTCAGCACTATCACTCTAGAAGAGGAGCAACTACCACCACCACCAACTGCAGAAGTACTTGCATCAGGTGAAGGAGCACTTGCATTTTTGCAATATGGACTTGAGCACTTGACATTGGGATTCCCATGCATGATTCAGGAGATGCATGAGGAAGAGGAGGAAAATAATAGCACTGGTACAGTAGAAGAGGAGAAACCACCACCATTACCAGTAGTTGGAGAAGCCATTGCATGGGTTGGAGGAACTCTTATAGCTATGTAAGATGTTCCTGAGTTTCAGTTGATCCAAGGTTTGAAAAAATTTCCATCCCATATTATTTCAGCACCTCAACTTGAAATATGTGAGATCATGCCATCAAGGCAATTTCATAACCAAGGATTAGAGCACCTTGCTGATTTGGAGCAGCAAACTATCACTGCGCAGAGGACACTTGACTTGTTCAAGGAGGAGATGTATATCTATCCCAGTTTTTCATTGTCGAGCTACACACAACACTTTGTGTTAAAGTGTGGAGTTTCAGAGGATGGGATAAGTATAGTCCTAATACGTACAATGTCGGGCTATGAGTTCAACATTGTGTGTGTTCATGATACAACATATGCACCATCATGGAGATCAACAACGCTGTCACTGAGGAGCAGTGATGAGTTGGGGGCCCAACTATTCTTGGAGAATTCTGATGACTACTTCACTCATGAAGAATTGGATGGGCAGATGGTAGATGATAGAAATCTTGTGATGGATAACATCTCCCATTATTATGATAGATATTTCTTGATGAGCACCTCACAGCTCAAAGAAAGTTTTTGCCTACAACATATTCAGAATCTTATGGATTTTGCTGGGTCATCGATGAGAAGTTGTCATTGAGAAACCTCAAGGAGGATGTGCTTCAAAATATCATGGAGTGAAAATATTATCAGATTGAGCAGGATGGTATTATCCATTGGGTGGATACAAAGCTGGAGCATGATAGGAGTCATTACCCACAATTGGATGGATGGGTGAGGATGATGAGCAAGTGGTTGAAAGGCTACTTGTGGATCTATGATACGGGGCAGCAAGAAGCATGATTGCACTGGCTTCTCTTGGGTGAGTATGGTTACCACCCGAGATTTTAGATTGGTATGTTCCATGCCTTGCACAGTACTGAGATGAAGCAATGACAGGAGGCATGGCTGTGCTGGCTACTTTTGAGAGAGTTTGTCAATCACATGAAATATCGTATGTCAATGGGTATGTTATTGTTTGGGACATTGCATGACACTCACATGATGTGGCAGTAGGGAGCTTGGTTATGTTGGGATGATGTGACATTCTACATGTCAATCAATATTTTGTTTCTCTATGGATTGCATGATGATGATGTGAGGTGGCAATAAGAGTCATTGCTGCTTTGGTTACTCTTGGGAGAGTATGGGATGAATTTATCCCATACCTTGCATGATGAGGAGGGAGGATGGCAACAAGAGGCCTTACTGCGTTGGCTTATATTATGAGAGTATGGCCACCATACTTGGTATGATGATGGGGTGGTATGGCAACAAGAGGCATTGCTGCGGTGGCTGTTATTGAGAGAGTATGGTTCGACATTTCACATGTCAACCCATATGTCTCTATTTCCTATTTTGCAGAATGTTGAGATGATGCTTGGAGCAAGCAGGGCCAACAAGGCCAATGATGGGAGCATGGAGAGGTACATCCTACTCCATGTAGCATGGGTTGGAGAGATAGTTCATGAGTTAGGACTTTCCTTTGGGGGGAGGAACCACTTCACTTCATATGTCTCATGCAGAGAAGAGGCTTTGGAACAACGGATGGTTGCCACTTGGAGGTTCAATGATGAGGAGAGGCATCTAGCTATACAGTTGGAAGCCATTCTAGACATTCTAGAGAGGCAGCTTTGGAGTTGGGCATTCATTACACATTGGAGCATATGGGGAGACCTTCTATATGAGGATGCCATTTGGAGGGAGGAGGATTCCTGTAGCATTCAATTTTGCAGTTGCTTGAGGACAAGAAACATTTTTGCGGGGAGGAATGTAATATTCCCAATTTTCAATCAGTTAATTGGAATATTAGAGTTATTACTTTTCTTACTTAGTTAAGTAAATAAAATTGTGGAGGGACCCATAAACCCCATAGATGAATAAAATCCACTTTATTGTGTGAATGTGGGTTGCTTAGATAATAGATCAGCACTATGGAGTAGTGGAGCAACTCATTGATGAAGGAAGAGTGGAGATTATGGAGAGATAATGAGGAATATGATGGAGATAGTGGAGGAATAAAAGTAATATCATAGAGCATTAATGATAAAATGATGGAGGAAGTGGTGAATTAAATTCACACATGATGGAGGAGTGGAAAGTAAATGCAGAGATCATGGAGATCATGGAGAGTAGATCATGGAGACTAGTGGCCACATGTGAAATGTAGTTATGAGGCGGGCCAAGGCTAGGGAAGGCTCTAAACCATATAAGGAAGATGAGGGAAAAAAATAAATTCAGTTTGTAATTTGATATTATATTGTCGTTTGACATTATTTGCATGCTTCAGCTGTTTAGCTAAGTCTGCTGTGCTATTTAGCACACGGGTGTTCCCGAGCGGGAATCCCACCCTTACCCATGGGGGAATTCAAGTGCCTACTCTGGGAAGGTTATTTTGAGCAGCTATTTATCATCCAAAATTGTTCCCACATTCAACCCCTCTATTCTGCATATATAGCTTCAGGAATTACGCATTCCCGTCTTAGGGTTTGAGAGGAGGAAGGCAGTTTCTATCATTTCAGTTAGGAAACTGGTGGAGGATTCATCCTTTCACCTTGAGCTTCCATTTCAGTATTCCAGGAGCAACATTGTGATGTCTAGCATCATGCCATCATATTACACCTCCATGCAGCAACAGTTCCTTCAGGAATTGCGCAGTCTAGCTAGGCAGATCTAATGGAGGAAGGAAGTTCCAAGTATTTCAGCTTGGAATCCTGTGAGGGGTCTTTCCCTCACTTTGGAGAGATAATTTACATGAGATATGAGAATTATTTCATCATCCTGCAATAGGCTACAACTCTAGCCTCCTTGACAATGTAGTCTAGTCCAGCAGTTGTGTAGTTTGCATCTACAACCTGAGTTGAGAAAGGAGGAGATAGATCTGAAGCTTCTAGCTTGGAGATCAGGAGAAGGGATCAACCCTTTAGTTAGTGATCTAAGTGGGTGCTATTGTAGATGATAGATCATTTTTTCAGCCCCATATCAACAATTTTCTCCAGGGAGTGCGTAAATCAGCCAGTAGGGGTGCAGTGTGCCACCCAAAAAGGGCCAAAAATCCAAAATTAAAATATGGTCAAAACATTTCTGGGTTTTATGGGTTCCCTGCTGTAGTTCATTGTTGACAGTGGGAGCCAAGAGAAACTCATTTCAGCAGAGGTCATGAATCAACTGGGCTTTCTGACCACAACACACCCATGCCATACACCATCAAGTGGCTTCACCAAAGACGAGATCTCTGCGTCAGCCAACAATGTCGCCTTCCCTACAACATCAAGCCCTTCATGGATGAGGTATTATGTGACATTGATCCTCTTGATATTTGTGATGTATTAATAGGCCAAACATACTTGTGGAAGCGACATGTTGTGTATGAGTCCCGACCTCGCACCGTTATTGTTACTTTCGGAAATAAGTTTTACAGGATACCAGAGGTAGCACTACCTACCTCCATCTCTTTAGTTACTGCAAAAAAAATGCAGTAATCTCGTTTCCAAAACCGGGAAATTTGTTTTCAGGATGATCCTCCTTTAGGGCAAGAAGAAGACTATGGCCACAACCTCCAGATAGGGATCCTTCACATGACAACAACAAATGGACAAGGTCGTGGAGGAGTACGCGAATATCTTCATCTTAGCCATAGGAGTGCCTTTGCATTGTTAGGTCAAACACCCCATCGATCTGATCTCAGGTGCGCCGCTTCCCAATGGACCAATCTATTGGCACTCTCTTAAGGAGAACGATGAAATCAAGGGGTAGATTCAGGAGTTGCTGCAGAAAGGTCACATCCGACCGAGTTCATTTCTCTATGGGAGCCCGATCATGCTGGTGCAGAAGAGGGACACGACTTGGAGACTCTGTATTGACTAGATTGATGACCTTCTAGACCAACTCAAAGGAGAAATTTTTTCAGCAAGATCGACTTGAAGTCCAGGTATCACCAGGTACCAATTGAACCCTTTGATGTGTGGAAGACAACCTTCAAAGCCAAGGAGGGTGTTAGGTCCCTGTAATTTGTCAGATTGGCAAGACCAAATAGACAAGGGCAACATCAAACCAACTTTGGAGTCCTAGGACCTAGCCTTCCTAGACTCAGAGAGGGCTCTCTCTGTATTTGATAAAATATATGACTTGTATGATTTTAGGATGCTGATTTTAGGCTAGTTAAAATGATAGGGTTTGTTTTTTTTTTTTTTTTTTTGGTTGGGTAGGTTGTCAAGAAGAACAGATAGAGTAAGAAAAATTCAAACCATTGGGCTATGGGGTCTGTGAAAGGCTTGAAAAGTACAATAATGAATCAAGGGTGTTTCATAGGGCAAGTTGAAAAAGCCAAATGGCTCTTAATATCTTATGTGGGAGTGAAATGGACATTAAATTGTGAATTTGGTAGGTTTAAAGGGCAGTTAAGAATCCTTTAACATATACTAGAACAAGAAGGGTATTTAATATTACTATGTTTAAGAAAGAATCAAAGGACAAGGCGCACCATAAACTTCTTTGACCTAGCTTCACCAAGCAAACTCTAAAACAACAATCCAGCAAACCCTAGAGAGTAGGGAACTCCTAAATTCTCTAGTTTTTACCTTCAAAAAAAGAAAAAATTCAAGATAACACATTAGTAATGATTAAAGAGCAGGGAACTCCTAAATTCCTTAATCAAACTATAAAATACCTTCAAAGTGACTATTCAAGATGGACTAAAGGACAGGGAAAACCATAAACTTCTTCAACCAAACCCTAATTAGTAAACTTCAAAGAAAAGGCCTTAAAAAAAATGTTTTAAGCTACACCAAAGGACAGAGCATACCATAAACTTCTTTGGCTTGAATCTATTAAATTATTTTCAAGACAACAAACTAAGTGGGATCAAAGAGCAATTAAGAATTCTTCAATCAGACCTAGCAGAGGAAAACATATCAACAACAGAAGGTAGATATAATTAAGGTGCCTCTCAATAACATATCTCAATCTAAATTTTCTACTCTGTAATAAGGGAAAAGATGAAAAATATGGGAAACATAAGAAAACAAAAACTAAATTGGAATAACATCACCATTTGACAAATTCCATGAATCCTGCAAATGTGCTTGCTCCATTATCATTCAGTCCAAGACAATTACAAAGATCCAAAGCCAAAAACTCTTTATCACTCAAAGTCTATGTGATTTTCATCTCAAAAATCAACCAAAAAAATTATGAAGCCTTACATGCAGTATTTAACTGCAAAATGATGAAGTAAACCCTAACTAGGGTTTTAGAAGTCATTAATTATATATTAAATGCATTTGACCTTTGAGACCATGCAAGGCCCAAGACAAAAATATCTAAACTCATTTATGGCAAAAATAACTTCTAACATAAATATTTGAGATAATTTTGGAAAAAAGTTGACTTTAAGGCTTCAAAATATCTTTTGCAATAACTCCTAGCAAGGGAGCAACTCCAAGGTACAAGGGCGCAGTGCCAATACTGGAAAAATCACCTATTTTGCAGCTGAGTTTTGGAGGCCTTCCCGGTGTCCAAATGAGCTCCATGATAGCTCATTGGAAAGCCTGTCCTATATAGTTTCCAGATATGCATTTAGTTTATAGAATGGTGTCCATTTTATTGGTAAAAAACCACGTTTCCCATTACTTCTAAGGGCGCGGCACCTGTGCTGAAAGGATGGCAGAAAGGTGTTTTTTAGGTGGTTTTTGGCCCTTTTGAGGGACCAGTTTTGCTCCAAATGACTTGAAATGTTCTGTGGATGTTGTAATTTCCATGAGGATCATGAATATGTAAATAATTTTTCATTTGAGTGCCCCAAACAAGAGATCAGCACCAGTGGCGCTGCACGTATGGCCCTTTTTTCTGCTAGCCAAACAGTCAAAAATCAAAATTTGCACCAAAGTGCCAAAACTTGGAAATTAGCTTGCTGATCATGATTTAGATGCTTGGAGGGATACATCAGCAAGGATATCCAGTTTTTCCTTCTCCTTTGCCTCATTTTGTGCTTGAATCTTTGCAAGGGCTCTTTTGAGCTTGGCCCTTGCAATCATGTTCCTCATGGCATAATTCTTGGCCATCTTCTTCTGCATATCAATGTCTCTTTTTTCTTTCTCAAGTTGACCTTCTAGGTTAAAATTGGCTCTCTCTAGCCAAGATTCTCTATCATAGCTAATTTCCATGGCAAGCAACTCACTTGGAGTGAGCTGCTCTGCCAATTCTGTCTCCTTCTCTCTTTCCCGAGCTAAAGCCTTCTTCAACCCAATTGTCCTTGGCCTCTTCCTAGGAAGCTGTTCTTTCTCACCCTCACTGTCATCAAAAGTTTCCAAGGTCTCATCTAGCATAGCCTTGGCCTTTCCGGCCTCTTTCGGAGCTCTGATTGCTCTGTCCTCACTGATGGCCTGCTTTGTTTCCAATTGCTAGTTTTCCAACTCAAGATAGCTGATCACATTCTTTGCCCTACCAATATTAGCTAGAAGCTAACTAATCCTGACATCCTTACTTTTGAGCAGCATGTTTGTGATCCTCTCCTCATTCTCATCCTCAAGGTCAATAAGTTGAAAATCTTGTTCAGTTTCACGTGTATCCTCCTCTTCAACAATGACCTGTTCTATGACCTTTTCCTTACCCTTATCAAGCTGTTGTGTTGATGTGGAAGGCATGGCCCCTTGCATCTCAAGTGCAACAAACACATGCCTGTAGCCCCTCTAGTATGTTAAAGGAAAAGGTTCAATGTCACTCATTTTAGTGCCACCTGTCTCAATGTTCACATCACTATTTGATGCCGTGTTATCATGATATGAGGGTGAAGGGTTGCGGAAAGGTGATGTGGAATGGTCATCATGGGGTGAAGGGATGTGAGTGGATGGTGATGCATGGGTAGTGGGATGTGATGGAGAAGTAGGAATGGGAGGATGAGATGAGGAAGGGATATCTTGCTGATGATGGCCATGTGGAGTAGTGAAAACTTCATGGGCAATGAAGGTATCCCATGGAATATTATTCTGCAAAAGTTGGTGCATAACCACCATCTTGATAAGTGAGTGATGAAACAAGCTTTGCATTTTCTGAGGATAATCTCTCTTTTGCACTTTGTAGGCAATTTTTTCAATGCTTCGGTAAAGATAATATGGTTTATGCAACATCCTTACTCTAGTAAAATGCATAAACAGACGGATGCGGTATGAGTAGAGGCGGGAAGACCTTCCCTCGCATGTGAAATACTTCATGATTATCCTCATCATGGGTGCATATCTATCAAGAAGGTGAGAAAATGGGAATATGGACTTGTGATGATCTTTATACCTAGGTTTTAGATATGGTTCAAAATAAATCATGTCTAGGTTAGCTTGCTTGAACCACTTTTCTCCCACACTTGGTATTCCTGTAGCATTAGAAATGGAACTTGTAGACAACTTAAATTTCACCCCAACAAGATTAACTTGTTTGTCATGCAAATTGATAATGAAAAGTCTTGTTAGCTCAAGGTGGTTTTGTATTTGCTGCACCTTCTCACAAAAATCAAAGCAGCCTACATGTTTGAAACATGAAACAATAAGAGGAGATGCAATGAGTTCCCTTTTATTGAGGGGTTCAAATCTATTTATCTTTCCTCCTTTATGATAAATCCTCTTTGGAATTTTTGCCTCCATACCACTGTCTTCACCCTCAGACACATTAAACTCTATTTTTTGAAACCCTAGGGCTGATGTAAACTGAGATGAAGGGAGAGTAATGAAATGGCTGTTTTGAAAATGAGTGGAATGAGTGAGAATGAAGGGAATGGATGTTGTGACAAGAAAGATGAATGGAAGCCCTCAAACAATGTAATTTATTTTTTTATGATTGATACTGTGTCTACAAGGATGAAGTAAGGATGAAGTAGTTATTTCAAGCTTGAAACCTAAGGTTTGATTAGGGTTTCATTCCATTCATTAAATGATGACCAAAATAGCTTGAAGATGATCTCATGTCATGTACTTACCTCTTTAAGATTGATTGGATGACCTTGGAGGAAATTTGAAATCTTTTTGAAGTGATTTGAGTGGTTGGAGGGCTTAGAAACCTGAACTGTCCAAGCGCGCAGCGCCAAGCCTAAACTTGCAGCGCCAGTTCTGAGCATGCAACGCCTTTGAAAATGAGTAGAGGGTGAGTCAGGAAAGAGTGCAACTCCACTGCCAGGCACGCAACGACTTCAAAAAATGTATGTGAGAAAAATTCCAAGGGCGCAACGTCCAATCCCAGGTGCGCAACGCCAAGCTAAACGCACAATGCCAGGAAAATTTACCCAATTTTTCTTAGAAAACCCCGAAATTATTCCTTGTTGAGCATTCTTGATCTTTTAAAAGGCAAAAATGAATCCCTTGAAGTGTATAATGAGCTTTTATATACTCATGGATTTAATTCAACTTTGAAAACCCACTTTCTAATGTTTTAACCCTTTTTCCCTTTTTTACTGATATTCTTTTACACTTTTGCCTTGCAGGTTGATAACGTCATGAAATTGACTTTTCTTTTGTTCATTTAGGCATGACAAGTTCATTTTTGACACCTTTGGGATTTAGTCACATATTAGCTTATTCAAAATCTTCTCTTGTTTCCACCATGGAGCTCAACGCATGCTTTTTACCTTCTCTAACCATCTTCTTCAAAACCCTAGGTGTTTGCAATCTTTATAACAATCATCAGTGTTGTCTTCTAAGTTCTCTATAGCCCTTTAAAGTCCATTCATTTATGTTTAGTTGACCTCACATTTTTCCATATTCCATCAATCTATTTTGATAGAATTTCTTCATGCTTAGCCTTGTGTGCTTCCTCTATGTCATTTTCTACAAGTGATCAATGTTTTGGCACTCAACTGGACCATAAAGTTCAAAACCCTAGTTCTCCACAAGACCAAGTTGTTCCCCTTTCATTTGCTATAAGTTGTCTTCATTTAGGAGTAGATAGTCTACCTCATTAGTACTTACTGCTGATAAATATCCCAACACTCCTGCAGAAGTGCTGAACTATTTCCATTTTTCTCATTTGCAGACTTTGAACTGAGAAGATAATCCTCTTTGGAAACTTTTAGGTCCTTATTGAATAACTATGTCTTGACATTCTATTACATCTGAGCCAGATTCTAGCAAAGGAAAATCAGTGCCTGAAACATCCAAGGATGACCTTAAAAGATGTAAAACCATAATGACTTAGAGAGAGGGTCCTTTGACCTGATTTTGACTGGAATTTGACTTGGAGGTTTTTCAAGTGAAAAGAGAGTATGGCCATAGGTTATTTTGTCCAAAGGACATGGGAATGAGTTAGCTATAGGAAACCCTAGAGGGAGGGTGGAGTTTATGGATAGGGGAAAAATAGGCCAATGAGGTTATAGGCGGGAAAAAGGATGAAGATGAGAGGCATAAGCCCATAATAAATCTATTAGGAACAACAGGGTGGCTTTGGAAAGACCAACTGAGGAAAAGTGAATTTTTTTTTATAAGGATAATGAAGGCAGTGAGATTTCTGAAACTCAAGATATTCAAGGAATATTGTTTTCAGAAATCTATAAACATCCTATAGTCATCTAAAGATAGTGAAAAATACTAATGGCTAACAATGGCTCCACTTGGGGAGGGCAGCTCCTTTCAAGAGGTGTCAAGAACCTCAGATCTCTGATTTTGCAGATGAGATGCCTCACATGCTTGCTAATTTACTCCTGTTCTTTGAAGATATGATCTTACAATTTAAAAAACATGATTTCTTAAATATCAACCCTACCTACCCATCATACTTTTCCTAACATTTTATCTTCATTTGGGTGCATTTGGATTGGAAAACCCTGAACATCATCTTTTCTTTTGAAAGCATAAAAACTATCTATGTCTACACTTATATCATCCAAAGGCTCAGATTAGAGTGATGAGCCCTTTTTATTCTCTACCTAATCTACTTATTTGTCAAAGTTAAACAGTTTGACAAATTTCATTCTCTAATATACTAACATAAAATTCAAAACATGACCAAATCAAGATTGAGAAGTTTGGTTTGTCATGAGATGTTGCATCTTGGACAAGTTGCACACAGATTTTATTTTTTTACAAGTAAAACTTAGAAAAACCGAGGGCTATAATTTGAAATTGGTCATTCATCCCTCTCTTTTCTCTTTGGTTCATATTTGAGCTCTGGGAACCAACATCTTTTCCTAACCTAGTTTATTGATGAGCCAAGTTTAGATGGTTTGGCAAATATTCATTTTCTAATTTATCAGTAGAAATTTTAAAACATGTTCAATCATGGTTAGGCTGTATGACTGAACAAGACTTTCTTTTCTCAAAAGTAGTGGCATTTAGACTTGCACACTTTCATAAAAATTCTTTCTTGGTATGGGGCTTTACCTCTTCTTTTTATCTGCCCTCTTTTTCTTCTTTTCTTTGTTTTTGTATTTCATTTTTCTAATATTTTATTCAAGCAATGTTATGTACAATGAACAAAGCTTTAAACTGATAATTTCAACAAAAATAGTGTTTGAGCATCCTTCCATTGACAGGACCTCCATATAACTCTATTCCATCTAGTTCTTGTAGGAAGAGTGTATTGTTACCTCTAACTGAATGGATGATGTATGGACCTTTCCACAGATTTTCAAAATTTCCATGCTTGCATTTGTCCTCTCTTCTTGATTCCCACTTCAGCGCTTTGTCTCCAATCTGGAAATCATTTGCTTTGGTCCTCTTATCAAAATTTTTCTTGATATTCTATTGTATTGCTTGTGTTATATTGTATACTTCTTCCCTTGATTGCATCAAATGAATGGTTTGGTTCAGCCTCCTTTGCATATCATTCTCCTTTGATTGTACCTCTTGGAGGAGCTTCATCATTGGGATTCCCAAGGATGTTGGAAAAACTGCATCCATGCGATACACTAGTTGATAGGGAGACATGTTAATTGATTTCTTGCTTGTTAATCTATCTGCCCATAGTGCATGCACCAATTTTCTGTTCCATGACTTCTTGTTCTCTTCCAGCAATTTCTTGATGATATTTACCAAAATTTTGTTAGAGGACTCAACCAACCCATTACCTTGAGGGTAATAAGCTGTAGAATGCCCTGATGTAATGTGATACTTGTGGAAAAAGTCTACCATTCTATTGGATTTAAATGCAACAACATTGTCAGTAATAATATTTCTTGGACAACCAAATCTGGACAAAATGTGATTTTCAAGGAATTTTATGATTACCAAGTTAGTGGCAGTCCTTGAAGGGATGGATTCTATCCATTTGGTGAAATATTCAGTTGCAGTGAGGATCCATTTGTGTTTGGCAGAGGAGGCAAGGTGGATTTCTCCAATGAAATCTAAACCCCACTGTTGAAAAGGAATTTCAACAATGATAAGATGTAAAGGCAAAGGCATTAGTTTTCTCTTTTCCTCAAATATTTGGCATTTATGGCAAGCTACTAGTAGCTTGTGGATATCAGGGAAAAGAGTGGGCCAATAGAAATCAACTCTAAGGATTTTGTTAGCAGTGGTTTTCCAATAGAGATGACCTCCACACTCTCCTTCATGAAACTCATGCATGATTCTATTTGCATCATCTTCAAGTAAACATTTAAGAAGGATACCAACATAAATTTTCCAATATAAAACTTTATCTAGGATGCAAAAATTTACAGCCTTTTGTTTCAAGAATATGGCCTTCGTTTTGGAAAAACCAGGAGGAGCATTTAGATTAAAAAGCACATATAATATATTAGCGTACCAGAGTGAGTTAAAAAATGCTTTTTCAATAGGTGGAGTTGCCAGCTCCTCTTGTTCATCCAAGGAATGTATCATGTTTATGTCCAATGCTTCAAAGTTTGCTTCAACCATCAGTTTTGCCAGTCCTTGCCCTTTTATTAGCTTAGTGGGCTTGATTTCTAGATCATACTCTAAGATGAAAATAATCCACTTACCTCTTTTACCATCAGGATCCTGAGTTAGAATGTCCTTAAAAGCTGCACGAGGAACAAAAGCAATGACATGTGAATGCAAGATGCAAACTCTGAAATATTTTAAGGCTTTGATTAAGGCAAAAGCTTGTTTCTCCATGATGTTATATTTCAGAGGTGCATCTCTTAGTTCCTTGCTGAAGAAATATATGGGTTGTTCTTGTCCCATCGTGTTATTTTGCAGCAATACTACAGCAATTGTGTGTTCTGATGCAAATGAGAAGATGAAAAAGTCCTTGGTAAAGTCAGGGCTGATTAGAACTGGTGTTTGGGTTAGTGCTTGTTTTACCAGTTCAAAGGATTTCTTTTCTTCGGTGGTCCATTTGACTCCTATTTCTCTTTTTATCATGTTTGTAATGTTCCTTAGGAGTTCTGCAAGGTTTGGTATGAACCTTCTTAAGAAATTGATCTTTCCAATGAAATATTGTAGCTCTTTGATGTTCCTAGGGTGACTAATATGCAATATTCCCTCTATTCTCTTCGGGTCTATCTTGATTCCTTCTTCAGATATGATGTGGCCTAAAATTTTCCCTTCTTGAAGGCCAAACAAAGTTTTCTTAGGATTCAAAGATAAACCATACTTTCTACACTTTTCAAATACCTTTCTTAAGTGATCTAGGTGTTCTTCATTGGTTTTTGAGTAAACAGTGATGTCATCAAGGTATATCACAATGAAGAAGCCTATTTCTTCGGAAAAATCAATGTCCATGGCTCTTTGAAAAGTGGCCCCGACATTCATTAACCCAAAAGGAATTTTGACATACATGAAGGTGCCCCAAGGTGTAGTGAAGTCTGTTTTGTGCTGATCACTTGGAAGTACTAGCACTTGATTATACCCTGAAAAACCATCAAGCAATGATATTCTTTTGGAGCTTACCACCCTTTGCAGTATATGATCCATCTTAGGTAAAGGGTAGTTGTATTTCAGGGAGGCCTTGTTAAAATTTTTGAAGTCTATGCATAGCCTAATTTCCCTTGTCTTCTTCCTCATTAACACAAGGTTTAAGACCCATTCTGAGTACCTGAGTGGGACTATTATTCCAAAACCATACATCTTTTTTATTTCTTTTCAACTAGAGGCATTAGGACAGGGTTTATCCTACAAAATTTCTGTTTGAATGGTTTCTGGTTTTCCTTGAGAAGGATTTTATGCTGAATGATGTTTGTGTCATAAGACTTCAAGTCCTCATAGCCCCATGCAAACATATCCTTAAACTATTTGAATAGCTCAATGTATTTCTGTTTTACAAGGGGTGGCAATGTTTTGGACAATTTTAGCATTTCAGGCTCTTCTTCACTACCTATGTTGCATTCCTCTAGATTTGTTTCAGTGGATTCCATTTTAGGATTCCTAGCAACATCATTGAAATCAAACAACTCTTCTAAGGGGGAAAGTCCTCTTGGAAATAAGTTATCTTTGCATTGAAATAGCTCAAGGTCTCTTTTGTCCGAGTCTTCAAACAATTCTGCCTCAAGAGGGTGTTCTAGAAGATTTATATTAGTAGGATAAGCTGGCTCTGTTTTGTGTGTTTGTTCCTCAACAGAGTAGTCATCTTCATGATCTGAATCTGATTTTAGCATCTCAAATTTATTTTGGGATTGCAGGAAGTCTTCAATGTGTTTTTCACCTTCATAAACTTGCCAATGATCTATGTTACCAGGGACTGTAGGTCTATTTTTGACCTTTACCATGTATTGTTCATTGGCATGAGGTAGTTGGCAAGTGTTGGCAACAAAGGCTAGTTCATTTGCAAGGCTGTTTTGAGTTCTTGGGATAGAGGCAAGTTCATATTTTTCAAATGTTTTGAGGAGGTCTAAGGTAGAATTTCTATATTCTCTTAACCTAGGATTCTTAGCTGAATATTCTCCTTTTATTTTTCTAATGATTAACTCTGAATCTCCTTGAACAAAAATTCTTTTATCTCCTAGACCTTTCAGCATTTGTAACCTTAAGAGAAGATCTTCATACTCTATAATATTGTTTGTACATGGAAAATATAGCTTGTAAGAGTGACCTTCATTAGTGTTGTGTATCCAAACACCTACTCCTGAACCAACTTTTCCACAAGAGCCATCAAAGCTCATGTTCCAAAGTGTTTCAAGTTCAGATTCACCATTATGTTGTTGTTCATGGATGCTAGGGTTTTGGCTATCATGTTCTTCATTTTGTGTTTGGTTTGACTGTTCTGACAGGTCTTGCTCTTCCTCTTTTTCAGCTACTTGTTCATTAATTTCATATTAATTGTACAAAATGAATGAATCAAGGTCTAAATAGATAGAATAGAGAGGGGTGTTGTTTGGCTTATCTTGGTTGCTTACCATGTATTTCATTTGAGATTCTCTGTACAATATTCTTGTTTGGTTAAAGACCGAAATGGTATCATATGTCATGTCCATTTGGAGGTTTCCTTGGAGTTTGGCTCCCTATGATCTAGATAAGAGCATGCCATATTTTGGGGGAATGTCAGCCACTACAATATCAATGACTAGGATCTTGGCTAGTATTTGTGCCAAATAGACACATAGATCTTTGATTAAACCCAGAAATTTAACTCTACTTGAATCAAAATAGTATAAGTCTTTATATGGTTTGGTTATTTCGAGGCCTAATCTCTCCATCACTACCTTTGGAATGAGGTTGTGTGAAGCACCAGAGTCTAGCATAGCATTGTGTAGGATTTTGTCATGAATGTTCAAATTGACATAGAATGGAGGCACAAATCCCTCTTGAAAATTTCCCTCTACTTCTGGTTCAAACAACAATTTTGGCTTGTCATCAGTCAGATTCAGAGTATCGGTGTCATTTCCTATGTTTAAATCCTTCAAAACTTGAGATTTGTATACATCTTGAGTCACTAGTTCAGTAAGGGGTATGACTATTTTGATCTTGGCAATTTCACCCTCAATACTGAATGGTACCTGTGTTCTTGGTATATTTACATCAGTTTTATCATACATGGTATTTTCAGCAACTTTAGTTTGTTGATTTTTGTTTGGGATCTCAGTTAAAGCAGTTTTTCAGGGCCACTAGTTGATGTACTAGGGCAGCTTTGGTCAACATCATGTTGGCTGATTTTTTTTTTTTTTTGGTTTGATTGGGATTTTTAGCCATTATGTTGTTATTTTCTGTTGTCTTTTTGGGAGTGTTTTTAGGGGTCTTCTTAGTAGAAATTTCTGATTTGTTCCTCTTGGGGATATCTTGGGTTTTCCTACTCAGAGTTCATACAGCTTATGAACCTCCATGATAGCATTTTCAAACCCTAGTTTGTATTCTTCAGAATCCTCATATGTTCTTTTATTTTGGTTTGAGGAAAACAAACCTTGTTCTTTTTCTATGAGAAAAAAATCATCCTCATTATTGGAGTCTATTAGATTGACATGATTTTCTTCTGGCTCCTCAATCTCTCTCTCCTCTTCATCTACATAGTTTTCTTGGAAAGGAGGTCTGATTTGCTTGTCATTTTCTCTTTGTCTTATTTGAGGAGGGTCTCTTATGAAGTTTTAGTTTTAGTTTCTATTTTGAGGGTTTGTTTGGTTTTTCCTAGGAGGTGCTATTT
Source organism: Pinus albicaulis (assembly GCA_034641835.2). Lineage (NCBI taxonomy): Eukaryota > Viridiplantae > Streptophyta > Pinopsida > Pinales > Pinaceae > Pinus > Pinus albicaulis. Next base: position 550,750,695 of record CM076572.1, read on the forward strand.
CATTCAAGTTGATTCTCTCCATCATCATTTCCATTGTCCTAACTATGCTGTCAATTTTAGCATCGGATGTGGAGGCCATAGTTTCCTCTTTGTATGTAACCTTCTTCTCTGCTCTCAATCTAGCCCTTTTAACAATTAGGTTGGCTTATACACTTACTGATCCCATGTTCATGTCTTCTAAGGTGAGGGGATCTCTTTCTATTAATTGATAAGCCATGTCTAGATCAAATCCATCTAGAAATTTTACTAAGGCTAGGCCTTGTGGGGGTTTCATGTGGGGAGGGAGTGCATTGTATACACTATTGAACCTAATGCAGTAGTCTTGAACACTCTCTCCAACATTTATTTTAAGGTTATCATACTCTGATAGGATGTGAAGAGGATTTTTCTTAGTCTCCCACTTTTTTATGAATGTTTGATAAAGGGAAGGGAGATCCCGAATGCTATTAGGAGTTAAGTTTTTGAACCATTTCTTTGCTTCTCCTCCTAAGCTTTGGGCAAACATTCTCATTTTTATAGTCTCATATTATAATTCTTGGTAGTCAAAAGCATCATTCATTTTGTCTACATGCTATTGGGCAGTTGTAGAATCATTTCTATTAAAGTGAGGAATTCTAGATTGATAGTCCTAAGGCATAAGCAGTAAAGGTTGTGGTAGTACCAGGGGGGCATACCATGCTGCCATGATAGGAGGTAATGGAACCCAAGGAGGATTTACAAGAGGAGGGTTTATGAATGGGGGTGGAGGATGAAGTGGAGTGGTTTTGACGCAGGGCGCACCCTGCGTTCCCATAATCTCCGGATTTTACACTCATGCAATTAGAATGCATCTCAAATCTGCCAAATAAAACTTCATATTGTTGGAAATTTCCTCTAAAAGCGTTGCGGAAGCTCTTTAACTTTGATTTCCCAATACATATATGTGCTTTACGCTGAGATACATACTTGCAAATCTGGATATTAACAATCATCTATGGACACATTATCATACAAATAATTATGTCTTTCGACCCGTGGCATACCAACTCATCTCACGCGCCAATATTTCATATCACCATATATCCATGAGATTACAAATTTTATCTGTATTATCAATTTAACCAAAAGCTTACCCGCCAATAACTGATCTGCATACAATCTCATAATAAGCTATGAGTTTACACAACCCATCGCATTCAATTCTAGATTCACAATGCGCCTTCGCCCAATTCCACGGTTCCGTTCCTTAACAACTCAGAGTGCCGTTCTTCTCCATTTTACCGAAACAAACTCATCAATTTCAATAAAGTCTTCACACCTGTAATTTACATCTGACCATTAAACTGTTATTTTGTTTTGCTGTTCATCACAATTCCGATGCGATGTATTATAGCCCGATGTGATACCATTCTTCATACTTCGGATGCGATTCAATCGAAATTGGCAAACAACATGACTTGAATACCAGTTGTCAAAAGTTCGCAGCTCCAATCTGATTAATCGAAACTCACTGATCCTCCGACTTGTTCAATCGGCGATCAAGATCGCAATGATTGAATATTATCTCTATGTTAATGACGCGCTATTACTTCTGACCCAATCTTAATTTCAAACGAATTTATAACCTTCGCATCCGGATCCATCATTGTATGGAACGATGTGGATCGCCTTTCCACGCGCCAATGCGATATTACTACAACTTTCACACTTCTAAATTGCTCCACATTCCAGTGCGCACCGATATGATATCAATCACTGTTTAAAGCAATTCAAACTCTGACCTACGCCAATTTCACAACACCGATGAATTAAAGATCGATCCCACTGAAATCTACAACATCGCTCTGCTGTACTCTGTGTTATTCATCTTAGGATTTGGTCAGCGTAAGATTTCCCATTGTAATTAAATCTGCTCCTCTTGAGTTCTATTTCAACGAATACCAATTCAGGCAAACGCTGTTTCAACCAGTAACGCAGGATCCGTTACCAGCAGTCATTACTAAACGCCAATTTGCATAAACTCAATCCGTTACCACGAGCTGAAGTGATCTTAACTGCAATCAGAATCACGGAGTGAATATTAGCATGGACATTTGGCAGCATCCAGGACTTCGATACGAAATTTCAGGGATCAGTGATCTCCATAAGTCAGTGTTGACCCAAAAAAAATCTACGAAGTCTATTCTAGGCTAATTCGATTCTGTTCAAAGGTTCTGCAAAATCTTTTTATGCCCTTTCTTTGCGTTAAAGCTTCCTTCAGTTAATACATGTCGATAGTGCCAGATTTACGTTAAACATGGAAATTCTATAGCTTAACATAAAAACACACAGATTGCAGACACTACAATCAATCACAAAGACATCAATACTCAAATTCTCACCATTTATCCTTCTTTTTGTACAAACCACAACTGCATTCAAAGAATGAAACAGATTCTCAGCTCTTGGTCAATTTACACAAGCACTGATCACTATTTTTTCTTCTTTAACACACCTCACTACTAATCTGAGCTTATCGCTCCACACCAAACCTCACACCCACTAACACTGTCGCTCTCCTTTTTTTTTTAAAACAATGGAGATTGTACATATCTAAGTTAACCATCTCCTCCACATTTGGAGGAACGAATTCTACATTCAGAATTCACATCCTATCATAATCTAAACAAACTAGACTACTTGGCTTGATCTCCACGCAGGGAGGATCATTTTCCATTTATTTCTAATTTCTGTTCAGAATTAGGCCACTCTTAACTACTTACATTTAATTGAAATTTATACAAATTTAACAAGCAAATCTTCCTCCAAACTTGTATTTGCCACAACATGTGACCATTCCATCCAATCGCTGACTAAGTCTAGATGCTCCTGCATCAGGTTTTCACAGTGGATGTGTGAGTGGGGGTAGCAGATGTACCTAGACCAGCTAGTTGAGATTGAGCAGATTTGGACCGAAATGAGTCAAAGTGTTGGAGACGCTGAAAATTAGGAGGAGTGGAAGGAGAGGCTTCTCTTCTAGGACTCTGGTGTAAGCTTGTAGGCTCAAGGTCTGTCTGGTCTATCCAAATTTGAGACTTAGTTCTGAATAGGTTTCTTCTATGATGTAAGTCAAATTGGGTATCTTGCAAGGATGTAAGGTTTTCAGGAAAAGAACTTGCTTTGTGAATTGGCCTAACAATAGTTGGGTCTTCAGTCTTAGAAGTTTTTCTTAAGATTATTTCTGGGTCATCAACTATAGTAGGAGGGTTTGAGTCAGGGTGAGAACTGGTGAAAATTCTTTGTGAAGCCAGATTTCAAACCCACAACACAGAGAGGCTGAAATTTTGTAAGAGTTTTGAGAAAAGACCTATCTATAAGAAGACTAAATTCACACAGTATGTGAGTGGGATTTATGTTGTTAGGATTTATTAATTCATTCCCAGAGGAGTCTGTGAGGACCAGTGGAGTCACCAAGTCTACTGGAATCTAGTGGAGTCATCGGGTGGATGATGCTAACTGTTTAAGGATTTTCTCGTTGTACACCATCAACAATTGAATACCAATCTAGAGATATTTTTGGGTTTTCTGAGTTCTTTATGTAACACTAAGATTTTTAATGAGTGTTCCCCAGTATGTTTTCCATTAGGTTAGTACGGAAAATCAACCAGATATCATTCTTGGCTAACACTTGATCTATCTAAGTTTGACAGAGGATTTTTTGAGTTTTGAAGGAATATTTAAGATGTTACTTACTTAGTCCCACCATGATCACCATTAGGTTAGGTCCCTGTAATTTTTCAGATTGGCAAGACCAAATAGACAAGGGTAACATCAAACCAACTTTGGATTCCTAGGACCTAGCCTTCCTGGACTCAGAGAGGGCTCTCTCTACATTTGATAAAAGATATGACTTGTATGATTTTAGGATGCTGATTTTAGGCTAGTTAAAATGATAGGGTTTGTTTGTTTTGTTTTGTTTGGTTGGGTAGGTTGTCAAGAAGAACAGATAGAGTAAGTGAAATTCAAACCATTGGGCTATGGGGTCTGTGAAAGGCTTGAAAAGTACAATAATGAATCAAGGGTGTTTCATAGGTCAAGTTGACAAAGCCAAATGGAACTTAATGGCTTCTGTGGGAGTGAAATGGACATTAAATTGTGAATTTAGTAGGTTTAAGGGACAATTAAGAATCCTTTCACATATACTATAACAAGAAGGGTCTTTAAGATTACTATGTTTAAGAAAAAATCAAAGGACATGGTGCACCATAAACTTCTTTGACCTAGCTTCACCAAGAAAACTCTAAAACAACAATCCAACAAACCCTAGAGAGTAGGGAACTCCTAAATTCTCTAGTTTTTAACTTAAGAGAAAGGAAACATTCAAGATAACATATTAGTAATGATTAAAGAGAAGGGAACTCCTAAATTCCTTAATCAAACTATAAAATACCTTCAAAGTGACTATTCAATATGGACTAAAGGATAGGGTAAACCATAAACTTCTTCAGCCAAACCCTAATTAGTAAACTTCAAAGAAAAGGCCTTAAAAACAATGTTTTAAGCTACACCAAAGGATAGGGCATACCCTAAACTTCTTTGGATTGACTCCATTAAATTATTTTCAAGAAAACAAGCTAAGTGGGATCAAAGAGCAATTTAGAATTCTTCAATCAGACCTAGAAGAGGAAAACATATCAACAACAGAAGGTAGAAAGAATTAAGGTACCTCTCAACAACATATCTTAATCTAAATTTTCTAATATGTCATAAGGGAAAATATGAACAATATGGAAAACATAAGAAAAAAATAACTAAATTGGAATAGCATCACCATTTGAAAAATTCAATGAATCCTGCAAATGTGCTTGCTTCATTATCATTTAGTCCAAGACAATTACAAAGCTCCAAAGCCAAATACTCTTTATCACTCAAAGTCTATGTGATTTTCATCTCAAAAATCATAAAAAAAAATTATGAATCCTTACATGTAGTATTTAAATGAAAAATGATGAAGTAAACCCTAACTAGGGTTTTAGAAGTCATTAATTACATATTAAATGCATTTGACCTTTGAGACCATGCAAGGCCGAAGGAAAAAATATCTAAACTCATTTATGGAAAAAATAACTTCTAACATAACTATTTGAGATAATTTAGGAAAAAAATTGACTTTAAGGCTTCAAAAGATCTTCTGCAATGAATCCTAGCAAGGGCGCAACTCCAAGGTACAGGGGCACAATGCCAAGCCAAACGCGCAGCCCCAAGACTGGAAAAATCACCTATTTTGCAGCGGAGTTTTGGAGGCCTTCCCGGTGTCCAAATGAGCTCCATGATAGCTCATGGGAAAGCCTGTCCTGTCTAGTTTCCAGATATTCCTTTAGCTTCTAGAATGGTGCCCATTTTCCTGGTAAAAAACCACTTTTTCCAAGACTTCTAAGGGCACAACGCCAGTGCTGAAAAGAGGGCAGAAAGGTGTTTTTTAGGTGGTTTTTGGCCCTTTTTTGGGACTAGTGTTTCTCCAAATGACCTAAAAGTTTTTGTGGATGATGTAATTTCCATGAGGATCATGAATATATAAGCCATTTTTCATTTGAGTGCCCCCAAAAAGAGCGCAGTGCTAGCAGCACTGCGCGCTTGGCCCTTTTTTCTGCTAGCCAAACAGTCAAAAACCAAAATTTGCACCAAAGTGCCAAAACTTGGAAATTAGCTTGCTGATCATGATTTGGATGTTTGGAGGGACACATCAGTAAGGATATCCAGTTTTTCCATCTCCTTTTTTTAATTTTGTGCTTGAATCTTTGCAAGGGCTCTTTTGAGATTGGCCCTTGCAATCCTGTTCCTCATGGCAATAATGATTGGGCATCTTCTTCTGCATATCAATGTCTCTTTTTGATTTCTCAAGTTGACCTTATAGGTGCACATTGGCTCTCTCTAGCCAAGATTCTCTAGCATAGCTGATTTCCATTGCAAGTAGCTCACTTGGAGTGAGCTGCTCTGCCAATTCTGTCTCTTTCTCTCTTTCCCGAGCTAAAGCCTTCTTCAACCCAATTGTCCTTGGCCTCTTTCTAGGAAGTTGTTCTTCCTCACCCTCACTGTCATCAAAATTTCCCAAGGTCTCATCTAGGATAGCCTTGGCCTTTTCGGCCTCTTTCGGCCTCTTTCGGAGCTTTGATTGCTCTGACCTCACTGATGGCCTGCTTTGTTTCCAACTGCTAGTTTTCCAACTCAAGATAGCTGATCACATTCTTTTCCCTACCATGATTAGCTTGAAGCTCACTAATCCTGACATCCTTGCTTTTGAGAAACATGTTTGTGATCCTCTTCTCATTCTCATCCTCAAGGTCAATAAGTTGAAAATATTGTTCAGTTTCATGTGTATCCTCGTCTTCAACAATGACCTGCCCTGTGACCTTTTCCTTACCCTTATCAAGATGTTTTGTTGATGTGGAAGGCATGGCCCCTTGCATCTCAAGTGAAGCAAACACATGCCTGTAACCCCTCTGGTATGTTAAACGAAAAGATTCAATGTCACTCATTTTAGTGCCACCTGTCTCAATGTTCTCATCACTGTTTGATGCTATGTTATCATGATATGAGGGTGAAGGGTTGTGAAAAGGTGATGTGGAATGGTCAGCATGGGGTGAAGGGATGTGAGTGGATGGTGATGCATGAGTAGTGGGATGTGATGGAGAAGTAGGAATGGGAGGATGAGATGAGGAAGGAATATCTTGCTGATGATGGCCATGTGGAGTAGTGAAAACTTCATGGGCAATGAAGGTATCCCATGGAATATTCTTCTGTTGGAGTTGGTGCATAACCACCATCTTGATGAGAGAGTGATGAAACAAGCTTTGAATTTGTTGAGGGTAATATCTCTTTTGCACTATGTAGGCCATTTTGTCAATGCTTCGGTAAAGATAATATGGTATATGCAACATCTCTACTCTAGTAAAATTCATAAGCAGATGGATGTGGTATGAGTAGAGGTGGGAAGACCTTCCCTCACATGGGAAATACTTCATGATTATCCTCATCATGGGTGCATATCTATCAAGAAGGTGAGAAAATTGGAAGATGGACTTGTGATGATCTTTATACCTAGGTTTTAGATATGGTTCAAAATAACTCATGTCTAGGTTAGCTTGCTTGAACCACTTTTCTCCCACACTTGGTATTCCTGTAGGATTGGCAATGGAAATTTTAGACAACTCAAATTTCACCCCAATAATATTAACTTGTTTTTCATGCAAATTAATAATGAAAATTCTTGTTAGCTTAGGGTGATTTTGTATTTGCTTCACCTTCTCACAAAAATCAAAGTAGCCTGCATGTTTGAAACATGAAACTGTAAGAGGAGATGCCATGAGTTCCTTTGTATTGATGGGTTCAAATCTATCTATATTTCCTCCTTTATGATAATGCCTCCTTGGCATTTTTGCCTCCATACCACTGTCTTCACCCTTAGACACATTAAACTCTATTTTTTGAAACCCTAGGGCTGATGTAAACTGAGATGAAGGGAGAGTAATGAAATGGCTGTTTTGAAAATGAGTGGAATGAGTGAGAATGAAGGGAATGGATGTTGTGACAAGCAAGATGAATGGAAGCCCTCAAACAATGTAATTTCTTTTGTTATGACTGATACTGTGTCTATGAGGATGAAGTAAGGATGAAGCAGTTATTTCAAGCTTGAAACCTAAGGTTTGATTAGGGTTTCATTCCATTCATTAAATGATGACCAAAATAGCTTGAAGATGATCTCATGTCATGTACTTACCTCTTTAAGATTGCTTGGATGACCTTGGAGGAAATTTGAAATCTTTTTGAAGTGATTTGAGTGGTTGGAGGGCTTAGAAACCCGAACTGTCCAAGCGTGCAGCGCCAGTTCTGAGCGCGCAATGCCTTTGAAAATGAGTAGAGGGTGAGTCGGGAAAGAGCGCAACTCCACTCCCAGGCACACAACGACTTCAAAAAAGGTATGGGGGAAAAATTCCAAGGGCACAACATCCAATCCCAGGTGCGCAGCGCCGAGCTAAACGCACAATGCCAGGAAAATTTACCCAATTTTTCTTAGAAAACCCCGAAATTATTCCTTGTTGAGCATTCTTGATCTTTTAAAAGGCAACAATGAATCTCTTGAAGTGTATAATGAGCTTTTATAGACTCATGGATTTAATTCAACTTTGAAAACCCACTTTCTAATGTTTTAAACCCTTTTTCCATTTTTTATTGATATTCTTTTACACTTTTGCCTTGCAGGTTGATAAAGTCATGAAATTGACTTTTCTTTTTCTCATTTAGGCATGACAAGTTCTTTTTTGACACCTTTGGGATTTAGTCACATAGTAGCATATTCAAAATCTTCTCTTGTTTCCAACATGGAGCTCAACTCATGCTTTTTACCTTCTCTGACCATCTTCTTGAAAACCCTATGTGTTTGAAGTCTTTACAACAATCATCAGTGTTGTCTTCTATGTTCTCTATAGCCCTTTCAACTTCATTCATTTTTGTTAAGTTCACCTCCCTTTTTTCCATATTCCATCAATCTAGTTTGATAGAATTTCTTCATGCTTAGCCTTGTGTGCTTCCTCCATGTCATTTTCTGCAAGTGATCACTATTTTGGCACTCAACTGGACCATCAAGTTCAAAACCCTAGTTCTCCACAAGACCAAGTTGTTCCCATTTCCTTTGCGGTAAGTTGTCTTCATTCAGGAGTAGATAGTTTACCTCATCAGTACTTACTGCTGATAAATCTCCCAACACTCCCGCAGAAGTGCTGAACTATTTCCATTTTTATCATTTGCAGACTTTGAACTGAGAAGATAATCCTCTTTAGAAAATTTTAGGTCCTTCTTGAATAACTATGTTTTGACATTCTATTACATCTGAGCTAGATTCTAGCAAAGGAAAATTAGTGCCTGAAACATCCATGGATGACCTTAAAACATGTAAAACCCTAATGACTTAGAGAGAGGGTCCTATTGGCTCCCTGTGATTTATAAGATTGGAAAGAATAAACACTGCAGGGGGCCACATCAGAACCACTTTGGAATCCTAGGACCTAGCCTTCCTGGATTTAGAGAGGGATCTCTCTATAAAGTGTTTTCAAAGGATATATCTTTATACTTTGTTTGTGATTTTAGGCTAGTTATGAAGCTCTTAGGAACTTGTTTGTTTTGGTTGGGTATTATTAATTGAGAAGGTCATTTGAAGGGTGAAGGTGAGAGTAGTTTGAAAGAATGTTTCAGTTGGACGGATAGGTAATGGGACAATATTAATCCATTGGGTTATGGAGTCACAAAAGGATTTAATTGTACAACAATTTTTCAAGGGTTTCCATAGGGCAAGTAATCTAGATTAAAGGATCTTTTAGATTAAGCTATGAAATGGAACATTAAAGTGTTGTGAAAGAAGAAAAGCTATAGTCAATTAAGGATCTCCTAGCTCCACTAAACAAGAAAAGCCTTTCAAAGTAACTATTTGAAGAAAGCCAAAGGATAGGGCAAACCATAGACTTCTTTGGGTAGAATCTTATTAAAGCAAAATTTTAAGAAAATAGTCCAGTAATTCTAAGAATATTTTCAGAAAGAAGAAAACATATAAGACAACAAGGAAAATAGACTAAGATCAGAGAGAAACTATGAATCTAGCCTGCTTTTGGCATACTCTCAAGGGATATTTCAAAGAAACTGTTAAAGATTAGCCAGAGGACAAGGCATACCATAGAATTCCTTGGATTAACTCTACTAAGCAAACATTGAAAAGAACATTCAAAAACAATATCTCAAGTTGTACTCAGAAGGACATGGGCTCACCAACATTTCTCCTTGGTTATACTCTATTGAATCATTCTTAAAACAACAAGCTGGATAAAACTGGAGGGAACTTAAGAATCATCCAATCAAACCTGAGTAGAAGGAAACATAAAGATAAATCTTTCAGATAGAAATAGGGTACCTTTGACAGTAAATCCTAATCTATTTTTTTTTTTCTTTATCAGAGAAAATGGACAGCATGTAAAACATAAGAATAAAAAAATACAGAGAAGAGAAACATCACCATTAACATAGACCAGGATCCTGTGAATCAACTTGTTTTATTGATGTTCAAACCAATTACATACTCCAAGTCCAACAAGTCTTTACAACTCAAAACTTCTCTATCCAACCTAGTATAATTCAACTACTCAACGGCTCTTCAACAACTATCAAATATAATTCTACACTCAATAATAATCCAACCCTTTACGATGAGGTCCTCATGTAGTGTTTATAGATAAATGAGGAGGTGGGGTGAAGAAGGGGTCTTAATTGTTCATTTATGATAGAGTAAATCTTTTTGACCTTTGAGACCATGCAAGGCCCAAGGAAAAATGTATTTAAGAGGCTAACTCTGCATAATAAATGTTACATTTAACTTTTGAACCACTTAGTTGCAATTGTTGACTTTCAGGCTTATTCGGTAGGCTGGAAATAACTTCCGAGCTATTTATTTGAAATATCTTTGACTGTAATAACTTATATGTTTTTTAGGTTTTTTTAGGCTGTAGGTGGCATTTTTAGTCTTTTGGAGAAGTAATTACTTCACTGATTTATGCATTTGAAGCATTCCTTTTTGTTGATCTATCTGATTTGTGGCTTTAACTCTGATTAGGCCTTTGATTTGGCTTTTAGGCCTTCTTTGATCATCTTCTTTCTTCGTCCTTTGCTGACTGTTTTAACTTTTAATTATCTGTCTTTGGCTGCATTCTTTATCCTTAATCTTTTTTTTTAAAACTTTAATCTCTGTTCTTTAGTCTTCTTCACTGATTTTCTTCATTTCGTGTGTAGGTGTATTCCTTTTGTGCGCTTGGAGGGCTTCACGATCGATCAATGTCCATGAAACATTGAATAATCACTGCAAAAAAACCTGTGATCTCCCTTTATCTACACATTTAAACCCCAAAGATCGTCATCCTGAAGTTCAAACCACTGATATTTGGCTGTGGGAAGGCCTGCTCATTATAGGCCACCATTTAAACCTGCAACCAAACGATTTTTTTTTAATAAAACCTGCGTATTATTGGTAAACTGCTTTTGGAGGCTTGGGATGGTTATGGAGCGATGTACAGAGGGGGGAAAATGCATGGATGGAAGGATTTTGTGGACAGAACTATGAAGAACAAAAGAGGAAATTGAATATTGGCACGAAGTGGTGATGGCAGTTTTGGGGAAAAAATGGGTGGTTTTCACATAGAGGTTAGGCAGTTAATGGTTTTGGCTTTGATGGACATGATACCATTCATTGATTGACACGTGTCTAGGGTCAAACCACTTATTTCACGCAGAAAATAAGTGTTAACCCTTGTTGATGAAATGAACACGATTTTGATTGCGGGCCGTTAGATATGGGGAATCTAGATCTACAGCAGTGGGTGAGTGTGATGGGAGAAGGTGCTCGGCGGTGGGATCAGGTGCCGACATCAGCTATTTTGTCGGGAAGAAGAGAAGTTCAGCAGGCGGGGTCAAATGGTGAGGATATATGGGAGCCGTTGGATCGATGAGATCGACGGTTGAGATCTGTTGCGGGGGGGAGAAGATAGATGAGGGATGGCTGGGCGAATGGAGAAGGGGGGAGAGTATTATCGCCTTGTGATCGAATGCGATCAACGACCAAGATTATCTTGGAAAAAATTAAGGGCAGGGGTAGAAATACAAGGTGAAGGGGGCCTTAAGATGGGGCACGGGGAATGGTTCAGTGGAGGAAGAAAGGACCAGGGGCTGAGATATAAGGGGTTTAAGCTTTTAGCCAACGGTCATGGGCTTTGGTCATATGAGGAAAGGGCGGAGGGCTTAATCCCGAAGGGGCTTAAGGTCTAATATTTCAAATTGGGTGGAGATTAGGCCTAAAAGAGGGTTTTTAGGCCTTTTTTGGAATTCCGATAGGTATTAAAAGAGGGTTTTTGACCAAGTAAAGGGTTTTATAATGGTTAAAAATGGTTTTTAGAGGAAATGAGACGTAAATGGAGAGAAAAAAATGGTTTTTAGAGGAAGAAGTGCCTAGATAGGATGGGTGAAAATGAGTGAAAATGGGTGAAATGGAGAGAAATTTATGGAGGTGAAATGATGGATAATAGAGCTTGAAATCAACTTCTTTTGTATCAGCAGGGTAACTTGGGGGATTGAATGAAGATTTTTCAGTGGAAATGGATAATCTTGAGGATAATGAACATAGTGAGATTTCAAAAACTCACAATTTTTCATAAAGGCTTGTTTTCTTTTTTTTGAAATTTAAAAGACTATTTAGCCATCATGAGGTACAACAGAATTTATAGATGGCTAACAGGTCCTTTGACCTGATTTTGACTGGAATTTGACTTGGAGGTTTTTCAAGTGAAAAGAGAGTATGGTCATAGGTTATTTTGTCCAAAGGACATGGGAATGAGTTAGCTATAGGAAACCCTAGAGGGAGGGTTGAGTTTATGGACAGGGGAGAAATAGGCCAATGAGGTTATAGACAGGAAAAAGGATGAAGATGAGAGGCATAAGCCCATAATGAATCTCTTAGGAACAACATGGTGGCTTTGGGAAGACTAACTGAGGAAAAGTGAAAAAGTTTTTATAAGGATAATGAAGGCAGTGAGATTTATGAAACTCAAGATATTCAAGGAATATTGTTTTACGAATGCTCCTACAACCTTCATGAGAATGATGGATGAAATATTGTGGTCATTCACCAACTCATTTGTAGTAGTGTACTTAGATGACATCCTAAATTTCAGCTAGACTTGGGAAGAGCACCGACACCACATCCGATAGGTCCTCCAAACACTGTGACAACACAAGTTGTGTGCCAATTTGGAGAAGTGCACTTTTGGCATGACCCAGGTTCAGTATCTGGGATACATTATTGATGAGCGGGAGGTAGATGTGGATCTAACCAAGATCCAAGTCATTTAAGATTGGCCAACCCCATCCACTCTAACATAGCTCTGCAACTTTCTAGGTCTTGCTAATTTCTACCGTAGGTTTGTGTTGGGATTCTCTCATAAGTCAAGTCACCAAGGGAGGAGTGAAAGCAAAACTATTTTGATATGAATCTCAACAGAAGGCGTTCGTAGAGTTGAAACATTGCCTCTGCTCTGCCTGAGTGATCACATTACTAGACTTGCAACAACCATTTGAGATCGAGACATATTCCTCTGGCTATGATATTGGGGAATTTCTTACTCAATAGGGGCATCTAGTGGCATATCACAACGATACACTGTCTAACACAATCCAAAATTATCCCACTTATGAAAAAGAGATGTGTTCCATTGTGTAGGCTTTCTGAGAATGGAAGCATTACATTTTGGGGAAGGAAACAGTCATCCACACAGACCACTGACCCCTACAATTCATACCGACACAAGTGAAGTTGTAGAACTATCGCCATTAGAAGTGGTCTACATATCTGCAACAACTTCATTTTAAAATCAAGTACAAGAAGGACAACACCAATAATGTTTCATACTGTCTTAGCCAACCACCGATCGTGGCGCTAACCACCATGATCAACCCTATTGGGCACGAGACTCTTGGTAGGCCGCTTCTGTACAAGAGAGATCCTGAATTTTTCCACACATACAAGATGCTCTTGGAGGGTAAGCAAGTTCTAAATTTTCACCTCGAGGATGCACTCTATGTCACCTTGGACACCTTTGTGTTCCTTCAAGTGAGCATGCCAAGATGATTTGGGAAGCACACTACATTCGTGTCACTAGGAATTTCGTGGTCGAGAAAATAGTGGCAGTACTACAAAAGTATTTCTATTGACCAAACCTTCGACAGGATGTTAGGAAGTACATCAGATCCTGCACTGCTTGCACCATTTCCAAACTGACCATCAAGAAGTAAGGCCTCTATACTCCATTGCCTACCCCTAGTCAACCTTAGGAATCCATCTCCGTGGATTTCATGTCGGGCCTTCTTTCTACTAAGCATGGAAACGACTGTGTTTTCGTGGTCATTGAAAAATTCTCGAAGATGGCCTTTACAGTGGTCTGCAAGAAGAATATCACAGCAGAAGCCACTACTAAAATATTCTTTGAACAAGTGTGGGTACACTTTGGGATCCCACAGTCTATCATCTCATATCATGACAACAGGTTCCTTATTAAATTTAGGTATAGCCTCTGGTCAATGCTGGACACTAAGTCACCAAGTCCACAACTTTCCATCCCCAAATTGATGGCAAAAAAAGGGTCGTCAACAAGATAATCGTACATATTCTGAGCATGTAAAACTCAAAGCATCCACGCACATGGGATGAGATCCTCCCCTATGTAAAGTATATCTATAATCAAGCTCTCCACAACTCAACCGACCATAGCCCCTTTCAGGTGGGCTTGGGATTCCAGCCACTATGTCTGTAGTGTCGCTTATTAGTGAGATGACTTTGATGACACTTAGAGATGGTGATTTTGATATAATATTATGTATGAAAGACTTATGTACATGCTTATATGCTATGACCTGGTTTGGGTCACTTGGTTGTTGTGTGCTTATGATAATATCTATGGTTGTGTGCACAAGGATTGATTTTGGTTAAGAGAATATTAGCAATGTATTCTCTTTTGGTATCCTATTTTGGACATAGGTGTATGACGTGAATGGTGATTTAGAATTGAGACACATATCCATGGACGATCATGGTTATGTGGAACATATGGTTAATTATGATTTATGGATGATACATGATTTGTATGATTATATGTGCATAATCTCGTACTAAGCATGATGTGGCAGGGGACTTGGTCATTGCCAACAGGGATGCTCAAGTTATAAATGACCGCGGAAGTCATTTCTCCAAAACCAAAATGACTGTGGAAGTCATGAACAATATTTGGTAAAATTTGAATAAGCTAATTATGAAATTCATTTGACTGATTTGATCATTGAGATTGTGACATGTGCAGGTCTTGGAAGAAGACCTTACCAACGAACCATCAGATGGGTATAAGCTCACAATCAGTACCTTAAGGTGAAACGCGGAGTTTCAAAGCAGAATAGATGAGAAGCCATGGAAATTAGGGCGCGGAGTCCTAAATCCATGAAATATAAAGATGTGGAGTCTTGGATATATGATAAAAGGATTAGGACACGGAGTCCTAAATCCATGAAATATAAAGACGCGGAGTCTTGAATCTATAATGAAATGTTTGGGGTGCGGAGTCCTGAATATTTAAAAAGATCAAGGTGTGGAATCTTGGATCTATAGAGTAGATCAGGGCGCGGAGTCCTCAATCTACTAAGGCACAAAGATGCATACAATAGGGGTGCGGAATCCCTATTATCCGAAATAAAAATACCACTCATGGGCAACTCATAGATGAATTTCCTTAATAATCTCATTCCTAACAATTTTGGAGTGACTTTCTAAAAATAGAAAGTCATGTCTACCATTTCAAGTACGACTTTCCAAAAATAGTAAATCACCTCCAATCAATGGGTAAACAAGTATACTTGAAGGAAAATCACTTAACTTATGATTAATCAATTGTAATAGTTCAATCTCGAATTAATCCTCAATATTATTAATATTATTAATATTATTATTACCTTTTATGAGACTATGATATTATTATTAAAAGCAAATTATATCTCCTCAATCACTTCACACCTCTCTCCTTCATGACTCTCATGGCTCTATGTAACTCTCTCTATTCTAAATATTACATTACACTCTCTTTTATGCACTCATCAAGGAATGGCATATTCCTCTTACACTCATTAAATATACGTCATAAAATATTCCTCTTACACTCATTAAATATATGTCATAAAATATTCCTCTTACACTCACTTTAATGCATATGTTACACTCTCATTAAATAAGGCATGCATACCTCTCCTTAATGGCATAAGTTACACTCCTCTAAAAGGAATACAATGCATGCATATTACTCCTCCTTTGTGATAAGAATTTGTTGCTCCTCCTATATATGAGTCTCATGTATTCTCATTTGGGGGAGGAAGGGGGTAATGCCAAGAGTGGAAGAGACTTGAGGAATATTGTGAGAGGGAGAGATATGGAGAGTATCCAATTACTTCCAAAACAAATTTGAATTTCTTATTAATCTACCAAGTATCTATTGAGGTTGAACATGAGTGGTATTTAGAGGAAGTGAAAACTATCTTTCTTAGTTTTCCTTGCATCTCTCTCTCTACTATTGTATTTTGGTACTGTTTGTGAGCTTTTACAGCTCGGGGGTTCTAGGGGGAGGAGTTCTCCCTGGATATGGTTGGGTGGAAAACCGGATGGTTCAAATGAGTTGGTTAAGGGATCGAAGGTGGATCATATCCTCAACGATTGGAGCTGAATATCTCTTCAGGTATAATTTCCATTGTCCTAAAATTATAGTATAGCTTTACCATAAAATAAAAAGTAGACATTTAAATTGTTGTAAGCATCTAATTTTGGTTTAGGCTTATGTTATCTAGAATATTATTGATTAGTTAAAAATGAAGACTAGATTAATCTATATGTATGGATGTTTAGATCTCAATATTGGAGTTATTATTGGTGTAGTTTATGGCACTAATCTTGGTATTGTAGCATTTGAGAAAGGAAAGCCAAATATTGTTGAAGGTAATTGCAATAAATAAATTCCAAAGGACTTGGGTAAGTATTTCACGATTTATGGTTTTGTTTCAAGTAATTATATGCATGTTTTAGAAACAGTTTTAGGATAGTTTGCAAAGTGTTGACAAAGTCCGTGAATGAGTAATGTTATTTATGCATAAATAAGTGCTAACTTGCAGCTTACATCAGAAGTAAGAAAATGGACATGTACCCAAAACATACCTGGAGGAATTACAGAATCAACCCTTAAAAGAAAATGCAAAAATAATGGCAGCTAAAATATGGTTTGGAAGATCAAATGCTTGAGGTAAGTTGGAGATAAATTTCATTTATGGCTTACGTTTCATATTCTTATCAATAATTCAATGTTTTGTTATTCAAGTTGTTGTAATAGTACTATCAGAATTTTGACAGAAAGCCTTAATGGCTGTAGCATTTAGGGCTGCCATATGTTTGTTAAATTGTAGCAATTGGTGCAAAAAGCTTGTCAATCATGTCAAATGAATTAGCTTGTAGGTTGTCATGAATTGGATGAAAATGTTTTAATGGCTTAATTTCTGTTCTCCTCCTCCTTTTACAGCTCTAGATAATTTTTCATACTATGTGTTTGATAGAAGTCATAAATGAGATTGTAGGATTCTTGGGTAGTTGTTGTTTTCAAGAATTGTGTTTCTGGGCGTCCCTGTTGCGATTCAGCTCCACTTCAGGGGGTATCTGTACCAACAGACCATTTCACCCCAACTTTGATTTCAAAAATCAAGGTTTCGGACATCGATTCCCAAATCTGCTCTGTTTTGCAGATTTGCTGTTGCATGTAGAACCGCCTGTTGTTTTGTTTTGCTGTTTGGTTCTTTTTATATTGGAACTCCCTGATAATTTATAGTGATGGATCTGATATAGGCTAACTACTTGGAAATGGTTTTTAAAGTATAAATGATTAATAATTTGAAAATTTAAATAACCTTACGGCAACTTGTTTTTATGACTGCCAACTAATTTGTCAAAATTCCTCAATGGATGTACCTTACAATATTGTGAGCTATGCTTGAAATTTCTAAATACTTATATTCATTGGTATAGCTTCAACAATGAATATGGCTGATAGTCTACTAATATCTTAAGTTCAATTATTGACACTACTTACAAAAAAAATGAAGTCACGTAACTTTGGATTCGTGTTAGCTAATTGTTGTGAAAACACCTTAAAGAGATAATGATTGTAAGTGTTTGACAAAATGCCTCAATGGCTGTACATTCCATACTTGTAAATTGGTTTTCATAATGTTCAATGGTTGCATCTAATTATGTTTATGAACCGTCCATAAAACAAAAGGCTTAAGTTAATTTAAGATTTGCAATCATGGTATTTCTAGTGCAATAACTCATTGAGTTAAAGGGTCTTGCTGAAAAGTCAAAATTGCAGTAAGTAATTTGTTGCAATATCAGCTCACATATGAATTCCTAATTATGGGATGCCAACTCTATATAATTTAAATTATCCTTTTAAGAAAATAACTCATAAGCATGTTATTAGTCACTCTTGAACACATTTAATTACAACGGAGTTAACAATTAGCTTATTGTAAATTGTGGTTCATAAAGGTTGACATTTATTCATCCCACTAAACAATTTATATTTTAAACGTGATTTTAGTCTTGAGAAGCAAGTATTATGGTTGTATTTTTTTGGATCTTGATAAACCTTGAACTTGGTAGCTTTGAAGATAAGTTGATAGAATTTAGGGTGTAGTGTAAAGGACACCAATAACTTCTATATAAAAATAATAATAATAAAAATAAAATAAAATAAAATAAAGAATAATAATAATAAATAAATAAATAAAAATAAAAATAAAATAAAATAAAATAAAAAAAATATCGCATTTTGATTTAATATAATATTTCTCTATAATAATTATGGTAGGTAAGGTGGGACCTTACAATGTCCCATTGACGTAGCTATGCCATTTGTGGCTACTCAAGCCAATTTGGCTCATGTCTAGTCTGAAGCTGACAGGGCAAATGAATTCATTGAGAGAATTCAACACATACGCCAATAGGTTCATGAAATATTGGATAGAGCCAATGATAAGTACAAGAGTGACATGATCAACATCGAGTGCTACACAAATTCCAGGTGGGAGACAAATTGTGGCTACATTTGCATAAGGAGTGTCTCACTGGACCACACCACAAGCTTCACCCACTTCGATATGGGCCATACACCATCACCAAGGCTGTAAGGGAAAATTCCTTCGAGCTCAGTATTCCACCATTCCTTGGTCTACACCTACTGTTCAATGTGGACGACCTTCGGCCCTACTTTCCACCTCTACTGGACACATCCGACATGGCATAACAACTCACATCAACAGAGTTAAACCCAAACTGCATGGAACAAGCCACAACTGATCAGATCATGGACACACAGATAAAGAAAACCCTATGATAGAGGATTTAGCTATATCGAGTTGTCAAAGCAGGCCAACTCCTTCACCATGACAAGTGGCTGACTAGGGACCAAGTTCAGCAGAAGGTTCCTCATCTCATGGAGAAACTTAATGCAATGGGGACCATTTCTTTCTGAGGGGGGAGGAATGATCCAGGTGGATATTGGTTTCCACCTTCCTATTCCACTTGGACCCCCACCATTGTTTCTTTCATTTTTTCAGCTTCCTTAATTGTAGCACAATTTACTATTTTTGGTAGTTTTTCAGGTCCTGAACTTCCAGAGCCGTTTTGAGGCCCTCAACGATGTTTTTTTGGAAAATCACCTCCAAAAACTGTGAGTCTTCAAATTGAATCTCTGACTCAAAATTCATTGTCATTAGTTGTATTCCTCTAATAGATCTTTCTAATGAGGTATCATGTGCGTCAAATGAAGATCATATGCCAAAGTTTCGACCCAGGGAAATTAATGTACCAATTTACCCCAATGGGACCCATATTTTGGTGTTTTATCTCCTATGGTTAGGTTTTTGGATGTTTATGGTTTTCCATTGTTTCTAAATAATAAATAGGCTTTGGAGCCTCATTTTAACACAATTCAGAGGCCTGTAGCCGCCACATCTCTTCTCAGAGATAAGCTACCAGTGCCCTAGCTAGTTTATTTCTGTTCTCTCTGTAAGCATATTTCAATTATGTGATATTAATAAAACGAATTATTACTTCTGCTGCATCTATGTGTATATGTGTATTTTATTATGTTCCTGCAGAAGTCTGCATCATACTATTGGAAAATAATTTTCATCTTACCTTCGGAAGGAACTCAAGAACTATATAATCAAGAATTACTTTGGATTATAGTCCTATGCAACAACATTCATCATTTGAGAGGTCAAATTTTATGGTTAGATTGATTTACTTTTGGGGTTACTCGCAATTTGATTAGAACTTGAATTTTTTAAGAACCTTTTATTACTCTTGCACATTTTGTAATATTCCTAAGAGAAAATTAATAGTGATAAACAAAGCATCAACCATACATGCAACAAAAAATTCACACATAAAATTAAACACCTAGAAATAATCCAAAATCTGCACCAAGTTGATCCATTTTCATTATAAATCAATGGGGGTACAATATAAGTATGGAATGGATGCACCCGGGCTTGCTGAAAGCAAGCTAAACAAGTCCCAGGTGAAGAAACAAGTGCTTGGTTGCTGGAAATATATTCCCCTCAATGATGGCCTTGGAAAATTACACTACTAGATGGTAAGGATTTGTTGTTTGGCCCTTCAATAGTGCTCAAAATATTCCGAGAAACTAACCTCGGTCTCTCCTCAAATATCCCACCAAAATCTAGAAAGGTTTTGGCCTATTTCTGACCTCCAAATTTACCCCCAATTTCCACGTGCTCCTCCAATACCTGGTTAATTCCACTCACCTAGAAATGAAACTTCTCAGTTCCTCCAAGATGATGGAAAATTATAGCAAAACTCCCCTTCAAATGCCTCTAAAAATCCTAGCTCCTTTCAACTACAAATGTCTATACTCCCAGCTGCCAAGTGTGGCCCAAAAATTTCCTCTGCGCAGGCCCACACAGTCCCTAAAATGATGTCAATGCTCCAACAAAATCTCCATAGAAATGTTCCCAAACAAAACTCAATATAATCAACAAAAGATGGTCCAATGCTCTCCCAGAAAGCCCACCAAGTTTTTCACTGCATAACCAGCTCCCCCAGGCGGTGCATGTTTATCTCTATGCCCAGTTCACTCCAGAATAACTTGAATTCACTTTTATATTTCCTTCCGATATAGCCTTAGATGTGTAGCAAAGGCTCCCCTAGGGTGGCACTTGAAGTCCACCGAAGAAGGAGTTGAGATTTTCCTTCAGAAATATTGTATGCTAAACAAAACTCTGTTGACCCATCTAAGCAACTTCAACAAACAATATTTCAAATTTCAAAAGAGAAAAAAGTCCCAAAATGAGTGCTCCTCCTCCTATTTGTAATTTCTGCCCCTTTCTTCCCTTGTGGGCTCCACCCCATCAATCTTCCTTTCTCACTTCTCTCTCTCAAAGTCAAATTCTCCAAGGGGTGTGAATTCCCTCATGGAGTGGCCCGCACCTTCCACTAGCTCCACGATTTACCCTTTTCTCTATACTGGGGTCCCTTCTTTACCAAAAATTAAATCTTATTTTGCTTTACCCACTTTTCCTAAGTTGTGTGATAAAATTTATTATACTTAAGTAAAAATGCAAAATTGGTGTAGCTGTTAGGCAATTTTAAGTAGAGGAGATATCACGTTCCTCCCTTACCAAATGTTGCTTGTACCCAAGCAACTGTAATGTGGGGTGTTGTAGAATATACTCACCCTCCCATGTGGCATCCTCATCTGATAGATTGCTCCATTGCACCAAATACTCCCTAATAGTCCTTCTCCTCAATATCCTTTCCCTGTTCTCCATAATAGCCTCAAGCTCAAGAATTAGATTCCCCTCATCATCCAGCGAGGGTAGCTCGATAAATGCTGTTACATGTTGCCCCATTACTTTCTTAAGGAATGATACATGAAAGACGTTGTGCACCTTGCGTCTAGGTGGAATATCCAACTCATATGCCACCTTGCCAATCCTCCTAATCACCTTGTAGGGCCCATATAACTGTGGCTGTAGCTTCTCGGTCCCCTTCTACTTTAGCGTGGAATGCCTATATGGTTGGAGGCGTAGGAAGATCAAGTCTCCAAACTCAAAACATGGAAAAATTTAGGGGCTAATATTCATGGGTGGGCTAATTTTTCATGATTTTTCCAAAAAAATATTCGCTAATTTCCATTTTTTTATAAAAGTGATTCGCCCAAATTTTACAATATAAATTTATTTTACCTTAAAAATCACCAAAATTATATAGAGAGTTATATAAAATCATTATGAATTTGAATAATTTTACAAATACATCAATTAAAATTCTAGAGTTTGCATATTAGGGACTAGTGAGATTCACCAATGTTTTTAAACTTCAAGATGATTTTCCATCCTTAAAGTTTTCCCTGCCTCAAAATGCTTCTCGACTTTGTGCTTATCTGCATACATTTTCTGTTGGTTTTGGGTGGTTTGTAAGTGTCTTTGAGAGCCTTAAAGATGTCTTGGATCTCCTGTATCCAATTCTTGGCCCTTGGGGCCCTAATATCTCCAAAAACAAGGTTAGAAAAAGATAAAGCACCATATCCATATAAACATAGAAAGGTGATATATTGATGGACATATGGTAGGCAGTATTGTAGCAATACTCTCCCAAGTGAAACCACCTCATCCAAGTCCGCTGCTGCCTTGTCACATAGTGCTGCAAGTATCCCTACAACCACTTATTTAATATCTTGGTATGCCCATCCATTTGAGGATGGTAGCTGGTACTAGGAGTGAGATATTTTCCCACTAAATTAAAGAGATCCTGTGAAAATGCCCCCATGAAGCGATTGTCCCTGTCACTGACTATTGTCTTGGGGAGACCATGTAACTTGAAGATCTCTCTAAGGAATAGCTTCGTAAATTGTGAAGCAGAGTACCTAGACGATATATCGAATAAATGGGCATACTTCATCAATCTGTCCACCACTACATATATACAGTCACGACCCTGCACCATGGGAAGTCCTATGATGAAAACCATTGAGATGCTCTCTGATTTTCCCTCAGGAATGGGGAGCTACTACAGTAACCCAATGGGATGGGTCAATTCCCCTTTGATCCTCTGGCATACCTCATAATTCTTCATGTGCCTCAACATGTCCCCCTTGAGGCCCCTCCAAGTGAAGCATTCCATGACTGTCCTCTAAGTCTTCAGGAACCCCTAATGTCCTAACAATAGTGAATCACATGTTTCATTGAGAATATTATCCCTTAACTATGAACCAGATACCAAATATATGCCCCCCTTGTAGTAAATTACATCAGACATCACCCGATAGTGTTAATCTCCATGAGTACCATCCAAGGTCTCATACACTTGTCGATCCTTGGAGTACTCCACCAAAAGCTATGCCTTCCAATCATGGAAGATGCTCATGAGTGAAAGTGTCGTGAACCTCCTAGATAGGGCATCTTCCACTACGTTATGCTTGCTCTTGATATGCTCTATGTTGAAATTTTAGGCTTGAATCTTGTTGACCCACTTTTGCTGTCTTTGATTGAGGCACTTCTGCCCCAGAAAGTGGTGAATACTATTATGGTCGGTCTTCACTCTGAACCCGTTTCCCACCAAATACTGCCAGAATCTAGCCAATGCATTCATAATGGCCAACATCTCCTTGTTATATATCGAGTACAACCTCTCATGCCTAAGGAGATTCTGACTCTAAAAAGCTATTGGGTGGCCTCCCTATGATAATACAACACCAATAACTTCACCTGATGCATTGCACTCCAATGTGAATGATTGTGTAAAATCAGGTAAAGCCAACATCAGACAAATGCTCATCACCTCCTTGATTTGCTTAAATGCTTGCTATGCCCTGTCCACCCATGAAAATTCCCCCTTCTTGGTCAAGTCTGTGAGTGGTGGCACTAGATGTGAGAAGCCCTTTATGAACTTCCTTCAATACATGCAGATGCCCAAAAATCCTTTCAAATCGATCACATTCTGGGGAACTAGCCAGTCTCGGATGGCTCTAATATTCACCTCATGCACTCACACTACATCTTTTCCAATAATATGCCCCAAGTAGATCATCTCAGTTAGGAAAAACTCACACTTGGACAACTTCACATAGAACTCTTTCCCCTCTAAAATATTAATCACCTCCTCTAGATGCTGTAGGCGCTCCTCCCATATCATGTTGTAAATACATATGTCGTCAAATAACACCAGCAAAAATATGTGCAATTACTTGTGGAACACATGGTTCATGCAAGACTGGAAGGTAGCAAGAGAATTAGTTAGATCAAAGGGCATAACCAAAAACTCGAAGTGGCTGTAGTGACACCTAAATGTTTTCTTGGGGATATCTTGATCCCTCACTCGAATTTGATGGTACCCCGAACATAGATCTGTCTTAAAGAAGTACTTGGATCCTCTAAGATCATATATGCAAGGGATGGGGTATGAGTTCTTTAGAGTCTTCTTATTAGTATATCTATATTTAATGCACATCCACAACATACCATCCTTCTTCTTCACCAGGACAACTGATGAAGCGAAGGGGCTGGAGCTGGGTCTAATGTTCCTCAATGCTAACAACTCCTCGATAGCCCACTCAATCTCATCCTGATCGGCCTTGGGATGTCTATATGGGTTTGTGATGATTGCGTGTACCCTAGACTCTAGCTCAATGGTGTGCTCAAACCCCCTGTCAAGTGGCCTCCCTAGTGGGATGTCTCTAAACATTGCTGGGTATTTGTCTAGGATGGCATGAATATTTGGGTGTGGTGGATGGTCCCCTTGCCTTAAAAATCCTCAACTCCATTGCCAACTCAATGTCCCCATGCCTTAGGTTGACCTCCATCCTGTGCACTGAGACCGTCCGTGGTGGATATGAGTGCATGCAAATCTTGCCTTACACTTCTCGACGCTCCCATCAACAGCTTGCTTTACCTTGTAGATCCATCTTGATCCTACAATTGATTTTCCCACTGGCCTTGGAATAATCTCCCAAGCACTATTTTTGACAATGGAGTCATACTCCTCCACCATGGCATCTACCCATATGGGCTTCTGCACTACTTCTTCAAAAGAAGATGGCTCTGTCACGATACACTTGCTCATAAAAGCCATGTATCCAATAAATCGGTTAGGTGACTGTCTTTGTCTGTGCTATGATGTAGGGACTTCTACATTCTATGCCGCATCAAGCTTCAGTCTCTCAGCTTCTATGGTATGATTTTTGCCTTATCTGATGTTTGGTTCTGCATGAGTGGACTCCTCCTCCATGAATATCCTCCTGTGGCTTATCCACATCCAGAGGCTCATCTTTCGGAACAAGCAGTTCCTTCATTGCATGCAAGTATAGCTCTCTCTCAAGCATAGCTCGTGCAACACCCACGATTGTTCTGTTCTTCCTCTCCGCGACCCAATTTTTCTGTGGGTTATGAGGTGCTATGAGTTCTCTTTGAATTCATTTTTTGCTACAAAAGTATTTGAATTCACCCGAGATATATTCACCACCATTATCGCTTCGCAGAGCTTTCACTTGCTTCCCCGACTCCTTCTCCACCAATGCTTTAAACTCACATAACTTTGAGAATGTTTCGCTCTTCTTATGCATGAAAAAGATCCAACATCTACAAGAATAGTATTCAACAAATATAACATAATACCTGTGTTTTTCTGTTGAAGTAACCGAGAAAGGTCCACACACATCTGTGTGAATTCTCTCCAGGATCACCGAAGCACGGTTCTCCTTTCATGATATTTGGTCTTCACAAACTTACCCATAGTACATCCCATGCACTGATATGAATTCCAATAGTACCCTCGGGAAGTCTAATAGAGAACTGCTGCAAAATCTTCAAAGCGCCATGGTGAAGATGGCCCAATCTCCTGTGCCATAATTCACCCTCATCCCGTCTCACCACTTCTTCTGCTTTGCCCACCATTGCAGCGCAGCCATCTGCCTCCAGCTTGTAGAGATTCTTAACTCGAATCCATATCTTCTTGGTTTGACCCATTGTTTTATGTCAAAGGAAGGCTTTTCCCTCACTGAAAACAACATCATAACCTTTGTCTTCCAACATTGTGACCGAGACCAAGTTCTTCTTCAAACCTGGAACATGCATAACATATTTCAACAAGAATGGATTACCAGAATCCCTCTCAAAGGTAATGGTCCCAATTTTAGTCGCAATATATCGACCATCGTCGCCCATATCTATATGCATTTTAAGGTCCTTCTTCTCCAAGTCACTAAACAACTCCTTGTCTCCTGTCATATGGAAAGACACACCACTATCAAGATACCACATCTATCCCATATAGCTTGAAACCAAGCATGCGATCAAAGATAAATCAAGTTAAAATTGTGAGTCTAAGGCCTCTCCAGTTGCAGCTCCAACAACCTTATTGTTCTTCTTCTTCTATGGGCAGTTGGTGGCGAAATGCCCATGTTCGTGATAGTGAAAACAATTCACCTTGGAAAAATCCTGCTTCTTTCCTTTAGCTTCAGATTTTGAAGGAAATTTCTTCCCCTTCCATTTCCTTGCTTTGGCAGCCAAAGCACAATTCTCTTCATCTTCATTCTTCGATGAAGAGCCATCCCTAGTACCCCGCCTTATCTCCTCCTGCACAAGATCCAACCAAAGTCACTCCCATCCTGGCAGTTTCTCCCGTCCATTAACACAGTATTCGTAGCTATGCCAAATCTTCAGAAGCCCAAGGAGAGCCAAGCTCACCAAGTATTCATCATCAGCAGTAATCCCCACACTTCCCAGTTCATCCCTATAGTGGACAAACTTCGTGAGATATTTTGGAATGCTGTCGCCTTTATCCATTTTTATTTCTCTGAGCTTGTCTTTCAGCGCCGACTTCCTCTGGTCGCTTCTGCTTTGGAACAAATCTGTCAAATTATTCCACATTAAAAATGGAGTGGCTTTCCCATGAATGCTGGACACAATATGGTCCTTCACATCTTCCAACATAATTCTTCTTGTCTTTGCTATCTTCTTTTTCCATGCGTCAAGTAATGCAACATCGCTAGATCCCAGCTTAGGAACATCGCTATTGATGAACTCCTCCAGTCCAATATCCTCCAACACCACCTCCATCCTATCCTTCCAGGCTATGTAATTCAAGCTCCCATCAAGGGAATACTCCAATCACAACCCATTGAAAGACATTTCAATGTATACTCAACTTTAGCACCAAGAATTTTCTGCAGCAAATTTGAATTGTCCACCAACACAAACTCAACAATTCATCACGATTGTAATCTTCAAGAGTTAACACTGATCTGATACCATGTAGAAATTATATATAATAATCATGCATACATCTAGATTCCCCTGATCTCACAATATTTAACTTCTTGCAAAATACATAATCATTCCACTGTTAATATTTTGCGGAAAATTAATTGCAAACACATGTGAAGCATAAATAAAAACAATAGCACATAACACAGTTGTTTAATGGGAAAGCCTGATGTTGAAAACCCAAAATATCATATATTATGTATCATGGAGATCATGTAACAATCTCATACAAATCTTAGTACATCAAGCTCTCATTACAATCAATTGTCACACACTAATCAGAAGAAATTTGCAAATCCATGCACCGATTTCTTGCCACTTGCTAGCCTGCCTCCACTACGCAATCCCTGCTGAATAATAGCTCTGAATGAATTCGAATTACACTTGCCTTGACTGCGCAATCCTCATTGGCAACTCCAATGTGTGTGTGGTGCAATCAATGCATCACTATAGTCACAACATAGTCCATCTTGCCCTTTCACCTATCTCTCCACTGGGTCTCCACTGGAACTTCCATGCACTGTAGTTAACTTCTATATTGTTCAATTGATTAATGAGTTATTATTTGTGAATTAATTAACTAATTAATTCATTCCACTCTCACTAGTGTATCATTCATTTAGACTAGATACAACTAGCTCAACTGAGTATAGCTCCAATAATTGAGTTAAACTGAATAACAACTCCATGAACTACTCTTCAAACTCTGTCATAACTTTTCCACTTCAGTTCTAACTTAGTCCTCCATGCATGAACCACCAGTAAACCCTAGGAATTGTGTAATTCCTTCAGCCCACTAATTTTCTAGGTCTGTGCATTGAAATGCTAATAATAATCGACACTTCTATTTTTAGATCGACGATCTATAAATAGACTTCACCCAATATTCTAAAAATAGAATTTCATATATTTTTCCAACTTGACCAACCATCCAAAAATAGCATCCTGCAACTTCTAAAATATGATCACCATATCTAAAAATAGACATAGTCTAAAAATAGACTTGCGCCAAAAATAGCCTGCGGGCCCAATTAGTGAAGGTGACTCTTTTCACTAAGCTCATCATCTTGTTGAATCTCAACATGTCACTCTAAGAAAATATCCATGATAATGAAAACACATAACCATAAAATCACATGCATATACCTTGCATCCATAAAATTACAAGGAAATCTCACATGCAACCTGTTACTTGCAAAGCAATTCAACTGTAACTACTGATCCACCTGTTCCCTTGCATTTTTTTGCTTTCCTTTTCCTTCTTTCCCCAAATCCAATGTATGTCAAAATGGTCCTAGAACTATCCAAGAGTGTTCTAAGGTGCAAAAGTATGAGAGAATGAGAAATTGAAAGAGAGAGCCAAAGACTGAACTGACAAAAGGCCATGAAATGATCCTAAAAATCTTTCTTATCATTGAGGCCTCTATTTTCTTCATTTTCCTTCATTTTCCCTCTAATTTCCCTTGCATGCAAATATGTGACCCTTCACCTTCCTTTTTTCCTATTTTTATTTATTTTATAAACAAAATGCCAATTAATGCCACTTTGCCTTTACCAATGCCTTTGCAAATTTCCTTAGCCATAAATTAATTGAAGGCGACATCCACCAGGATGTTTTTCCCACCATTCAGCTTGGAATACGTGTCCCTTGACCTTGGTTTTATTTATTTTTACATGGAAAATCAACCACGGGTTGTTACAAACCCCTCCCTCTTGGGGGGACACCATCCTTAGTGTTCTATGACACCTATGACCAAAAAACCGTTGAAAACAAAACATACAACCTATGGAGCTTTATAACCCAACTCGATGAAGTACTTATAACAGACAACTGCTGGAAACCATGATGAGACTGTTCACTTGAGCGTTATAACACAAATCATTACATTATTAACAATAAAAACCACATATATACTAGTACACATTTTCTTCAACCAACAAATAATCATACTGTATATATAGCTTTATAACCATAGCTCGATACTTTATTCATAATAATATACACATATACACATATGCATATTTACCAAATGAAAAAATAAAAGAATACGATGCTCACATAAAAAAAAAGGGAATCCATAGGCTCGTACCTCCACCCTCAAAGTAATACCAGGATTCAACTCCTTCTTAGGAAGTCCATAATCCACTGCCAAATTCAAACCTACATCCAATGTCCAACGCTACGATCCTTGCTTTACTTGTTCTCTCAGTGAAAAATTACCATCTCATTGTTCCAGGGAACATTCCTAATGTGTTTTTCCATCTCACAATGCTAGTGGCCAAAAAAAATCTATTTCCCCAACCTTCCCTTCTTTGTTACACATTCCCTCGGTCAATCCGGTCACCCCCTTCTGTGTAGTCACTCACCTTCCAAGTTCCACTGTCAACCCCTTCTCTTCTACATAGTCTCTTGGGCGATCCATCCCTTGGAAATGTTTCCTCATATCAAAAGGTCCTAAAATCAAGGCATATCACTTCCTGAAAATCGAGATATCAGTCAAAGCATGCTCATGGAAATCAATGGACACTATTGGGTACTAGTGTCCCACAATGGCCTTGATCCTGAATGCTTTACCATCATACTACTTCCTGTTCTGATTCCTTTTGTTGTTGCTGCTAATTATTGCAGTCTGTTTCAAACACCCAAGATGAGAATTTCCCTGCTTTCTTGTACCAAGCACATAATTTCCATTAGAATAAAAAGGAATTGAAATTAATTAAAATCATATCTCATTGGTGGCCCGTCAATAAGGCACACTTGTAATTCTATTTACTTCCTGTCACAATAAGTCAAACTAGCACTTTGACCAAATCATCATATATAAACATATCTCATCCCCTTAACTCAAAAATAAACCATCATAAATTAAAATTATAAATCACATGTAACCATCAAAAATAATAATCATAGATCACATGCATAATGAAAATGAAATAAAATACTAATACTTATCTTTCAATTGATCCTTTGCTTCTATCTTTTTTCTTTGTCCTTTCTGTACAGACACCAGGTCAATTGCCACACCTGACACACACCTAATGCATTCTCTTCTTTTCAATCACATACACATACACATAGTGTACATCACACACATACATCCATACACAACGTACCACACAATACATACACCTACACCCAATGTATAACATAATAAATATACGTACATAGAGTACAACACAACGAATACACATGTCACGATATAACGAATACACAATACACGTAACACAATACCACATGTACACAACACAACATGTACACAGTACCACATGTACACAACACCACATGTACACAAAACAACACATACAACATGTACACAATACCACATGTACACAATGCTACATGCACAACGTGTACACAAAACCACATGTACACAACACCACCTGCACAATGTGTACATAACACCACCTACACAATGTGTACACAACACCACATGCACACAACGCCACATGTACAACATGTACACAACACTGCATGTACAACATGTACACAACACCATATGTACAATGTGTACATCACACCACATGTACATAACACTACATATACAACATGTACACAAAACCATCTGTACACAACACCGCATATACGAGATGTACACAACACCATTTGTACACAACACAACATACATGACATGTACACAACACCATATATATACACAACAATGCATATACAACATATACACAACAATAATATTCCACATCCAAAGACCAAACTCTCCATACCATGCAACCTTGCCTCTAGTGCCTTTCCACTATCCATGCTTGTCCCAACGTGCCAAATATTTCACTGCTTTCATTCAACTGATGTATCCCTCAACATAGCTTTTCCATAAAATAAACATAGGCATAGTATAAACACATAATATTAATTCATATCCACATGTTACTGGCCTCACATATTTTCCAGAGCTACTCTTCCACTTAATTCCTCATAAACCAAGAACCTCTTCATGCCATTCACGTGCATAAGCAATGATTCCTCCACAAGCATGATCCATGAAAATCATGTTAGAAAACGACATACATACATACATATATACATATATAAAATAGCATAAAGCAAACATGATCCATGACGACCCTATTTGACAACGATATACATACATACATATATACATATAAACATTAAAATAAAGCAATCATGATCCTTGACAACCATTTTAGACAACGACATATGTACATACATATATACATATAAACAATAGCATAAAACAATCACAACCATAACACAATTACCAGATATCATAAGGTCAAGGTTAAGAGAAATCCCTTTATTTGTGCACAACGTGCACAACATTGAGAAAAATAGTTCCCAACATAGCCAAGACATATGACGCCTCAAATACATTTACTTAATTTTCTTGTTACTTTTCTCATGATTTTCTTGCCACCGTCCATTTATCCCAATGGGCCCAACCAATCCAACTATCTTTCATATTCTTGTCTTAACCTGCCCTTTACATGCACAGGGCTTCATCCAAGTCTTACATTACCTGCTGGGTTTCATTCAACTCTCCCCGAGGTCCATTAACTTTCCTCTTTCCCCAACCAATTCCCAAAAACCTTAAACATAAAAGGAAATAACAAGGAGAAAGAAATAATAAAACCATGAAGAACTAATGATAATATGACACCACAAACAAATTTGCATGGCCATGCACGAAACACAAACAAAACTGGAAATCAAGCGCAAACAAATCACAAATCACCGAAAGCAAAAAAACAGAAATAGACACCATGACTCAACCCCATGGATTCCTAGTGCTTCTAAGGGAAAGCTCAACCCAATCCTTCTTCAATATTTCATGGCAATCTCTTTTTCCATTCAATTCCTTAAATCGTACTACCATAAACACCTAATTTTTAGTGCATCAATAAACATAACAATATACCCTTTACCCAATCTTGTTGTACCCAACACACTAACCTGTAACTGAACACATACATATATCAACATGTATAACTAGAAACAAACTGTTATACTTGTCAAATTACATGTTCATGAATATAATACATATCCACATAATATCAGACAAAATCTAGGTTAATAAGACTTTCTGTATTCATGCAAAGCACTCTTTCATTTGAAATTGATCTGAATCTAAATGTTAGTTTTGCTGTGGTAATTTCAACTTCAGAATTATAAATAAATTCCTGATCATTTGCTTCATGTGCATAGGTTGCTCGAGGTGTTTGTGAGTGTTAAACATGTAAATGAATTGAGTTTTATGTTAAATTCATGAGCATATTAACATAAAAAATTACGCTAAACAACATCAATAAAATGTACAACAAACCATCAAATGATCCATTAGCACAATGTTTTGATGAAGGAGTTCACCCCTCCTGGGCTACATCTCCTTGTTTAGATTCCATGGCTTGGGACTCTGTATTAGCTAAAAATGGAAAAAAAGTGTTGTTTACAATCCTCTACTGCTCGTGAAACTTGCTCCAACATGCTCAAAATGCTAGGATAGATTCTTTCTGAGCCAAAAATTGTCAAAATTTGCTCCAATTATGCTTCATTCAATTTTCCCCTAGGAACCTCCTCCAAAACTGGAGAAAACTCCAGTTAGCGCCGCTAATTTTGGAGTTTCGCTGCAAATAATAGACTCCACCAAACTGGTCACCGAATTAAACTGGCTTAATTAAAGGTTAAGTGGGTGATAAGCATGGTTTAAATGCGCTAAGCATGTTTTACATAATCCACAATTAAGCAATATGATTAGCAAAAATACATTTGATTAGGGTTAATTAAACCCACATCTAAACTTAACTCCGCCACTTGGTCTTCTACCTTAAGTCACATGTATGAGGTTCTATGGTGAGGGGGCTAGCCCCCTCCTTACCCCCTTCGGTTCAAAAGTACTGATTTAAATATATTCCGGTGGCATAGTCTTATAGGAACCATTGGTGCGGCCTATTGGTATGTCATGTGATTTGTGTGGGGGAGGTCGCAGGGTTGACCCCGACCTCCGACCTTCCACCAATATAATTTTTCCATACTATATTATATGATATTTCGACCCATACCTTGGTCTACCAGAGGGGGCACGTGGCAGCCCCTGGCTGCACCACGTGTCCACCTCTGGTTGGACTATTTCCGACCATATAATAAAAAAAATGTACCTCTATAAAAAATAATTTCGACCTTGGGATATAAATTCTTTTTCACCTTCCCAACTTTCCAACGAATCCTGCAGTGACACTTGTCACAGTATGATTGGGAAAACTGAACGAATATTCCTAGAATATATATATATATATATATATATATATATTTTTTTTTGAATTGACTACCATGTCACCATTCTGTCCTTTTCTGCAAAATTTTTAGTTGTTTAGGAAAACGAACAACATGCCCTATCTTCCTCATCCGGAGTCAGTTTTTGATGAAACAAATTGATCCATATTCCTGGCAATGAGCTCTTCACATTAGTTCAAGTTTCGATCGATTCTGAGCACTTCCATTTTTGAGCTTAACACTAAGCACCTAATCATAAATTGTGGTTTCCAAACATAGTCAAAGGAATTCCATCCAACTCCTTTATTTTACCATTTTCGTTGCTGCAATTGAGTCTTATTATATGTTGTCACATATGTTAGCACTTGATCTAGACCCCAGGCTGAAAAGGGAAAAACAGGGTAAAAAACTAAACCACGTTTAGCCTTGTAGCTACCCTACAAGGACAAGAGAGGGCTCTCTCCGTGAAAGGATATTCAACAAAGTACAATAATGATTTGATATTAGGCTAGGTAAAATTATGGGAAAAAGGTTTTAATAAATGAATGAATTTTCAGGGATGTGTGGGATAAAATGGGACAATTTGAAACTGGGAAATTAAATCAGGATATAGGGTATTTCATGGGGCAAGATAGGTAGGAAATTTTAGCAATTAAGGTTAAATAAGGATGGAATGGAAAGACTGGTGAGGAGCTGAAAAGGGCATAATAAATGGATCCTTTTCAAACAGAATAAAATCACAGAGTATGAATGATTTCCCAAGGCAGAGCATAGAAATGGATTCTACCTTTCTATCTTGAAAGCATTCAAAAGGAAATGTTTATGGATGAGAGGTGAAACATAACAATTTACATATGAAACAAAGGAGAGAAACAAATGCTAAATCTCATACCACATGGATACCACAAGTCAGAGCTGCATCTCTTATTAATTCCTCTTCAAACTGTACAATGGAGCGCAGAGCGTTCTTCCACACTATTCCCCTACTGCTGAGTTACAGACTGCTTTACAAATGATTTACAATTACAATAATAGGTTGAAATGTGGGAACATAGATCCACATAAAAAAGGGAGCTGTTCTAACAACTGAAGAACTGAAAACTAATCATAGAAAAGAAATCCAACAATCTGCCCCTGAAATAAGGGACAACAATACATTTGACTAGGGCAGATTTCACAATTACGCTGTTGAATGATAAATAGGTGATTTGAGGAGAAAATTCCTATCTCTTTGTTGCTGTGGGAATCTCTGTTTTATTTTAGCCCTTGGTCAGCTGACTGTTGCTTTCCATTATTCGTTTGAATAAAACTGACTTTAATAAAATGTTGTTGAAATCAAATGGGATGAAATTATGCTTTCGATCAAGGGAAAACTAATTTTTTTAAATAGAGGGAACGAAGGGAAAGGAGGTGGGGTCCATATTATAATTGGAATCGGAAGGGGCGGGAACATAACATATAAAAAAACCTTGTAATATGCTGTGGGATGCATTTTAATACACAAGGGTAATTTCAATCGGGGGTCGGGGAGAGGGAAGGCGCATTGAGAAATGACACGAACTCCGAAGTGATTGGCATCTGTCCGATGGGAAATGTAATAAGGGAGAGGGAAATCCCTTTGAAAATAAATAGAAAACGATTTTTCATTTTATACAAAGGGACGAATGATTTTATTAAAAGGGCGGAGGACTTTTATGGTGGGACCAGGATATAACACGATCGCAATCGGAATCAAGAGACAAAAGGGAGCGGGAGCAAGTGTTATATAAAAAATTTCGATGCCGATGGAGGCAAGACCTTTGTAAGATGAATAAAAATTAACTTTATATCTTACAAAGGAAGGGAACCATTTTATTATGAATAGGTGGGGGATGATATGGTGGGCCCGGGGTCAATGAATAGCAATCGGAATCGGGATCAGGAGCTCGGGGCGAAGTATAACATATGACAGTTCTTCCGATGCGATGGGAGAAATACTTCGAATAAAAAATAACTTTAATTTAAAGGGAAAGGCCCCTTTTATAATGGATGGGGCGAAATATAAAGTGGTGGGCCAAAAGGACAATCGGCATCGGGGATTGGAGGGGGAGCGGAGGCGAAACATATATGGGAATGTCGATGCCGATGAGCGATGGGCTGTGAGCCATCGGATCATCAGGCAGATCCACAACGACGGTATAATCGGAGGATATCAGTTGGGGGTGGAGATTTGAAAGTGTCGATCGAGTCTAGGCCGTCCGATCGGATGGGTAGATCGACGGCCATAATGTAATTGGGTGGAGTTTCATCGGGGGTTTACCATCGGAGATATTCAATCGGGGCAATCGCATCGGAGGTTTCACGATAGGCTAATCAGGGTGCGCTTATAAAATATGCTGATGCGATGGAAGGGGAAGGGACTTGGGTTATGCGGGGTTTTATAATATAATTTTGATTTATATTATAACGTTTCAAAGCATGGAGGGGAAGTGGTCTGGGAATGGCGGGGGCTTTGAAATAATAAACTTTGAAAATGTTTATTATAAAGTTCGAAAGAGTATGGTGGGGAAGTGGTTTTGTTATAAATCGCATTTATGTTTAAACAATTTGATAATGCGATTTTATAATCGGAGGGAGGAAAAAGGGATTTTATTAAAGAAAATATAAAACTTTAACAAAAGGAAGTTTAGGGAAAGATGGGAAATAGGGGAAGGTTGAGGATATATAGGACTTTTACTTCACTTAGGCATAAATTTCAATCCAGAAGTCAGTTTTGAGAGTGTAGTATACCGTTGGAAAGCTCTTTCCAAGCTCTTTCTAATGGATCTTCTTGGAAGATGATTTGGCACTAAAAATGCTATGGAAAACTTCTCTGAAGTCAGGGTGACGACTTTGTGGAGAAAACAGCTTCTGAATTGCGACTTATTACATATGCTGACATAAAATTACATAATGAATGATAATAAAGGCAAAGTATCATGTTTTCACCTCAAAACATGGTTTTGAGGTGAAAATTACATCAAACTGAATAAAATATTTCTTTAATCTTCCAGGTGCTGTGACTTTGAGTTTATTGACTTCCTCATGACCTTGCTGATATTTATTGAAACTTGACTCATTAATTTGACCATGGTGAGACCCTAGAAACTAATGAGACCAACCCTCTGACCTGATAATATGATTTTGAGAATAAAAATGACTAATGACTGAAGACCATAGAGAGGAGAATCATCAAGTGTCACATGAGGGAAAACTGATAAAAAATCACTACCATCAATGAATCCATGGCCTAACAGAATGGTGAAATTTATTGGTATGGGACTCCTAATATGAAAATGCAAAAGAGAAATTTTGATCACTGATGGCAGTATGACTAGACTGACACTAACAACATCACCCAGTTGTTATTTCTGTAAACAAATCAACTATTACATTGTCACGCTAATACCAAGCATGTTGCCCTAGAATTGTTTTCACATGTCAGGCACATGTTCCAAAAATCAAGACGTCATGTCTATTAAGTTAAAATCAACCTTTATAGATACTAACAAACATGTCATAATCAACTCACGGTCATTAGTCATAATGCTACAACTAGCAGCCACTTACACTCAAGTGCATATCAATTATCTTAACACATATTGTGTTAGTACAACCGTCTTAAAACAAAATCATTCCTTCATGAAATCTTATATACACATACTCATATCATGCAATTATTCAATCATTCAAATAACCTGTAAACATACCTGCTAGATAAACCAAGGAGACAACATAATAAAACTCTTACCTCAATGTATCCTAGGGGAGTCTATCACATCTGCACAAGTCAGTCCAAATCAATACCACACAATATCACAAGTATATCGACTCATACCTGAATATCATAATGATAACCATATCCATAGGCCAATCTAGATTAGCAAGATACATAATAACATCAATATCTTATTTTCAATAACCATAATCATCATTAATATGATGCAATGCATATAATAATAAGTTACTATAATTCATGACTATCCGACGCATGTGCATATGACCACACTGATTAACTAACATCTATCATGCATGTAACCAAACTACAATAGAATGGCATGCACAACCATAATTATTATAACAACCATTAACCATCGTACCTGCATGCAAACCTATAATAACTGTATGACGATCTGATTTTACCCTGAGGTCCATTGCTGCAACCTCGCTCGATAATTTGCATCTCCTACTCCATCTCAACCAACATAAAAGCATCATAACATACCAAAAACATCATGATGACACAAACTAAAGAATGACGACCACAATGCATGTATGATGTACTATGAACGCGTAACCATATACATAGACAATCAGACACGTATACACATCAACCGCATCTACCCCAAGGTCCAGTGCTGCAACATAGCTCCAATACCACCCTGTAAACACCCCCTCCCATATTGAACCAATTTCATCTGTCTGCGAGGGTAAACATGAGATGAAGACTTACTATGACATGACCCGACATCCAAGCTTTAGTAATTGCAGTGGGACCGAAAATTGAAAACTCACAAAAATCCCTCAAGGCTTACAGGACACTCAGGGGCCAAAGAACCACCCCAGGTGACCAAATCCCGAGCTGAAGCTACTTTTCTTTGAACTAAACCCCAACCACATCCAAAACAAGCTGGCATGCATACGATTGTGATCCTCCAATCGCACTCACAAGCCTAGATGCCAACGTTTCTGACCTAAAATCTTTAGTTCAAATTATGTGATCTCAAGATCAGTTCCACCTTTTCAAGCTAACCTCCAAACCACTGCCCAGAACTTCCTGAAACTTTCCAGAAGCATAAGTTACATGACGACAATGAAAAACATACAAAATTGAACAAGATCTTGACCTAGATATGCCTAGTAATTAATAGACATTTCGTCAAATACATGGTAAACATGTAAGCTATGGGTCATGAATGCATATCTGATCATAAGCTGATAGTCTTCACTTGAGAATCACCAAGAAGGATCTAAACCCTCTCTAGCTAGCTACAACAACACTTGTTATTTCATGGATTCATCAACCATTCATATATTCATCAAACATGTCAAGAGGCATAGAAAATATACATCATATAACTAGAATTTAACCAAAAAATAACAAGCATATAAACCATGGCAACTCAACCATAATATCACCATCATAATTAATATGTATGCTCATATATCACAATAGAAAAACCCTCTTATTAACATATGAAAATTCCAACCAAGTTAGGGACTTCCACGTACCTTCCCGACCATAGATTGGGATGAACCAAAATTTTCTTGCAACTAACCACCCCCGTGCCATATTCCAAGCATGAATGTGTTATCTCATGGAATAACCAAATCAAAACCAAACCAGGGCTTCTAGAGGCAAAACCACCTAATCCCTCATCCAAAAAAATTCCACATCCATGGTCAGACATCACTAACACCAACCATATTGGTCTATACACAATATTTCAAGGGCTCCAAGAACTAGTAACTCAACCCACAACCATCTAGTGCTCTAGAGCGTTTTCCCAACCCGACTCCAGGGACTAGTAACTCAACCCACCAAGGGCTCTAGAGCGTTTGTCCCAACCTAGGCTCCATGACTAGTAACTCAACCCAAGCTATTCCAAAGCTTCTAGAGAATTTTTTCCAACCCACATCCATAATGATTTATGAGCACCAATCATAAAACAATCAAGTGGAAAACCCACAACACCATGGCTATCCAAGAAATGGAAAGGAGGGGCTAAAACCATTGTCATTCCAAGAAAATCCACGCCAATGAAAACACATAACCAAAAAATCACATGCATATACCATGCATCCATAAACTAACAAAGAAATATCACATGCAACCTATTACCTGCAAATCAATCCAGCTGTAGCTGCTGATCCACCTATTCCCTTGTGGTTTCTTACTTTATTTTTCCTTCTTTCTCCAAATCCAATGTATGCAAAAGTGCTACAAGAATGCTTCAAGAATATTCTAAGTGTTTAAGAGTATGAGATAACGAGAGAATGAATTAGATATCCAAAGACTAAACTAACAAAAGGCCATGAACTAATCCTCATAAGCATTTTATCATCGAGGTCTCTATTTTCTTCATTTTCCCTCTAATTTCCCTTGCATGAAAATCTGTGACCCTTCACCTTCCTTTTCTCTTATTTTCCTTTATTTCATAAATAAAATGCCAGTTAATGACATTTTTCCTTTTCCAATTTCCTTAGCCATAAATTAACCGAAAGTAATACCCACTAAGATGTTTTTCCCACCATTCAACATGGAATACGTGTCCCATGACCTTGGTGTTTTTTTTTACATGGAAAATCAACCAAGGGTTGTTACAAACCCCTCCCCCTTGGGGGAACACCATCCAATGTGTTTTATGACACCTATTACCAGCAAAGCGACGAAAACAAAACATACTTCCTATGAATCTTTATAACCCAACTCATTGCAGTATATAGAATAAACAACTGTTGAAAACCCTGACAAACATATTGTTTACTGGAGCTTTATAACACAAATCATTACGATATTTACAATAGTAACCACATATATAGTCATACACATTTTCTTCAACCAAAAAATAATCATGTTCTCTATGGAGTTTTATAACCACAATGCGATACAATATTTTAAGTAATATACACATACACATAACACATTTTCTCAATCAACATATAAAAGGATACGATGCTTGAATCAACAACAAGGGAATCTAGAGGTTCACATATCCACCCTCAAAGTAACACCGAGATTCAATTCCTTCCCAGGAAGTCCATAATGCACTACCAAACTAAAATCTATATCCAATATCCAGTGCTACGATTCTTGTGCTACTTGTTCTCTCACTGAACAATTAGAGGCTCATTGTTCCAGGGAACACTCCAAATGTGCTTTTGATTCCATCTAGCAATGCTAATGACCAAAACAAATCTATTTCCATGACTCTCACTTCTCTGCTACACAATCCCTTAGGGAATCTAGTCACCCCCTTCCATGTAGTCACTCACCTTCCTAGTTCCATTAGCATTCCCTTCTTTGTTACGCAGTCCCTCGGGAAATCCATCCCTTGACAAAGTTTCCTTGCATCAAGAGGTCCAAAAACTAAGGCATATTACTACCTCTAAAAAATCTTACTGGTCATAACATGCTCATGGAAATCAATGGATATTATTGAGTACCAATGTCCCATAATGGCCTACTCTTGAATTCTTTACCATAATACTGCTGTCTGTTGCAATTCCTTTTGCTGCCATTGCTAATTCTTGTAGTTAGTTTCAACCACCCAAGCCGGGAATTTCCATGCTTTCTTGTACCAAGCATATAATTTCTATTATACTAAAAAGGATTTGAAATTAATTCAAATCATACCTCATTGGTGGCTCGTGAATAAGGTACTACAATTTTGTTTACTTCCTTTCACAACAATTCAAACTAGCTCTTTGACGAAATCATCATGTATAAACATATCACATCCGATTAACTCAAAAATAAACCATCATAAATCACATGTAACCATCACAAATCAGAATCATAGATCACATGCATAATAAAACTAAAATAAAATACCAATACTTATATTTCAATCGGTCCTTTGCTTCTACCTTTCTTTTTTGTCTTTTCAGTACACATACCAAATCAGTTACCACACCTGACAAACACCCAATGCCTTATTTTATTTTCAATCACGTACACATAAACACAATGTAAATCACAAACATACACCCAAACACTACGTACCACACAATACATACACCTACACATAAACACAATGTACATCACAAACATACACCCAAACACTACGTACCACACAATACATACACCTACACCCAATGTACAACACAATACATATACGCACAAAAAGTACAACACAATGAATACACTTGTCATGATACAACGACTACACAATACAAGTAACACAGTACCACATGTACACAACATGTGCAACATGTGCACAATACTACATGTACAACATGTACAAACCACCATGTTTACAACATGTACATATCACCACATGTACACTGTGCCACCTACACAACATGTACACAACATGACATGTACATAACACCACTTGCACAATGTGTACAAAACACC
The DNA here is from genome assembly GCA_034641835.2 of Pinus albicaulis. Classification (NCBI taxonomy): domain Eukaryota; kingdom Viridiplantae; phylum Streptophyta; class Pinopsida; order Pinales; family Pinaceae; genus Pinus; species Pinus albicaulis. The sequence continues at coordinate 550,792,001 of CM076572.1, forward strand.
ACATGTACAGAACACCACCTGCATAACATGTACACAACACCACGTGCACACAACACCACATGTACAAAATGTACATATCACTACATGTACAACATGTACACAATACCATATATACACAACACCATATTTATAACATGTACACTGCACCACATGTACACAACACTACATTTAAATAATGTACACAACACCATCTGTACACACCATCGCATATACAACATGTACACAACACCACTTATACGACATGTACACAACACCATATATACATAACACCACATATACAACATGTACACAACAATGATACTGCACATCTAGATACCACAATGTCCCTACCAAAAAATCTTGCCTCTAGTGTCTTTCCACTATCCATGCTTGTCCCAACATGCCACAGATCACATTGCTTTCATTCAGTTGATGTATCCCTCAACATAGTTTTTCCATAACATAAACATAGACATAGTATAAACACATAATATCAATTCATATCCGCATTATACTGACATCATAGATATGTCAGGGCTACTCTTCCACTTGATTCCTCATAAACCATGAACCCCTTCATGCCATTCACTTGCATAAGAAATCGTTCCTCCACAAGCATGATCCATGAAAATCCTGTTAGACAATGACATACATACATATATACATATAAACATTAGTATAAAGAAATCATGATCCCCGACGACCCTGTCTGACAACGACATACATACATACATACATATATATATATACATACATATAAAAATTAGCATAAAATAGTCATGATCACAACACACATACTGTAATGCCCTGTAATAATAATAATAAAATAAAAAAATAAAAAAAATAAAAAAATAAAATAATATTAATATATAAGTAAATAAATAATAAACAAAAAAGAAAAGATAATAATAGTAAATAAATAATAAATAATAAAGAAAAGATAATAATAGTAAATAAATAATAAATAATGAAGATAATATAATAATAGTAAATAAATAAAATAGTAAATAATAAATTAGAGTTCTAAATAAATACATATGAAGATAACTATAAAAATAGTAAAAATAATTAAAGTTAACAAAAATTAAAAAAAAGGAATAAAATAAGAAAGAGTTAAATTAAAAGAAATATTATATTAAGTAAAACTTAAAATAAAGAAATAAAGTTGGCATGTTGACACATGGAATGTGTGCACGCGGATCCTTTTGCAACTTTGGAACCATTTGGTCTATTTAATGGACAATGAGGAGGGTGAGATCATTCATTCTTTTGGAAGGAAAACGTTGTGATACAAAGGACTCCCTGGCAGTAATACATTTATTGAGTGCTCAGGAGTGGCCAGCTGTAGAAAGATTATGTGCAGCTGAGCCTACAGTTGGGTAGAGAGTCGTCCCCAAAAAAATTGTTGTGGTTAGAAAAATTCAAATAACATTCAACTCAAAAATCACAAGTATGGAATATTTTCGATACAACTAAGTTGTCTCTACTCGTGTTTTTCGAAAATTCTATGATAAATAGTTGAATAGTTGTGTGTTGATTATTAATCACATAAATTGATGTAATTACTAAGTCATTTTTCTTCTTTTTGTATCATTATCTTGCAAGACTATTGTGACTATGAATTTACTCTACAACTTTGTTTAGTTCACACCCATATTTCTCTTATCTCACACTTTATATACATAATATAATATAAGAAACTTACTAACTACAACATCTTATATTGATTGTTTAAAATATAATTCAAAACCTATAGATATTTATAACATTATCTTATTATATGTTTTATATATTACAAACCATAATATGCTAAATATTTAATGCTACAACCTAATGCACATGTCACATATTTCCATAATATTATATTGAATAAATGAACTTTAGTTTTGACAATACAATACAAGTTCATCCTTACATATTTCAATGTACTCTTTTATTTTTTTTCCCACGAAAAATCGTAATTTTCATTATGATAAAAGATGAAAATTACATGTTGTATGGTTCATATGACATCATACAATTATAAACTGATTGGTAACATCCAAATCCATATCACCATCCTAGCATATAACAAAAAGTATACACATCATCAAGAAAGTCTAGTAATGGTAACCCATAACATAGCTGCTTATATGATAACAAAAATGAATATCAAAAATTGAGTCAAAGTGGTCGAGAAGTGCTATACTTCTTTAATTATTATAATAAATATAGAATATTATATTTGAAATTGAGTAACCCTATATTTGTGTATCTCACAAAATACAACACCACATGTCTTCAATATCCTACACAGCATAATTCATATTATATCTTTTATAAATTTAAATCTTTTCATAAAAAGTTCAAGTCTTTGCATAGAAATATTACTTGCTAGTGTTAGCATTAATTATATATATATATATATATTTTATTTTTCCGATAAAATATTTGTAGTTCTGTACTTTTCAGTAGCCCACTAACGATGAAAGACAAAATGATCTTGTTAGGAAACGAAGAACATATCAATGCAATCTCAACCCATGTTCGAGAATCCATCAACAACGATAATGAGCAATATAGCAATGAACCTGACTGCAATCGATAAAATTTTAGTTTTCAATTTTCTCAATATTATGTAGAATGTCTTCATGCCCAAGACATGTTTTATCACAAGATGGACTTCATTCCTCCATTCATCTCTAATCATAGTTAGTATTTTTCTTCTCTTAATAATTTTTCCTCAACTTAATAAAAATGATATTTTCGTTTTTTTGCTTATTTTATTTTATTTTATTATTATTTTTATCAATAAGATATTTCATATCCCATTCAAGAAATCATCTCTTCAATCCAAGAATATTTCTCATTAAAAAAATTTAAATGGATATATCTCAATGAATGTGACCAGCCAATGAAGCAAATCCCTTCATCTTTACGTCTTGCTTGTTGGTTGTTTGAAAACATCCTTGAGCTTCTGATTGTGTTTTTGAAAGGCACAATCATTTCAAATCAATGTTTACCTCTAGTATGAAACATTAACCCATATTTACTATATTTTCCTTATTATTATTATTTTTAAACCGCCATGACATTAAGAAGGGAATACTTCAAAACTATTGTACCTGCCTTGAAATTGCATAGAAAATTATACATCTATTCTCCTTGTTGAAATATGGGCAATTGCTTCAATAATTGTGGGTATTACCAATTAGTTGCAATTTCTTTCTCTTGCTATTGCAAAAAACATGATCAAACATATTATGGTCGAGTAATGGCTTCTAATTTGGATTAAATATGGAACATGAGCTGAGAAATGCAGTTGGTTTCCCAGGATTAGACATAAAGGCACTTCTTGGGTGGAATTTAAGGATGAATGTTTAAACATTATCTCATAAGTTCTATGGAAAGATAAGAATGAAATTAATGGTAAATTTATATAAGTTATTATATGCACTTTTCATTGTTAATTTTTGTATAATTAATTTTTTTTATATACATATAGCACATTTGCTCAGCCAACAAATAAAAGGATACGATATTCGCATCAACAACAAGGGAATCTAGAGGTTCACACCTCCTCCCTCAAAGTAATATCAAGATTCACCTCCTTCCCAAGAAGTCCAAAATGCACTTCCAAAGGGAAATATGTATCCAATATCCATTGCTACGATTCTTGCGCTACTTGTTCTCTCACTCAACAATTAGAGGCTCATTGTTCCAAGGAACACTCCCAATGTGCTTTTGATTCCATCTAGCAATGCTAATGAAAAAAAAAAATCTATTTCCATGACCCTCCCTTCTCTGCTGCACAGTCCCTTGGGGAATCCGGTCACCCTCTTCCGTGTAGTCACTCACCTTCCAAGTTCCACTAAAATCGGGCGATCCATCCCTTGACAAAGTTTCCTCACATCAGAAGGTCCAAAAACTAAGGCATATCACAGCCTCAAAAAAATCATACTGGTCATAACATGCTCATGGCAATCACTGGACATTATTGAGTACCAATGTCCCATAATGGCCCTGCTCCTGAATTCTTTACCATAATACTGCTTTCTGTTGCAATTCCTTTTGTTGCCATTGCTAATTCTTGTAGTCATTTTCAACCACCCGAGCCGAGAATTTATGTGCTTTCCTCTACCAAGCACATAATTGCCATTAAACTAAAAATTATGTGAAATTAATTCAAATCATACCTCATTGGTGGCTCGTAAATAAGGTACTACAATTTTGTTTACTTCTTGTCACAACAAGTCAAGCTAGATCTTTGACCAAATAATCATGTATAAACATATCACATCTGGTTAACTCAAAAATCAACCATCATAAATCACATGTAATCATCACAAATCAAAATCATAGATCACATTCACAATAAAACTAAAATAAATACTGATACTTATATTTCAATCGGTCCTTTTCTTCTACCTTTCTTATTTTCCTTTTCAGTACACATATTAGATCAGTTGCCACACCCAACAAACACCCAATGCCTTCTTTTATTTTCAATCACGTACACATAAACATGTAGTACATCACACGCATACAACCACACATGTGATACCACACAATGCATACACCTACACCTAATGTACAACACAATACATATACGTACAAAAATTACAACACAATGAATACAAAAGTCATGATACAACGACTACACAATACAAGTAGCACAGTACCACATGTACACAACACAACATGTACAACATGTGCACAATACCACATGTACACTATGTACACAACACCATGTGTACAAGATGTATAGAGCACCACACGTATACATCACCACATGTACATTGTACCACCTGAACAACATGTACACAACACAACATGTACATAACACCGCTTGCACAACATGTACAAAACACCACATGTACAGAACACCACCTGCATAACATCTACACAACACCACATGCATAGAACACCACATGTACAAAACATACATATCACCACATATACAACATGTACACAACACTACATGTACAACATGTACACAATACCATATATACACAACACCATATGTAAAACATGTACACGACACCATATGTGCACAACACTGCATTTAAATCATGTACACAACACCATCTGTACACACCACCACATACATGTCATGTACACAACACCACTTATACGACATGTACACAACATATATACATAACACCGCATATACAACATATACACAACTATAATATTGCACATACATAGACCGCAATGTCCTTACCAAAAAATCTTTCCTTTAGTGTCTTTCCAATATCCATGCTTTTCCCAACATGCTACATATCACACTGCTTTCATTCAGCTGATGTATCCCTCAACATAGTTTGTCCATAACATAAACATATGAATACTATAAACACACAATATCAATTCATATCTGCATTATCCTGACATCATAGATTTTCCAAGGCTACTCTTCTACTTGATTCCTCATAAACCGTGAACCTCTTCTTTCCAATCACCTGAATAAGCAATCGTTCCTCCAAAAACATGATCCCTGACAATCCTGTTAGACAACGACATACATACATATAAAAATTAGTATAAAACAATCATGATCCTTGACGACTCTGTTTGACAATGACATACATACATACATATATACACATAAACATTAACATAAATCAATTATGATCGCGACGATCCTATCATACAAGGACATACATATATACATACACACATATAAACATTAGCATAAAATAATCACGATCATGACATACATATTGTAATGCCATGTAATAATAATAATAAAATAAATAAAATAATATGATATTAATATATAAGTAAATAAATAATAAACAAAAAGGAAAAGATAATAATAGTAAATAAATAATAAATAATAAAGAAAATATAATAATAGTAAATAATTAATAAATAATGAAGATAATATAATAATAGTAAATAAATAAAATAGTAAATAATAAGTTAGAGTTCTAAATAAATGCATATAAAGATAACTATAAATATAGTAAAAATAAGTAAAGTTAACAAAAAGCTAAAAAAAGAATAAAATAAGAAAAAGTTAAATTAAAATAAATATCGTATTAAGTAAAACTTAAAATAAAGAAATAAAGTTGGCATGTTGACACATAGAATGTGTGCATGCGGATCGTTTTCCATCTTTGGAACTGTTTGGTCTACTTAATGGACGATGAGGAGGGTGAGATCATTCATTCCTTTGGAAGGAAAGCATTGTGAGACAAAGGACTCCCTAGAAGTAGTACGTTGATTAAGGGCTCGGGGGTGGCCAACTGTAAAAAGATTATGTGCAGCTGAGCCTACGGTTTGGTGGAGAGTCGTCCCCAAAAAATTTGTTGCGGTTAGTAGAGTTCAAATAGCATTCAACTCCAAAATCACAAGTATGGAATATCGTCGATACATGTAAGTTGGCTCTGCTCGTGTTTTTCGAAAATTTTATGATAAATAGTTGAATAATTGTGTGTTGATTATTAATCACTTAAATTAATGTAATTAGTCGTTTCTCTTCTTTTTGTATCATTATCTTGCAAGAATATTGTGACTATGAATTTACTCTGCAACTTTATTTAGTTCACACCCATATTTTAAAGACATAAATTTCTCTTATCTCACACTTTATATATATAATATAATACAAAAAAACTTACTAACTACAACATCTATTATATTGATTGTTTAAAATATAATTCAAAACCTATACATATTTATAACATTATCTTATTATATGTTTTATATATTACAACCCATAATATGCCAACTATTTGATGCTACAACCTAATGTATATGTCACATATTTCCACAATAATATATTGAATAAATGAACTTTAGTTTTGACAATACGATACAAGCTCATCCTCACATATTTCCATATACTCTTTTAATTATTTTTTCTCACAAAAAATTGTAATTTTCATTATGATAAAAGATGAAAATTATATGGTGTATGGTTCATATAACATTATACAAATATAAACTAACATCCGAATCAATATCATCATCCTAGCATATAGCAAAAAATATATACATCATCAACAAATTCTAGTAATGGTAACCTAGAACATGGCCACTGATATGATAACAAAAATGAATATAAAAAACTGAGTCAAAGTGGTACAAAAATGCTATACTCCTTTAATTATAATAATTAAAGATAAAATATTATATTTGAAATTGTGTAACCTTATATTTGTATATCTCGCAAAATACAACACCATATGTCTTCAATATCCTACACAGCATAGTTCATCTTATATCTTTTAAAAATTTAAATATTTTCATAAAAAGTTCAAGTCTTGGCATATATATATATATATATATAATTTTTTTTTCTTTTTCCAATAAAATATTGGAAATTTTGTACTTTTCACTACCTCACTAACGACGGAAGACAACATGATAGTGTTTTGCTTCTCTTAATAATTTTTCCTCAACTTAATAAAATTGTTATTTCCGTTTTTTCTTTTGTTTAGAAGACAAGTTTTATCACAAGATGGACTTCATTCCTCCATTCATCTCTATTCAGAGTTAGAGTTTTCTTCTCTTAATACTTTTTCCTCAACTTAATAAAAATGATATTTCCGTTTTTTGTTTGGTTTATTTTATGTTATTTTATTATTATTAGATTTTTATCACTAAGATATTGTGACTCCTATTCAAGCAATCATCTCTTCGATCCAGGACAATTTCTCATTAAAAAAAATTAAACGAAAATATCTCAACGAATGTGACCAGCCAACGAAGCAAATCCCTTCATCTTTACGTCTTGCTTGTCGGTTGTTTGACAACCTTGAGCTTATGATTGTGTTTTTGATAGGCACAATCATTTCAAATCAATGTTGGGTCTCTAGTATGGAACATTAACCCATATTTACTGTATTTGCCTTATTATTATTTTTAAACCACCATGACATTAAGAAGGGAATACTTCAAAACTATTGTACCTGCCTTGAAACTGCATAGAAAATTATACATCTATTCTCCTTATTGAAATATGGGAAATCACTTCTATAATTGTGGGGATTACCAAGTAGTTTCAAGTTCTTTCTCTTTCTATTGCAAACAACATGATCGAACATATTATGGTCGAGTAATGGCTTCTAATTTGGATTAAATATGGCACATGAGCTGAAAAATGCAACTGGCTTCCTAGGAATAGAAGGAAAGGCACTTATTAGGTGGAATTTAAGGATGAATGTCTAAACATTATCTCGTAAGTGTTATGGAAAGATAAGAATGAAATCAACTGTTAATTTATATAAGTTGGTATGCACTTTTCATTGTTGATTTTTTTATAAGTAAATCAAGGGAAATATTTAAAACTATAAAAGCTTGTTATGTTTTAAAAAATATTTTTATAATTAATCCAAATTATTTAATTAAATCAATTATCAGGAAAAATTATTCTCTATCAACAAATTCATTTATTGAGTCATTATAGTGGGTACGAATCCAACGAACGCCATCAAAATAACATGGGCATGCTTAGGCCTATAACTCATCCTATTATGTATTTCATGACATTTGTCAAATTGACGACATCTTGTTCACAAAACCCCACAAGCCTAATGTTAAAACTAACTTTAAGCTTGACATTGAAGTGATAACCCCTAGGAAATCAAGTCCAACTCAGCTCTTGACTTCATTTTTGGCCACATCAACCACCTTGCCTTCTCCACACTATACCTCCAAAATATATCCTTTGTTGACCTGGATTTATGCCGCCTTGACCTACAAGTTGAACTGGTGGTCGTTAGCCATGGCGAAGGATAATTCTAGGCTCTAGGTACAAATTTTATGTAATAAAGTTAAATTTGGTGCTTGCAAATGGACTGAACGACATTGCATTTTATGGCTTAAAAGGAGTCTTTACTCACCCTTTCCTCTATTTTTACGGGGTTCGAATAAATGTTGTGTGTGTGTGAATAATACATTTGGGATTAGTATTATGCCCTCAACACAAATATGGGGTTATGGCTCTTCCATGTTAACATAGCCAAGGGCAAGGAAGTGGCTGATACTGCCATGGCCTTATTGCTTAGACTGATCCAACACATGCACTTGTTGTCGAAATAGGGCTTTTCTAGCTCCAGTTGGATCGGGTTTCCCCAACCTCTTTGCCGAGGAATGCGCTGCTACCATGGTCTCATGTTGGAAAGGTAAGTGCGAGGGGAAAAATTTCGATAGAGTTTTCCTCAATAAGAGATGAATGACGATCTTCAGTGCTTGATCTCCAGAATAGATTATGATTTTTTTTTTTTTTAATTTCATTAAATAACACTTTTTGTAACTCTCACTTTACTTTTGCTTAACTTTCACTTACATTCTAGGTGAAAATGAAAGTAAATGACGCGAAGTAAGGGTGGAAAATTATTAAGAAGTACCAAATTTTTGGTGAAGCAAAATTCACGACAACGTCATAGGGATTGATCGATCCGACGAAGATTTGAGATCGTCGAGTATGTGCAGCTGCGCGTCACGGTGAAAGCATAGAACATCCGTCACACCGAACTTGCCATAAAAATAACATCTCATTTTAGAATGCGAGGCCTTAAAAGATAACGAGGAAACTTATGAAGATATTTTGGCAACTATCTTTTGGGATAATTTATTCCGTAAGGGGTTTGTGAAGAACTTGGGAGAGTTGTTTGTGAGGCTTCACAAGAAAAGTGCTGAATACAAGAATCAAATGGCAAAGAAATATGTCCTATAGACTATCTTTAGCCTCGTGGATGTTAAATTTTTCTTTCTTTCTTTCATATCCATTGGCTAATGTTCTAATGGATTCTATGAGATATCCTATCTTGTTGAGAATATTCATATTTTGCTAATTTGTTTTGGAATAACCATTAGGGGTTAAGCGCTTCCCCTTAAGAATTCTCAATAATGGAACCACAGAGTCTCGCACCTGAAGCGGGAATATTTTATTAAAAAAGGATTAATAATATATTTACAGTAATTATGAGAAGTATTTTCTCAAACATTTTTTTTTCTCTCTTGTTTTGTTATAAAATGAAGTTTAAGAAATAACATAACCAATACTGTTACAGTCATGGAAGGGAAATTTCAAAAACTAGAATATGGATTGATTTTAACTTCACCACAAACAAAATTATGGATAAATCTAACAAAGATTGTTTTTTCCTTGAACATTTACCTAAAGGTCACATAGAGTGAAAACTCGTTCTGATACCATACGTAACAACCCGAAATTAAAATATACAACTATTTACATCAATTTATGCGATTAATAATCAACACACAACTATTCAACTATTTAACATAGATTTTTCGAAAAACACGAGCATGGACTACTTACCTATATCGACGATATTCCTTACTTGTGATTTTGGAGTTGAATGCTATTTGAATTCCCTAATCGCAACAATTTTTTTTGGGATGACTCTCCACCTAATCGTAAGCTCAACTGCACATAATATTTCTACAACTGGCCACCTCAAGCCCTTAATCAAAGTACTACTGGTAGGGAAACCTTTGTCTCACAACACTTTCCTTCCAAAGGAATGAATGATCTCATTCTCATCATCGTCCATTAGATAGACCAAACGGTTCCAAAGATGGAAAGAGATCCGAATGCACACATTCCATGTGTCAACAAGCCAACTTTATTTCTTTATTTTAAGTTTTACTTAATACAATATTTCTCTTAATTTAACTCTCTCTCATTTTATGTCTTTTTAAATTTTTTTTGTTAACTTTATGTATTTTTACTATTTTTATAGTTATATTTATATGTATTTATTTTGAACTCTATTTTATTTTTTACTATATTTATATTCTCTTCATTCTTTATTATATATTTACTATTATTATTTATTATTTATTCTTTGTCATTGATTTACTATTATTATATTTTATTTAGTGTTTATTATTTATTTACTTATATATTAATGTTATATTATTTTATTTATTATTATGGGGTATTACAATTACCAAATATCATAAGGTCAAGGTTAAGAGAACTCCATTTATCCGTGCACAACATGCAAAACATTGAGAACAAAAATTCCCATCGTAACCGAGACATTTGACGCCTCAAATCCATTTACTTAATTTTCTTGTTACCTTTCTCATGACCGTCCTGCCATTGTCCATTTATCCCAATGGACCCAACCGGTCCAACTAGCTATCATATTCTTACCTTCAATTGTCCTTTACATGCATCAGGCTTCATCTCGTTCTTACATTACATGTTGGTTTTCATTCAACTCTCCTCGAGCAACATTAATTTTCCTCTTGCCCCAACCAATTCCCAAGGCCATGAAAACATAAAAGGCAAGAACAACATGCAATCAAGAAGAAAACCATGAAAAACCAATGACAATAAGGCACCACAACATGGCCATGCACTAGAGACAAACAAAATTGAAAATCAAGTGCAAACAAATAAAAAACCACCGAAGTCCCAAAACTAGAAACAAACACCATGACTCAACCCCATGGCTTCCAAGTGCTTCCAAGCGAAAGCTCAACCCAAGCCTTCTTCAATATTTCATGGAAAACTTTTTTCCCATGCAATCCTTTGCATCATAGTGCCATAAACACACAACTGTCAGTGCATAAATAAACATAACAATATACCGATTACCTTACCTTGTTGTACCCAACATGCTAACCTATAACTGAACATGTACATATATCATCTCTCAAGGGACTCCAATTCGTTGATGAATCCAACCATAACTAGAAATCAAGTGTTATACCTGTAAAATACATGTTCATGAATATAACACATATCTGCATAGTGTTTAACATGTTGAGATTGCAACAAGATGATGAGCTTAGTGGAAAGGAGTTGCCTTCACTAAGTGGGCCCGCAGGGTATTTTTGGCGCAAAGTCTATTTTTAGACTATGTCTATTTTTAGACATATGGATCATGTTCTATGAGTTGCAGGATGCTATTTGTGGATGGTTGGTCGAGTCGGAAAAAATAGATGGACTTCTATTTTTAGACATACTGGGCAGAATCTATTTTTAGATTGCCAGTCTAAAAATAGATATGTCGAATATTATTAGCTCTTAATAATATTTGGACTCTAAATATTATCTTATCCTCTTGGAGCACTTCAGTTGAGTGCACAGAAGTGGCACATGCAGCTAACAGAAGGAATTACGCTATTCCTAGGGTTTAGTGGAGCTATTGCATGTTGACTTCAGTTAGAACTCATGTGACAGAGTTTGGTGGAGTTGATTGAGGAAGTTAGTGGAGTTGTATTCAGTTTAACTCTGTTAAACATAGTTGAGCTAGTTGTATCTAGTCTAACTGATTGATACACTAGTGAGAGTGGTGTGAATTAATTATTAATTAATTCACTAATTATAAACTCATTAATCAACTAAAGAATACATCAGTTAACTTCAGTGCATGGACACTTTCAGTGGAGACCAGTGAAGAGGTAGGTGAAAGAGCAAGTGTGACTATCAGTTGTGAATATACTGGTGCATGAAATTTTCACACACATTGATGGAGATGCCAATGAGGATTGCGCAGTACATACCAGAGGGATTTTAACTCATGATGTGCAATTATTCATCTTGGATTGCGCAGTAGAGGCAGGCTAACAGGTGGAGCAGATTGGAGCATGTGTTTTGTATGATCTGAGCTTGTGTAGTGTGTAACAATTGGAGATTGTACTGAGAGCTTGTGAGGAGTTTGCACAATGATTGTTACATGATCTCTATCATTATAATATACATATAGTTGGGGGTTTTCAGCTTTAAGCTTTCCCATAAATACTGTGTTTATATGTGTGATTGTTTATGGTTTTAATGTGCGCATTCGATTGTTTAATTTCCGCAAATTGATGATCAATAGTAGAAGAGGTTATGTATTATGCATGAAGCTAAAATAGTGTGTGATCAGGATAATATCAGTGAATAATTTAACAGTTATTCAAATTTCTACATGGTATCAAAGCGATATTGATCATTGGAGCAATTACAAAACATTGAAGCGGTTGAGTTTTGTGCTGGTGGAATTCGAATTTGCAGTAGTGTTTTCCTGGTGTCGAAGTTGAGATGTCTTTCAACGGATTGCGATTGGAGTATGCCCTTGAGTGCAGCTCGAATTATATTGCATGGAAGGACAGGATGGAGGCGGCATTAGATGACAATGGGTTGAAGGAGTTCATAGATGCTGAAGTCCCAAAGCCTACTTCTAGCGATGTTGCCATAATTGAGGCTTGGCAAAAGAAGACAACAAAGTGTCGAAGGATTCTGTTGGAGGGCGTGAAGGATCACATAGTGTCCAGCCTGCATGGTAAGGCTTCTCCATTCTTGATGTGGAAAGCCTTGATATATTTATTCCAAAGCAAGAGCAACCAGAGGAAGTTGGCGCTCAAGGATAAACTCATAAACATAAAGATGGAGAAAGGCGAAAGTATGCCCAAGTACCTCACGAAGTTAATCCAATGCAGGGATGAGCTGGGAAGTGTGGGGGTGACTGTAGATGATGAGGACTTGGTGAGCTTGGCTCTCCTTGGGCTTCCGAAGAGTTGGCACTCCTATCAGGACTCTGTCAATGGTCGGGAGAAATTGCCAGGATGGGAGTGACTTTGGTCGGATCTTGTGCAAGAGGAGATAAGGCGGAGTACCAGGGACAGATCTTCGTCAAGGAACTTTGATGAAGAGAATTGCGCTTTGGCTTCCAAAGCAAAGAAGGGAAGAGCAAGAAAGCTTCTCATTCCGGTGCGAAAGGCAAGAAGCAGGACATGTCCAAGGTGAAGTGCTTTCACTGTCACCAACACGAACATTATGCCACAAATTGTCCGCAGAAGAAGAAAAAACAAGTAGAGTGCTTGCAGAGAGAGAAGGAGAGTATAGCCTCGCAGTTTGAGCTGGATTTTTCACTGATCGCATGCTTGGTCTCAAGTGTGATGGGCTCAGTGTGGTTTCTGGACAGTGGTGCGTCTTTTCACATGACGGGAGATCGAGATTTGTTTACTGATCTTGATGAGAAAGATCTTGGAGTGCACATCGAGATGGGAGATGATGGTAGATACGGTGCGACCGATATCGGTACCATTTCCTTTAAGAGGGAGTCTAATAAACCCTTCGTATTGAAGGAAATGATGCATCTTCCAAGATTGAAGAAGAATCTTATCTCCGTGGCGATGTTAGAAGACAAGGGATATGATGTTGTCTTTCACGAGGGAAAGGCTTTCCTGCGTAGTAAGGCAACTGGTGAGACCCGGAGGATAGGGGTTTGTGTTAATAACCTTTATCAATTGTAGGTAGATGGCTGCGCAGCAATGGTAGGCAAAAGGCAGAAGGAGTGGTGAGCCAGGATGATGGCGAGTTGTGGCACCGGAGATTGGGCCACCTTCACCATGGAGCTTTGAAGATACTGCAGCATATTTCTACTGGGCTTCCTAAAGGCACTCTTGCGTAGTTAGATCAGTGCAAGGGGTGTACCTTGGGAAAATTTGTGAAAGACACCTTTCACAAGAAGGATATTCGCGCCATGACGATCCTTGAGAGAATTCACACAGATGTGTGTGGACCTTTCTCAGTAGATTCGACAGCAAATCATAGGTATTATGTGATATTTTTTGATGATTTTTCTCAGAAGTGCTGGATCTTCTTCATGCAGAAGAAGAGCGAGACATACTCAAAGTTCTATGAGTTCAAGGCGCTGGTTGAGAAGGAATCGGGGAAGCATGTGAAGGCTCTTAGGAGCGGCAATGGTGGTGAATTCATCTCTGCTGAATTCAAGGACTTTTGCAGCGCAGAAGGAATTCGGAGAGAGCTCATAGCACCTCATAACCCACAGCAGAATGGGGTTGCTAAGCGGAAGAACAGAACGATCGTGGGTGCTGCACGGGCGATGTTGCATGATCAGGGCCTACCCTTTCACTTGTGGGTGGAGGCATGCAATATTGCAGTATATGTGCAGAACCGTTGTCCTCAAAGGATACTTGGCATGAGTACACCCGAGGAGGCGTTTTCTGGTAAGAAGCTTGATATTTCCCACTTGAGGATTTTTAGTTCACCTGTTTACATTCATGTGTGAAGGATGCCAGGAAGAAGCTAGAGCCGACTATGTAAGTTGGGATATTTTTGGGGTACACTGATACACCCCACAACTATCGTGTGTATTTTCCAGACAGTCGCAAGACTGTTGTGCGACGAGATATAAAATTTCATGAGGAGAAAGCCATGAAGTGTTCGCTTGAGAGGGAGCTACACTTGCATGCAGATGAGGAGCTATTAGTTCCTAAGGATGAGTCTCGGGATGTGGATCAGCCACAAGATGAGGTTCATGGAGTGGAAGAGACCACTTAGGTAGCGCCAACCATCAGAGGGCGGAAGCGCACTACAGAAGCTGAGCGACTGGCTCAAGATGCAGAGAGGGTTGTAGGAGCACCTACATCCACCAGCCAGCGGACGAGAGACAATCCCACTTGATCGATACAAACGGATACATGGCTCTTGTGAGCAAGTGTATCATGACAGAGCCATCCTCTTTCGAGGAAGCTGTGGAGGATCCCGCATGGGTAGATGCCATGGTGGAAGAGTATGATTCGATTGTCAGAAACAGTGCATGGGAGATTGTCCCGAGACCAGAGGGGAAATCGGTGGTGGGTTCAAGATGGATCTACAAAGTGAAGAAGGCAGCTGACGAGAGTGTGGAGAAGTACAAGGCAAGATTTCGAAGGTTTCGAGATTTCGACGGCGAGTCGCATGTGTGCGGAGCTCGAAGGCGGTTTAATGCACTAAGAACAAGCACCTCGTGCTTGGTACACACGGATAGACAGTTATTTCACCGGACTTGGATTCTCCAAGAGTGAGGCAGATCCTAACCTATACCAGATTGTGGTGGACTGTTTGTTTCTCAGGGTAAGTATGCTCGGGAGATATTGGAGAAGTTCAACATGCATGGCTGCAACCCTGTTGATACTCCTCTTCTTGGTGGATGGAGGAAGGAGGATGCTACTTCAACGGAGGTAGTGGATGCCACTGTTTATCGACAGTTGGTGGGGTTGCTTATGTATCTGGTCAATACACGACCCGACATATGCTATGTAGTTAACCAACTTTCACAAGCTACGGTTAAGCCTACCAAGCTCTTTTGGAAGGCGGGGAAGCATGTATTGAGATATCTGAGAGGCACATCGGGATATGGATCATGGTACAGACAGGAGGATGAGTTGAGGCAGCATGGCTTCACGGATCGGTATCATCATATCAGAGATTGTGTGCAGTGGAGGATCATGTTACTTTCATACATTCCTACGGAGGATCAGGATGCTGATATCTTGACGAAGGCACTCACCAGGAGAAAATTTGAATACTGCAGGGGCATGATAGGGGTTGCAGATAATCCATATCTTGTTGAGAAGGAGTGTTGAGATTGCAACAAGATGATGAGCTTAGTGGAAAGGAGTCGCCTTCAAAGGCAGAATATTGCTATTCAATTCCGCGGGTGTTTCCGCCATACTTCAACAATGTTTCCTACTGTTCTCCATGCACCCAGCAGAGAGTCAAAGACCAGTGTGGTTGTTCTAACTGATCCAAAAAACCATAAGATAGAACACCAAGCTATCAAATGGGAAGATCTGCAGTTTCCCCAGCACTGGACGGTTCCAAACCCCAGACCACTCTCTGTCCAAAAAATCACCACAGCCAACATCACTGAAGATCAATCTTGTGCTACCTTGTCTTTTCCCAGAAGGTCTACAATAGACAGGAGACGGATTGAAGCCGAATGTAAAAAGTCCTCTCGTTATATTTCTCCCGATTGTACAGATACGGGATGTAGTTCAGTTGTTTCAAATCGTAGTCATGTAGCATTATTTGAGTTTGCACAAATTGTAAATTTTCAGCCAGTTAAAGTTGAGTGCCCCCAATGTAAACAGTCTGTCAACCTGCAAAGCCTGGCCTATGTTGTGCTCCATAAGAACCATAACTCTAGGACCGGTGAAGCACCTCCCAATACTTCTCTTAATCCCTGTCCTAATCCAAAATGCTCTGAAATTCCATTTCCCCATGAGGACGAGCATGTTCTTATGATGCACCTGGTTCCACACCTAGAAGATGAAGATCCAAGGCTCACTGAGCTATTGATGAACCAGAGGCCTGCAAACAGCCCAAGATATGGTTTGGGTTACATTGAACAAGCTGATAGACTAATACCAGAATGCAGATTCAGAGATCTGCCTCCAGGATGCAAAAGACCATCCATTCCTGAGATCCAAAAGTTTTATACTTTGATGGATGGATGTCCTAAGTCACAAATCCCGGCACAATGGATGAAACAAATGTTAAATTGGGATTTGTTCACACATCCACAGATAGATGGTTTTGCAGCTGCTTTTCCAAAAGAAGAAAAGATGAAAATGGCAGCAGAATGGAAAGAATATATGGAGGAAAAGTCTGTTTGGATTTCTTTTTATTCCTGGAAAAAGCAAATGGAAAATGATGTGGTTTTGATGGCAGATGCAGCCACATCCTCTGCACATTCATGGACTGCAACTGATGGCAGTAAAATAGAAACCAGCACTACCTACCCACCTTTTAGAGGTATTGTCTTAGGAGAAGGGTCAAACACAGCTCATGCTAGCCCCTTAGTTCAAAGAGACAATTATTTGACGGGTACTAAAGGTAGAATACAAAAGGTGAGTGAGCAAGTTAATTGGACCAATACTTCACTCACAGGTCAGGAGAAAAATGTTGCAAAAACTGCCCTGGTTAAAGACCAGATTGACTCAGTCCAAGTTTCAGTCAATGATGTACATAGAGTCCTTAATTCTGTACAGTGTGATTTACAGGTAGTTAGAAGTTTTTCTGAAAAATATTTTGATAGATTTAATGATGTTGAAGGTTGTATAGTTGAGCAAGCCATTTCCACAAGGGAAACGGTTTATGATTTGTCAAATAAATTTGATAGAATAAATGTGAAGAAAGCCAGCAAGCCTATTCCAATGTCTTTCATTGCTGGTAAAGGGAAAGGAGTCCTGCCTCATGAGATTGAGAAACCAGTGCCTATTGCAAATCCCGTGTCTCAGTTTCCTCATCTCTTTCCTAAAGAAGTGCCTCTGCTATCCCTGACATCAGAGTCAAAGCCTGAGTCCAAGCCAGAAGAGAGATCTGAGAAGTTAACAATGGCCAATGTCTTAGAAGCCTCAGATTCTGAGAAACATTCTTTCCCAATCTATGAACCTTTAGAACCTCAGTTTACCAGACATGCAGCCCCTGACCTATATGGTGCAGGAAAGGTTCCACCCAGAGAGACATTCCACGAAGGGAGTCATAAGGAGTGGAATATTGATAACATGTCTGCTCATCAAGTCAGACAGATTCTGGATCAGATGATCATTGAGTATAAACTGATGTGTGTTGAAGGGAAGAGTGAGATTGAAGCCTGTAAAACAATCATCCAATGTTTTACTGGTACTCTGGCTAGATGGTGGGAATTAGAATCTTCTCCTGCGTTGATTGAAAAAATGGAGAAAGAGATTCTAAAAGATGAACAGGGTGATATCATGTTTCATCCTGATGGCACTGCACAGTCCAACATGATTGGTGCCCTCACTGCACTAATCCAGGAACATTTCTGTGGAGAAGAATATGCTATCACAGATAAGAATGAGTTGTTGCTGATGAATTTGAAGTGCAACAACATTAATCAATATGAAGATTTCCACAGAGATTGGATATAGCATATATTCTTGGTCAAGGACCCCAAGAATCTATTGTGGAAACAAGTATATCTTGCAGCACTTCCATCCAAGCTAGTTGATATTTTAAAAATGGAAGATGCTTTTCCATTGCCAATGGAAGTCTATGTGTGGGGAGACTTCTATGCAATTATTACTAAATTATTGATTTCTTTGTGTACCAGATCCAAGATGCAGAAGTCTATTGATAAGCTAAATAGACTACCTGGTACAAAATCTTTTTGCAGCAGATATGGCATCACAATGGATGATCCACTGGTTCATAGGAGAAAACACAAGAGGCAAGCAAAGAAGGCTTACAAAAGAAGTAAGTCTACCTATAGACTAAGCTCAAGGAAAAGAAAAGAGCTTTGCAGACCAAAGCAGCATAAGAGACCTAAGGAAAGGAAAGGGTATTCCAGATGGAGACCAAATACCCATTACTACCAGCCGCATGATATTCGGCCCAGGGATGCCAAAGTTCATAAGATGAAAGATGTTGAATGCTGGTTGTGTGGTCAAAAGGGACACACTTCAAATCTATGTCCTACAGCCTTAGAATCCAAACGTGGTTTAGGCAAAAAGTCTGCTCAGCATGCTAAAAATAAACACCAAGCTTCTTCTTCCCAGCCTCAAGTCAATATTAAGAGAGATCCAGATGCCTGTGCATACTGTCATTCTACCTCTCATAGAATTTCAGACTGTCTAGCCTATAGTCAGCGCCATCTCTCTATTCAACAGCATGCCATACAATCTGGTAGCTCCTCATCATCTGATGACTATTCTTCCTCTTCTTCCGAAGACCAGGTCAATATGTATTGTCATTGTTCAGACCCAAATGCCTGTCAATGTGATTCTGATTCTGAGTCTGAATCTTCTTCCTATTCTTCTGCTGTCGAAGACCCTCCTCATGTTCTCATGGCCCAGCTTGATGATGATCTTAAAATCTTCGCCCAAATCCGTGCCATGGACGAAGGAGATCTTAAAAATGCTCTCCTTTCTGCTTATATGAAAAATCTTCCCGGGTCTTCTAGTTCTTCCAGTTCCTCTAAGAAGCCTAATTTTGTTGAAGCTTCTTATGAGCGCAATACCAAAACGTATCTCCAACATAATAGCAAAGCTCGTACACTCACTTTGGGGGAGGTGAGTAGGGAGATACATGATCTCAAAGGTGAAATTTGCAGCATGAAAAATGAGATTTCTGTCTTAAAAGCACAAGAAAACCAGTCTGCTTCTTCATCAGTGCCTCATTCAAAATCTCAAACAAATTATACGCTGCATTCCAGTCCTAACACTGAAGTTCAAGTTGCATCAGGCAAATTTGTTTCTTCAGGCTTCAGTGAAATCGGAGATGCAAGTCCTCGCAGTTCAGTACCAGCAGCACCATGTCCAGGTAAATCTTTGTGTAGCTGGTCATGTTTACAATGTCATTGCCCTAATTGATTCTGGATCTGATATAAATTTGGTTTCCAAACATATCATCCCATCAAGATACTGGACTACATCTGAAAAGGAAGTTATGGGATTAGGAACCAAACAGTTAAAGTTTGAAGTTGCTAAGGCCACTGTCTATTTTGATTCAAAATGTGTCAAGCTTTCCTTTGCAGTCTCAGATATTCCAGTTGACTGTATTTTAGGAAATTTTTTTCTAGCAGCAGTAGAGCCCCATGGGTCATATAGATTTCCTGATGGTTCTGGAGGATATTTTATTACTATTTCTGGTCATAGAATTGAGTTGCCTTATGTATCTAGAACCAGAATGTCACCCATGGTTCAGATTATGAAAGAAAAAGAAAGAAAACTTCAAACAGCTGAAAACATTCTGGTAGAACTCAAAGATCATAAATAAACAATCAAAATTGAGGAACAGCTGAGTTCTCCAGAAATCCAAAAGAAGATTAAAGAAATCCAGAATGAATTTGAAGAGACGTGCTGTTCAGAAGAGCCGAATTCCTTTCGGCATAGAAAACAGCACAGCATTGAGCTACCTTACAAGGAAGGTTACACTGGCAGACCTTGTAAGTCAAGAGCCATTTCCATGTCTGTCGAACACAGACAACACTGCCAGCAGGAGATTGAACAGCTTCTACAAAAGAAGCTCATCAGAGAATCCAGCAGCCCTTGGAACTGTTATGGATTCTATGTCAATAAGAGAAGTGAACAAGTCATAGGAGTCCCAAGACTGGTTATAAATTATAAGCCTCTGAACAATGTGTTAGCAGATGATACGTATCCGATCCCTCACAAGGGAGATCTGATAAGAATGATATCAGGAGCCAAAGTTTTTTCTAAGTTTGATCTAAAATCTGGTTTCTGGCAAGTTGTTGTTGTAGAAGGAGACAGGTGGAAGACTGCATTCAGTGTCCCTCACGGACATTATGAATGGAACGTGATGTCTTTTGGGTTGAAGCATGCACCATCAAAATTCCAGAAGGTAATGGATGCCATCTTTAAACCTTATGATGAATGGTTGCTTGTATATATTGATGATCTGCTGATATTTTCCAAGAATTTGCAAGACCACTTCACACATCTCAAGATCTTTATGAAGCTGGTCAAAAGAAATGGCTTAGTCTTAAGAAAAAAGAAGATGGAGCTCTGTAAGACTAAGATCAAATTTTTGGGACATGAGATTGAAAATGGCCAAATTGCTCTACAAAATCATGCACTGGAGTTTGCAGATAAGTTTCCTGATGTTATATTAGATAAAACCCAGTTGCAGAGGTTTTTGGGTTGTCTCAATTATGTGAGCAATTTCTATCCTGCATGTGCCATTGATAGATCTCTGTTAAATCAGAGATTAAAGAAAAATCCAAAGCCCTGGACTGATAAGCACACACAAGCAGTTAGAGAAATAAAGTCCAAGGTTAAAAATCTCCCTATATTATATGTTGCTGATGATAATGCTTTTAAAATTGTTGAAACAGATGCCAGTAACATCGGTTGGGGAGGTGTACTTAAACAAAAGCCAAAGGAAGGAGATCCAAAAGAACAAGAACGGGTTGTCCAATTTGTTTCAGGAGTATGGAGCAAGGCTGAGTTAAACTATGCTCCTATTGAAAAAGAAGTAAAGGCAGCCTGGAATTGTATAAAGAAGTTTTCAATTCATTTGGCTAACACAAATTTTCTTCTCATAACTGATGCAAAAGCTCTGGAAAAGGTTTTGACAAAGGAAATAAAGAACCCATAAGATGCAAAGTTTGCTAGATGGCAAGCTCTCTTTGCATATTTTACTTTTAAAGTTGAACATATTAAAGGTTCTGATAATTGTATTCCAGATTTCTTAAGCAGGGAATTTATCCAGCATCAAGAACAAATGAATGACCCTGAAGAAGAGCAACTCCATTGTATGGTCATTCTTACAGAATGGAACTAGGCCTACAAAAGAGAAGAACTTAGACACATTGCAGATGATGAACCTTGGCCTATGTATGCAGAAAAATGGAGGCCAACATGGATCCTCCGAAATACCCAAGTGTTGGATGAGAACTTACAAAATCATACAGATCTACAACATTTGGTTCCAGGAAAGAAAGTGTACCCAAAAGGAAATAGGTGGATACATGAGATGATGTATACACATAGCATGGCCGCTTCAGAAGAAGCAGAACGGTCACTTTCCCAAGATTTTTGGGATCTTTCTGTCACATGTATTGGTGGCGGAGACAGAACCAGAGTTTATTACAAATCTTTTGTGATAAATAGATTCAGGAAGATTGGCACATATATTCATGGAAAATTCACTTCATGGCCACATGATGATCCCAAATTATTTTTTCCTGACACTATTTACAATTTTGCAGGTTATGAAAGATTATGGTAGGATCTATTGAATAAAAATGGACCTGAAGAGACCCATTATACTAAATTAAAGTTTGCTCCCACCTGGATCAATTCAAGAGAATCACAAATCCCATGTCTAAGCAATTGGTGGCATCATTATGGGGTCAACCCATACAGTATGGATCCAAACTTCTATGAAACATATTGTAGAAGATTCTGTGATGACTGTCTTATTAAGATTGGTGAATGATTTCATTATCCTTGTAATACAGCTGGAGGAATCGCAGGATTGGAATACAAATTGACAAATCTAATACTGAAGTCATACATGCAGATGCATTATCAATGGCTGGTCATGACTAAGATAAAGCATCAGATAGTGCTCAACAAGCCAATGATTGTCCGACGAATATATACTAAGGCTTGGGATGATGAGTTCTATCACCTGAGATATCCAGACATTAAAATCTTAGATGATCCTGCAGAATCAGCATCAACCAGTACAAGTGGTCCTCGGGAGCCCGACTAAAAAGGTTTTCCCAGTGTACATTTGAAACCTAGTCATGGGTTTATTGTGACGAAGCTTTTCTCTTGGGCTTTTCCTTCGTCCGAAAAGCATCCAATGTCTAAATCAATAAAGTTTGATTCCTCATGGGCCTTTTGTAAGGTATCCACAGTGTATATTCACCCACTTTCACTTTTGTTTGTCGGTAGAACGGATCTCCGTGCAGATGTCACATTATTGTGTTACCCGAAAACAATGATCCTAATGCCAAGTGTCAATAATCCGACGGTTCACAAAAATGTTTGTCCCCCTCTCCATTCTATATAAGGAGCGGTAAGGCTCATTTGCAACCATCGGCATTTGGAGTTTTAAGTCTAGAGTTTTGTGTGTTTAAGAGTCTGAGTTCTGCTCCCTGCTCTGCGTCTGCGCAATCTTTGCGATTTTCTCGCATCACGGAGTTGTTACTCATAGTCCTTAGGAGAACTGAGAAGCCTGCGTGTCTGTTCATGTGACAGGAAAGAACCTAAAGTGGCCAGTTCTTTAGATAGAGTCTATATAATTTCATGTCTGTTTGTTAGAAGCTCTGAGACAGAGTCTGTATATCGGCCAGGAAGCCTCCGGTATCGATCACTCATTCATGAGTATCATAACTCCGGTAAAATCCGTTACATTCCATCTCTGATACAGAGACTCGAATCCATAAAAGTCTGTAATCTGATTGTGAAGCATTCTAATATTAATAAAGAGAGAGATTTCATCTAATTCCGCATTTAAGTACTGTTACTCTGTGTGCAGTGAAAATTGTTGTTAAGATACTTGCATTGCTTGAAATTTCACCGTAAGTTCGCTGGAGTTCGCGAAAAAACTGAGGGACGCCAAGGCTGTTGAAGGCGAGGAAGCCGTGGTTGAAAGGCCGCCGGTGCGTGAAGGTTCGGTAGGTTCGTGCGGGTTCCCTTGATCCGGGTTCACATAAAGCAATGTTCGGAGAAACTTAACAAAAACAAGTACGGTAGTTTACGACGACTGCAAGCAAGCTAGAAATTAGCCTCTTGCTAGAAGTTGGTATCGAGCCAAGTTCGGGAAAAAGGTCAGTCGCAAAAATCCATCTCTCTTTAAAATGGATTCATACATGTCTAAATCGATTTCATACGAGCTCGAAGAGAAAGATCGAGCGAACAAAACCCTCTCGAGAGATATGTTTGCGTCAAGTAGTAGTCGTATGATAAATGAGTCGATCATTTATATGAAGAGAGTCGAACCACAAGCCCATTGGCTTCTTCCCAACATCAAACCTCTTAATTTTATAATGATCTAGAATATAGCACCTAGCGCCACTGAATAACTATTAAGGGAGTACGTTAGCGAGTATTGAAGAGAATAGTGATCGTGTGCGGTTAATCCCTATCCTTAATCCCAAAGAACTCAAGCGAAGCAAAAAACGTTTAATTTTTACGTTTGGGTTGTTTGCGTGTTGGTATTCATGCTTTGGTGCATTCGGGTGTTGATGCATATGTGTTAGCCACGGTTCGATATCTAACACATAACAAATATACGAATTCATTGATTGGAGGAATCGTAGCTCCATTATCTAATGGACCGGTTTGGTTTATTTGCTATCCAAACTTTGATTGCGATCAATGATGAAACATTGTCGAGATATTTTGCAACTTCAAATCCAGACGATGGGATTTGATATGAGAAAGAAGAAGGCAAAATATAGCTATCCGAGTTTCGCGGATGTTTTAAACCATACTTCCCACAATGTTTCCTGGCATCCTCATACTTGTGAGAGAGTCTATAACCGGTGTAGTTGTCTGTGAGATCAAAGAACAGAAAATAGAACATTAGGCCATTAAGTGTGAAGATCATAATTTCCACAACAATGGATGGTTCCAAACCCCGAGACCTCTCTGCATCCCGAAAAATAACTTCGACCAACATCAACGAAATCAATCCTCTGCTACTCTGTCCTTTCCCAAAAGGTCAACCATAGATAGAAGAAGGATTGAAGCCGAATGTAAAAGTCCGATCGATATGTTTCTCCTGGGTGTACGGTGCGGGATGTAGTTCAATTGTTTCAAATTGTAGTGATGTAGCCTTGTTTGATTTGCACAATTGTAAATTTTTCGATCTGTTAAAGTGGAATGCCCCCAATGTAAACAAAGTGTCAACTTGCAAAATTTGGCCTATGTTGTGATCCATAAAAACCATAACCCTAGGGCTGACTTACCTCCTTCTACTTCTCTTAATCCATGTCCTAACCCAAAGTGCTCGGAGAGATCCCATTTCCTCATGAAGACGAGTACGTTCTTATGATGCATCTTGTACCTTATTTACAAAATGAGGATCCTAGAATTTGTGAGATCCTAACAAATCAAAGGCCGCCAAATGGCCCAAGATATGGGTTGGGTTATATTGAACAAGTTGATAAGTTGATACCGGAATGCGGTGCGAGTTACGCACTCCGGATGTAAAAGACCATACGGTGTTCTGAAATTCAAAGTTTTTATCTTTTGTAATGGATGGATGCGAAAATCACAAATCCTGCCTACGTGGATAAACAGAGATGATAAACTGGGATTTGTTTACACATCCACAAGCTGATGGTTTTGCAGCTTCTTTTCCAAAAGAAGAAAAAATGAAGATGGCAGCTGAATGGAAAGAATACATGGAAATAGCTTGTTCTACTATACAACTTTCCACATCATTAAATCTATCAAAAGATTTTTCAGAAAAATGTCTAACTACACGTAAATCCTGTTGTACGAGAATTAAGGACTCTATGTACATCATTCCGAAACTTGGGTACAGATCAAATTGGTCTTTGACCAAGATAGGTCTTTTGCTACATTCTTCTCTAGACTGTGGAGTGCGAGTATTAGTCCAATTAACTTGCTCACTCACCTTTTTGAATTCTACCTTCGGTACCCATCGGGGAACTATCTTTTTTGAACCAAAGGGCTAGCATAAGCGATGTTTGACCCTTCTCCTAAGACGATGCTCTAAATGGTGGATAGGTAGTACTGGTCTCTATCTTACGCCATCGGAGTGGAGTCCATGCATGTGAAGAAGATGTGGTGCATCGGCCATCAATACCACATCATTTTCCATTTTCTTCTTCCGAGAATAGAAAGAAATCCACACACCCTCTTCTTCCATGTATTATTTCCATTCGAGTGCCATCTTCATTTTCTTCTTTTTGGAAAAGCGAGCGCAAAACCATCGACTTGTGGATGTGTAAACAAATCCACATTTATCATATGTTTCATCCATTGAAAGCGAGGATTTGTGATTTTGAAGCATCCATCCATTACGGTATAAAACTTTTGAATTTCGAGACGGATGGTCTTTATCTGGAGGCGATCTGATGCGATACAATATCAACTTATCAACTTGTTCAACCATAACCCAACCCATATCTTCTTTGAGAGGATTTGTTAGGATCTCATTGACCCTGGGATCCTCATTTTCACAAATAGGTACAAGATACATCATAGAACGTGCTCGTCTTCATGAGGAAATAAGTAACACTTTGGAGTTAGGACATGGATAAGAAGAGTAGAGGAGGTGCTCTCCGTCCCTAGGGTGCAGGTTTTATGGATCACGGCATAAACCAAATTTTGCAAGTTGTACCCCTGACAAGGCTACATCACCCTAATTTGAAACAATTGAACTTATCCGTGTCTGTCCGGCGGACGCTGCCTCAGCCAGACTACATTCGGCTTCAATCTGGTCTATCCTATGGTTGACCTTCTAGAAAGGACGAGTATCGAGAGGATGATTCACCGATGATATTGAAACAGTTATTTTTGGACGGAGAAGAACAAATCTACGTGTTGTGGAGTGCAGTCTTCAACTTAATGACGTGTTCTGTTTTTGCAGTTTCTTGTCGAGATTTAACTACCTTGGTGCAAACTCTGGCAGGTACATGGAAAACGGCGAAAACATTGTGGAAGCAATACCGAAACATTCGCGAAGCTGGATGTATTTTGCCTCTTCTTTCTCATATCAAATCCCATTGTGCAGATTTGAAAGTTGCAAATATACGACAATGTTTCATTGGCTACTGAAGTTTGAAAAAAGTTGGATAGCGATCAAACCAAAGCTGGTCAGTAAGA
Source organism: Pinus albicaulis (assembly GCA_034641835.2). Lineage (NCBI taxonomy): Eukaryota > Viridiplantae > Streptophyta > Pinopsida > Pinales > Pinaceae > Pinus > Pinus albicaulis. The sequence goes on from CM076572.1 coordinate 550,819,019, forward strand.
TAATGGAATACTGATTCCTCAATCAGCTAGTGCATTGTATTTGTTATGTGTTAGATCTCCCGGCCGTGAAATATATACATGCATCCGTTGCCGCATGCACAAGTGAATACCTAGAAAGCTGCCTCCGGGGATGTAAAAGTCCATGCGTTCACCCAAAGTTGGTTTATACGTAATGGATGGATGCCCAAATCCACAAATCCGCTGCTCAATGGATGAAACGGATGATGGCGGGATTTGTTTACACATCCACAAGGCGATGGTTTTGCGAAATTTGCTTTTCGAAAGAAGAAAAAATGAAGATGGCAGCTGAATGGAAAGAATACATGGAAGAAAAGGGTGTGTGGATTTCTTTCCTATTCACGGAAGAAAGAAAATGGAAAATGATGTGGTATTGATGGTTGATGCGTATCTTCTTCACATGCATGGAGTTTGCACACGATGGCGATAGATAGAACCCGATTACTACTATCCACCATTTGGGAGTATCGTCTTAGGAGAAGGGTCAAACAGGTTTGCTTATGCTAGCCCTTTGGTTCAAAAAGATAGTTCCTTGATGGATAGGTAGAATTCAAAATGTGAGTGAGCAAGTTAATTGGACTAATACGCACTCACGAGGTCTAGAGAAGAATGTAAGCAAAGGCATAACGGCCAAAGACCAATTTGATTCGGTCAAGTTTCGGTGAATGATGTATAAGTCCTTAATTAAATAGGTGTGATTTACATGTAGTTAGACATTTTTTTACGAAAAATATTTTGATGGTTAATGATGTGGAAAGTTGTATAGTAGAACAAGCTATTCCCTGAGAAACGATATGACTTGTCAAATAAATTCGACGAGAATAAATGCGAAGAAAACTTGACAAGCCTATCCACGCTTTCTTTCATCACCAAAGGAAAGAGAGTATTTTGCCACATGAGATAGAAAAACCTATGCCGAGTTTCGATCCTATCTCAAAGTTTCCTCATCTCTTTCCAGTGCCTCAACTATCCACGACATCGAGTCAAAACCTAAGCCTAAACTTTCGAAGAGAACTGCGAGAAGCTAATAATAGCCGCCGGTCCTTGAAGCCTCATAATCTGAAAAACATTCTTTCCCTATCTATGAACCTCTTGAGCCTAAGTTTACCGGACATGCGACTCCGGCCTTTATGGTGCGGAAAAGTTCCCTCGGAAGGAGACATTCCATGAAGGGAGCCATAAGGAGTGGAATATTGATAACATGTACGCTCACCGGATGGAGACAAATTCTTGATCGGATGATTATTGAATATAAAGCGATGTGTGTTGAAGGGGAAGAGTTAAATTAGGCTTGTAAAACACTCATTCGGTGTTTTACGTTGCCTGGCCGAGTGGTGGGAATTAGAATCCTCTCCCGTGATTGATTGAAAAAATGGAGAAGGAGATTACGAGAAAGATGAACGAGGGGTGATATCATGTTGTTCAACCACGATGGCACAACACAAACGAAACACGATTGGTGCCTTGGTAACACTAATCCAAGAACATTTACGTGGGCAGGAGTATCTTACATCCTGGAGACAAGAATGAATTGTTGCGATGAATCTAAATGCAATAACATAAATCGATCGAAGAATTTCCACCCAGGATTGGATACGAGAGAATATTCTTGGTTAAGGATCTAAAGAATCTCTTGTGAAATAGAAGTTTATCTTCATGACACTTCCATCAAAATTGCTAGACATTTTGAATATGGAAGAAGCTTTTCCTTTTTCAATGGAAGTTTATGTTTGGGGAGACTTCTATGCAATTATTACACTAAAGTTTTAATTCTCGTGTACCGGATCAAGATGCGAGAAGTCCATTGATAAGTTGAACGGTTTCTGGTACAAAATCATTTTGCGGCAAGTATGGCATCACAGTGGATGATCCTCTGGTTCATCGAAGAAGGCTTATAAGAGAGGCAAGCTAAAAGGCTTACAAGTAAGTCTACCTACGAATAAGCTCTAAAGAAGAGAGCTTCGCGACCCAAAAGAACAAAGAAGACCTAAGGCCAAAAAAGGGTATTATCGATGGAAACCTAGCTACCCATTATTATCGGCCTCATGATATTCGACCCGGAGATGCTAAGTTACATAAGCTAAAAGAAATTGAGTGTTGGTTGTGTGGTGAAAAGGGACATACTTCAAATCTGTGTCCTACGACCTTAGAGTCTAGCGAGGTTTTAGGTAAAGTGCGCTAAATATGCTAAAAATAAACGGTACTCTACCTCTCGACCTCACGATAATGTCAAAAAGGAGGATGCTGTGCATATTGTCATTCTACTTCTCATCGTATTTACGTATCCATCATATGCCCGATTAATAAGCTGTCTATCAACGACATGCCATCCAATCTTGATCCTTCTTCCTACGTGGCCTTCTTCCTCCTCTTCAGAAAGAACAATTCAATATGCATTGTCGGTGTTCGGACCCGGATACTGTCAATGTTCGATTCGAGTCGATACTGATTCCTTTTCTTCTACGTGAAGATCCACCCCATGTCCTCATGACCCGGCTTGATGATGATCTCAAAATATTTGCACGGTCAGGTGCCATGGAGGAAGGTGACCTAAGAAATTTGCTCTTATACGCCCCTATATGAAAAATTTGCAGGTTCTTCTTCTAGTTCTTCCAAGAAGCCTAACTGTTGAAGCTTCTTGTAAGAAGAATACCAAAACGTATCTCCAACATAATAGCAAAGCTCGTGCACTCACTTTGGGGGAGGTGAGTAGGGAGATACATGACCTCAAGCGAAATTCACGACATGAAAAATGAAATTTACGATGCAGCTACAAGCACAACGATTACGCATCATCATGCGTACTTTTGTTTCGGAGAAAACGGTTAACAAATTATGCAGTTTGCATTCCGGTCTAACACGAAGTCAATTTGCGACGGGCAAATTTGATCCCTCGATAGGTTTCGGTGAAATCGGGGATATGCAAGTCCTCGCGGTACAATACCGGCAACACCATGTTCGGGTAAATCTCTGTATGTTGGTCATGTTTACAATGTCATTGCCTTAATAGACTGCGGATCTGATATTAATCTTGTCTCTAAGCATATAATCCCATCCGGATATTGGACGGCTAAGAAGGAAGTTATGGGATTAGGGACAAAACAATTAAAGTTTGAAGTTGCTAAAGCTACTGTATGCTTTGATTCAAAATGTGTCAAACTTTCTTTTTGCGATCTCGACATTCCGGTAGGCGTATTTTAGGAAATGTTTTCCTAGCGGTAGAGCCCCATGGGTCATGCAGTTTTCACGATAAATCCGCGGGATATTTTATTACGTTTGGACGAAAAGGAATTGAATTGCCATTTGTATCAGAGAACCGAATATCTACATGGTCCAAATCATGAAAGAGAAAGAGAAAAGGCTTCAAAAAGCTAAGAAAAATGGTTGAACTCCCATGGTTATCAATCCCATGGTTATCTCGTGGTGGCATCATTATGGACCGGCCCTTTCGGTATGGATCCAAATTTTATGAGACATATTGTAGGAATTACGTGATGACTATACGATTCAAATTGGTGAATGTTTTCACTATCCTTACAGCAACACGGTGACGATACAGGATTAGAATATAAATTGACAAATCCATGCGGGAAGTCGTATATCACCCAGATGCATTATCGAGTGGTAGTCATGACAAAGATAAAGCATCAAATAGTGCTCAACAAGCCTATGATTGTTCGTAGAATTTACACTAAGGCTTGGGATGATGAGTTCCTATCACCTCGAGATGCCGGGCATCACAATTTTGGATGACCCTGCCGGCATCTACCGGTACAAGTGGTCCACGGGAGCCCCACTCATAACAAGGTTTCCACTGTGTAGATAATGATACCTAGTCACGGGTCTATAGTGACAAAGCTTTTCTCATGGGCTTTTCCTTTGTCGAAAAGCATCCTTCGTGTAAATCAATAAAGTTTGATTCCTCGTGGGCCTTGTAAGGTATCCACGGTGTATATCCACCCACTATCGGTATAGTTTGTCGGCTAATCGGATCTCCGTGCGGACGTCACGTTTAGTGTTACCCGAAAACGATGATACGTGCCAAGTGTCAATAATCCGACGGTTCACGAAAATGCTTGTCCCCTCTCATTCCTATAAAAGGAGAGGTAAGGCTCATTTGCAGCCATCGGCATTTGGAGTTTTGAGTCTAGAGTCTTGTCGCGTTACAGAGTCAGGAGTTACTTGCTCGTGCTGCGCGTACGCGCAATCTTTGCGATACGCACTCGCATCACGGAGCTTTAACTCACGGTCCTTAGGTGAGCGGGAAACTGCGGGTGTATGTGCTCGGCATACATCGAGAACCTAAAGTGGCCGATTCATTAGTTATCGGTACGTATATTTATGTGTGTGTACTAAAGCTGCGAGACGGAGTCATAAATCGGCCGAGGAAGCCTCCGTGCTGATCACTCATTCGTGAGTATCATAAGTCGGTAAAAGCCATTACGATCCATCTCGATACGAGAGAATTGATTCCATAAGTACGCTGTCTGATTGTGAAGCATTCGTGCTTTATTAATAAAAGAGATTTTTGCCTATTAATTCCGCATTTTGAAATCTCTTGTTACTCTGTGTGCATTTTATTCTTGTTAAGATACTTGCATTGCTTGAAAGTTCGCCGTAAGTTCGCGAAAAAAGGCGAGGACGCCAAGGCCTTGTGAGGCGAGGAAGCCGTGTTGAAAGGCCACGAGTGTGTGAGTTCGATGAAGTTCGTAGGTTCACGGTCGGGTTCACATAAAGCAATGTTCGAGCTTAACAAAAACAAGTCTGTTGGTTTACGACGGCAAACAAGCTAAGTAATACTCTGCTTCAAGTTGGTATCGAGAACCAAGTTCGGGAAAAGGTCGGTGCCAAAATCCCATCTCTCTTTAAAATGGATTCATCTATGTCTAAATCGAGTTTCATACGGAGAGCTCGAAGAAAGATCGAAGCCGAGAACAAAACCCTCTCGAATGTTTACGTCAAGTAGTAGTCGTGTGATAAATGAGTCAGATCATTTATGAAGAGGTCGAACCACAAGCCGTTGGGTTCTTCCCAACATCAAAGCCTACGAAGTTTATAATGATCTAGGAATATAGCACCTAAAAGTGCCACTAGAATAACTATTAAAGAGTCTGTTAGCGATGATGAAGAGAATAGTGATCGTGTCTTGATTAATCCCTATCATATCCCAAAGAACTCTGTCGAAGCAAAAAAAGCTTGGAACACAATTTTACATTTGGGTTGTTTTGCGTGTTGGTATTCATGCTTTGGTGCATTCGGGTGGACACGCATCTTGGATGCAGTACACGGAGAGAAATTAAAACTTTAGTAATAATTACATAGAAGTCTCCCCAAACATAAACTTCCATTGACGAAGGAAAAGCTTCTTCCATCTTCAAAATTTCTACCAATTTTGATGGAAGTCTTGCGAATAAACTTGCTTCCACGAGGGAGATTCTTGGGATCCTTGACTTAAGAATATTCTCTGTATCCAATCCTGTGAAAGTCTTCGTGCGGTTATGTTATTGCATTTTAGATTCATCGAGTATAAATTCATTCTTGTACGTGACAACATATTCTACTCCACGAAATGTTCTTGGATTAGTGCATTCAAGGCACCAATCATGTTTGTTTGTCTTGTGCCATCGGGGTTGAACATGATATCACCTTTGTTCATCTTTCGGGAATCTCCTTCTCTCCATTTTTTTCTGTCAGCCCCGCGGGGAGAGGATTCTAATTCCCACCACGGCCGGGGTACCGGTAAAACAGCCGGAATGAGTGTTTTACGGGCTTCACTTTCACTCTTTCCCTTCAACACACATCAGTTTATATTCAATAATCATCTGATCAAGAATTTGTACGTCTGGTGAGCGGACATGTTATCAATATTCCACTCCTTATGGCTCCCTTCATGGAATGTCTCTCTGGGTAGACACATACTAGCACCATAAAGGTCGGGAGGGCGCATGTCACAGTGGCGAGGCTCAAGAGGTTCATAGATGGGGAAAGAATGTTTTGAAGTGCGAGGCTTCAGAATTTAGGCTATTGTTAGCTTCTCGAGTTCTCTTTAGGTTTAGGCTCGGGTTTTGACTCGGATGTCGGGGATAGTTGAGGCACTTCTCTGAGAGGAAAGAGATGAGGAAACTTTGAGATAGGATCGAAGCGGCATAGGTTTTCTATCTCATGTGGCAAAAATACTCTTTCCTTTGGTAATGAAAGAAAGTGGGATAGGCTTGCTGGCTTTCTTCAGATTAAATCTGTCAAATTTATTTGACAAGTCATAGACTACCTCTCTTGTAGAAATGGCTTGTTCTACAGTACAACTTTCCACATCATTAAATCTATCAAAAGAATTTTCAGAAAAATGTCTAACTAATTGTAGATCACACTGTACAGAATTAAGAACTCTATGTACATCATTCACAGATACTTGGACTGAGTCAATCTAATCCTTGACCAGGGCAGTTTTTGCTACATTTTTCTCCAAACCTGTGAGTGCAGTATTGGTCCAGTTAACTTGCTCACTCACCTTTTGAATCCTACCTTCAGTACCTATCAGAGAATTATCTCTTTGAACCAAAGGGCTAGCATGGGCTGTGTTTGACCCTTCTCCTAAAACAATACTTCTGAAAGGTGGGTAGGTAGTACTGGTTTCTATCTTACTGCCATCAGGTGCAGTCCATGAATGTGAAGAAGACGTGGCTGCATCAGCCATCAAAACCACATCATTTTCCATTCTCTTTTTCCAGGAATAGAAAGAAATCCATACACCTTTTTCTTCCATGTATTCCTTCCATTCAGCTACCATCTTCATCTTCTCTTCTTTTGGAAAAGCAGCTGCAAAACCATCAGCTTGTGGATGTGTGAACAAATCCCAATTTATCATTTGTTTCATCCATTGTGTAGGGATTTGTGATTTAGGGCAGCCATCCATTACAGTATAAAACTTATGGATTTCAGGAGTAGATGGCCTCTTACATCCTGGAGGCAGATCTCTGAATCTGCATTCTAGTATCAACTTATCAACTTGTTCAATATAACCCAATCCATACCTTGGGCTATTTGGAGGCCTTTGGTTCATTAATAGCTCTGTGAGCCTTGGATCTTCATCTTCTAAATGGGGAACCAAATGCATCATAAGAACATGCTCATCCTCATGGGGAAAAGGAATTTCAGAGCATTTTGGATTAGGACATGGGTTGAGAGAGGTAGAAGAGGGTGCTTCACCAGTCCTAGGATTATGGTTCTTATGGAGCACAGCATAGGCCAGATTCTGTAAGTTGACACTTTGTTTACATTGTGGACACTTGACTTTGACAGACTGAAAGTTTACAATTTGTGCAAACTCAAACAAGGCTACATGAATACAATTTGAAACAATTGAACTACATCCCGTATTTGTACAATCGGGAGAAATATAACGAGGGGACTTTTTACATTCGGCTTCAATCCTTCTTCTGTCTATGGTTGACCTTCTAGGAAAGGACAGAGTAGCAGAGGATTGATTCTCAGTGATGTTGGCTGAAGTTATTTTTTGAACAGAGAGAGGTTTGGGGTTTGGAACCGTCCAGTGTTGTGGAAATTGCAAATCTTCCCACTTAATGGCTTGGTGTTCTATCTTTTGATTTTTAGGATCTTTAAGAACAACCACACTGGTTTTAGACTCTCTACTGGGTGCATGGAGGACAACAGGAAACATTGTGGAAGTATGGCGAAAACAACCGCGGAACTGGATAGCAATATTTTGCCTCTTCTTTCTCATATCAAATCCCATTGTTTGGATTTGAAGTTGCAAAATATCTACCAATGTTTCATCATGGACTGCTACTGAAAAGTTTGGATAGCAGTCAAACCAAACTGGTCCATTAGACAATGGAGCCACAATTCCTCCAATTAATGAATCTGTATATTTATTATGTGTTAGATCTCTTATAGTTGCTAACACATATGCATCAACACCTGGATGCACCAATGCATGAATGCCAACACGTAAACAACCCAAATGTAAAAATTGTGTTCCCAACTTTTTGGCTTCGGCTTGAAGTTCTTTGGGATTTAGAATAGGGATCAACTGTACACGATCACTATTCTCTTCTATAGAACTAACAGACTCCTTGATAGTTATTCTAGTGGCAGCTTTCAGGTGCCATATTCCTAGATCATTATAAACTTCAGAGGCTTTGATGTTGGGAAGAACCCAACGGGCTTGTGGTTCGACCTCTTCATACAAATGATCAGACTCATTTATCACACGACTACTACTTGAAGCAAACATATCTCTAAGGGGATTTTGTTCTGCTCGATATTTTTCTTCGAGCTCTCTGAATGAGACTGATTTTGACATAACTGAATCCATTATAAAAGAGAGATGGAATTTTAAGTACTGACCTTTTTCTTGAACCACACGTAGACACAACCTGGCTCTGATACCAAATTCTAGCATAAACCAACATACTTGGCCTTGTTAAGTTTCTCTGAACACTGCTCTATATGAACCCAACTGTGAACCCAGACGAACCTACTGAACCTTCACGCAACTCACGGCCTTTCACACGGCTTCCTCGCCTTCATACGGCCTTGCCGTCCCTCAGTTTTTTCGCGAACTCCAACGAACTTATGGCGAACTTTCAAGCAATGCAAGTATCTTAATAGTAATTAAAATGCACACAGAGTACCAGTACTTAAATGCAGAATCACAGATAAATATCTCTCTTTATTTATAGCAGAATGCTTCACAATTAGATTACAAACTTTATGGATTCAAGTCTCTGTATCAGAGATGGACTGTAACGGCTTTTACCGGACTTATGATACTCACGAATGAGTGATCGATACTGGAGGCTTCCTGGCCGAAATACAGACTCTGTCTCAGAGCTTATAACACAAGGACATGAATTTACAGACTCACTCTAATGAACTGGCCACTTTAGGTTCTGATGTATGCCGAGCACATACACCCACAGGCTTCTCAGTTCACCTCTGGACTATGAGTAAAGACTCCGTGATGCGAGCAGATCGCAAAGATTGCGCAGACGCAGAGCAGGGAGAAAAACTCGGACTCTAAAAACAGAAGACTCTAGACTCAAAGCTCCAAATGCCGATGCCTGCAAATGAGCGTTACCTCTCATTATATAGGTTTGAGAGGGGGACAAACATTTTTGTGCACCGTCAGATTATTGACACATGGCAATAGGATCATCGTTTTCGGGTAACACAAAATGTGACATCCGCATGCAGATCCGAAATGCCGACAAACTTTTAGTGTTAGTGGGTGGATTTACACTGTGGATACCTTACAAAGGCCCACGAGGAATCAAATTTTATTGATTTCCACGATGGATGCTTTTCGGACAAAGGAAAAGCCCATGAGAAAAGCTTTGTCACAATAAACCCGTGACTAGGTATCATTATTTACATAGGGAAAACCTTTTTAGTGGGGCTCCCGAGGACCACTTGTACTGGTTGATGATGATGCTGTAGAATCATCCAGGATTTTGATGCCCGGATATTTGAGATGATAGAACTCGTCATCCCAAGCCTTTGTGTATATCCGTCGAACAATCATAGGCTTGTTGAGTACTATCTGATGCTTTATCTTTGTCATGACTAACCACTGATAATGCATCTGCATATAAGACTTCAGTATGGGATTTGGCGATTTATATTCTAATGCTGTAATTTCGCCTACTGTCTGACAGGGATAATGAAAGCATTCACCAGCTGGTCCTGTAAGACAGTCATTGCAGAATCTTCTACAGTATGTTTCATAAAAATTTGGGTCCATACTGAATGGATTGACCCCATAATGGTACCACCAGTCAGATAACCATGGAATATTTGGTTCTCTTGTATTTATCCATATGGGGGCGAATTTCAATTTAGTATAGTGGGTCTCTTCTGGTCCATATTTGTTCAATAGGTCCCACCATAATCTTCTGTATCCTGCAAAATCATAAACAGTGTCAGGAAAAAGTAATTTAGGATCATCATGTGGCCATGAAGTGAATCTCCGTGGACACACAATCTTTCGACTCGGGTTTATCAGTGATTTATAATATACTCGTGATCCGGTTCTCCGCAACCAAGACATAAGTATGTATTGTATCCTAAAATCTTGGGAAAGTGACCGTTCTGCTTCTTCTGAAGCTGCCATACTATGTGTATACATCATCTCATGTATCCACCTATTTCCTTTTGGGTACACTTTCCTTCCTGGAACCAAATGTTGGAGATCTGTATGATTTTGTAAATTCCCATCCAACACTTGGGTGTTTCGGAGGATCCATGTTGGCCTCCATTTTTCTGCATACACAGGCCAAGGTTCATCATCTGCAATATATCTGAGTTCTTCCCTCTTGTAGCCCTGGTTCCATTATGTAAGAATGACCATCACATGAATTGGCTCTTCATCAGAGTCATTCTTTTGTTTTTTGTGCTGGAGATATTCTCTTCTTAAAAAATCTGGAATACAATTATCAGAACCTTTAATATGTTCAACTTTAAAATTAAAATATGCAAAGAGAGCTTTCCATCTAGCAAACTTTGCATCCTCTGGGTTCTTGATTTCCTTTGTCAGAACTTTATCCAGTGCCTTTGCATCTGTTCTAAGCAGAAAATATCTGTTAGCCAAATGGATTGAAAACTTTCTTATACAATTCCAGGCTGCTTTTACCTCTTTCTCGATAGGAGCATAGTTCAGCTCAGCCTTGCTCCATACTCCTGAGACAAATTGAACAACCTGTTCTTGTTCCTTTGGATCATCTTCCTTTGGCTTTTGTTTAAGAACACCTCCCCAACCAATGTTACTGGCATCTGTTTCAACAATCTTAAAAGTATTGTCATCAGCAACATATAATACAGGGAGATTTCTTACCTTGGACTTGATTTCCCTGACTGCTTGAGTATGATTTTCTGTCCAAGGCTTTGGGTTTTTTCTCAATCTCTGATTTAGCAGGGATCTGTCAATGGCGCATGCTGGATATAAATTGCTCACATAGTTGAGGCAACCCAAAAACCTCTGCAACTGAGTTTTATCCATTATGATATCAGGAAATTTGTCTGCAAACTCTAGAGCATGATGTTGTAGAGCAATTTGGCCATTTTCAATCTCATGTCCCAAAAATTTGATCTTAGTCTTACACAGTTCCATCTTCCTCTTGCTTAAGACTAGACCATTTCTTTTGACCAACTTCATGAAGATTTTCAAGTGTCTGAAGTGGTCTTGGAGGTTCTTGGAAAAGATTAGCAGATCGTCAATATATGCAAGGAACCATTCATCATAAGGTTTAAAGATGGAGTCCATTACCTTCTGGAATTTTGATGGTGCATGTTTCAACCCAAAAGGCATCACGTTCCATTCATAATGTCCATGAGGGACACTAAATGCAGTCTTCCATCTGTCACCTTCTGCAACAGCAACTTGCCAGAAACCAGACTTTAAATCAAACTTAGAAAATACTTTGGCTCCTGATATTCTCCTTATCAAATCTCCTTTGTGAGGGATCGGATACGTATCATCTGCTAATACATTGTTCAGAGGTTTATAATTTATTACCAGTCTTGGGACTCCTCTGACTTGTTTTCTTCTCTTATTGACATAGAATCCATAGCAGTTCCAAGGGCTGCTGGATTCTTTGATGAGCTTCTTTTGCAGAAGTTGTTCTATCTCCTTCTGGCAGTGTTGTCTGTGTTCAACAGACATGGGGATGGCTCTTGACTTACAAGGCCTGCCAGTATATCCTTCCTTGTAAGGTAGCTTAATGCTGTACTGCTTTCTATGCCAAAAGGCATTTGGCTCTTCGGAGCAGCACGTCTCTTCAAATTCTTTCTGGATCTCTGCAATTTTCTTCTGTATTTCTGGGGAACTCAACTGTTCTTCTACCCTGATGGTTTCCTTGTGATCTTTGAGTTCAGCAAGATTTTTCTCAGCTGTTTGAAGCCTTTTCTCTTTCTCTTTCATGATTTGGACCATGGGTGATATTCTGGTTCTGGATACAAATGGAAATTCAATTCTTTGTCCAGAAACAGTAATAAAACATCCTGCGGATTTATCAGGAAATATGTATGACCCATGGGGCTCTACTGCTGCTAGGAAAACATTTCCTAAAATACAGTCTACTGGAATGTCAGAGACTGCAAAAGAAAGTTTGACACATTTTGAATCAAAGCATACAGTAGCTTTAGCAACTTCAAACTTTAATTGTTTTGTCCCTAATCCCATCACTTCCTTCTCAGCTGTCATCCAATATCTGGATGGGATTATATGCTTAGAGACAATATTAATATCAGATCCATAGTCTATTAAGGCAATGACATTGTAAACATGACCAGCTACACAGAGATTTACCTGAACATGGTGTTGCTGGTATTGTACTGCGAGGACTCTCATATCCTCGATTTCACTTAAACCTATTGAGGGATCAAATTTGCCTGCTGCAAATTGGACTTCAGTGTTAGGACTGGAATGCAGCGTATAATTTGTCTGTTTTCCTGAAACAGGCACAGATGATGAAATGGGGTTGTTGTGCTTGTATTTTGAAATGGAAATTTCATTTTTCATGCTGTGAATTTCAGTTTTTATATCATGTATCTCCTTACTCACCTCCCCCAAAGTGGTGTCGAGCTTTGCTATTGTATGTTGAATCGTTTTGGTATTCTTTCTAACTAAGAAGCTTCAACAAAGTTAGGCTTCTTTTGAAAGAACTAGAAGAAGAACCCGGGGAAGGGTTTTCATGTGGGCGCCTAAGATCACGAGGTTTTCTTGGATACAACGAATATTCTTGGTCAAGGATCCCAAGAATCTACTGTGGAAACAAGTTTACCTTGCAGCTCTACCATCAAAATTGGTAGACATTTTGAAGATGGAAGAAGCCTTCCCATTGTCGATGGAAGTTTATGTTTGGGGAGACTTCTATGCAATTATTACTAAAGTTTTGATTTCTCTCTGTACCAGATCCAAGATGCAGAAGTCCATTGATAAGTTGAACAGACTTCCTGGTACAAAGTCCTTTTGTAGCAGATATGGCATAACAGTGGATGATCCATTGGTTCATCGCAGGAAACACAAGAGGCAGGCCAAGAAGGCCTACAAGCGAAGCAAGTCTACCTACCGAATAAGCTCTAGCAAGAGAAGAGAGCTTCGCAGACCAAAAGAGAGCCGAAGACCTAAAGCCAGAAAAGGGTATTATCGCTCCAAGCCTAATACTCACTATTACCAGCCCCATGACATCAGGCCCCGAGACGCCAAAATTCAAAAAATGAAAGAAATTGAATGCTGGTTATGTGGAGAAAAAGGACATACTTCCAATTTGTGTCCTATTGCTTTAGAGTCTAAACGAGGTTTAGGAAAGAAGACTGCTAAGTATGCTAAAAATAAACAAGCCTCTACATCTCAGCCTCAGACCACTGTTAAAAGAGATCCAGACGCCTGTGCTTATTGTCATTCTACTTCCCATATAATTTCTGAATGTCCCTCATATGCTCAGCGTCATTTGTCTATCCAACAACATGCCATACAATCTGCTAGTAGCTCCTCCTCCTCAGATGACTATTCTTCCTCCTCTTCGGAAGAACAAGTCAATATGTATTGTCAATGTTCTGACCCAGATGCCTGTAAATGTGATTCTGATTCTGAGTCAGATTCTTCTTATTCTTCTGCTATAGAAGACACCCCTCATGTCCTCATGGCCCAGCTTGATGATGATTTGAAATTTTTTGCACAAATCCGTGCCATGGATGAAGGTGACCTTAAAAATGCTCTTTTAGGCGCCTACATGAAAAATCTTCCTGGTTCTTCTTCTAGTTCTTCAAGTTCTTCAAAGAAGCCTAACTTTTTTGAAGCTTCTTATGAAAATAATACCAAAACGTATCTCCAACATAATAGCAAAGCTCGTGCACTCACTTTAGGGGAGGTGAGTAGGGAGATACATGACCTCAAATCAGAAATTCGGAGCATGAAAAATGAAATTTTTGTTCTGAAAGCACAAGCACAACAGTCTGCCTCATCATCTGTGCCTGTTTCAGGAAAACAGACAAATTATACGCTGCATTCCAGTCCTAACACTGAAGTCCAATTTGCAGCAGGAAAATTTGATCCCTCAATGGGTTTCAGTGAAATCGGGGATATGCAAGTCCTCGCAGTACAATACCAGCAACACCATGTTCAGGTAAATCTCTATGTAGCTGGTCATGTTTACAATGTCATTGCCCTAATAGACTCTAGATCTGATATTAATCTTGTCTCTAAGCATATAATCCTATCCAGATACTGGACGATAGCTGAAAAGGAAGTTATGGGATTAGGGACAAAACAATTAAAGTTTGAAGTTGCTAAGGCTACTGTATGCTTTGATTCAAAATGTGTCAAACTTTCTTTTGTAGTCTCTGACATTCCAGTAGACTGTATTTTAGGAAATATTTTCCTAGCAGCAGTAGAGCCCCATGGGTCATACAGATTTCCTGATAAATCCGCAGGATATTTTATTACTGTTTCTGGACAAAGAATTGAGTTGCCATTTGTATCCAGAACCAGAATATCACCCATGGTCCAAATCATGAAAGAGAAAGGGAAAAGGCTTCAAATAGCTGAGAAAAATCTGGTAGAACTCAAAGATCACAAGGAAACCATCAGGGTGGAAGAACAGTTGAGTTCCCCAGAAATACAGAAGAAAATTGCAGAGATCCAGAAAGAATTTGAAGAGACATGCTGCTCCGAAGAGCCAAATGCCTTTTGGCATAGAAAGAAGTACATCATTGAGCTACCTTACAAGGAAGGTTATACTGGCAGGCCTTGTAAGTCAAGAGCCATCCCCATGTCTGTTGAACACAGACAACACTGCCCAGAAGGAGATAGAATAGCTTACGCAAAGCTCATCGAAAGAATCGACGGCCCTTAGGTGTATGGATTCTATGTGATAAGAAGAATCAAGTGGAGGAGTTCCAAGGCTGGTGACAAACTATAAACCTACGAACAATGTATTGGCGAGATGATTCATATCCAGATCCTCATAAATGAGCTATTGGGTAATTTATTCGGAGCCAAAGTATTTTCCCAAGTTTGATTTGAAGCCTGGCTTAGCGGATTCTTGTTGTAGAAGGTGACGGTGGAAAGCGCATTCAGTGTCCCTCATGGACATTATGAATGGAACGTGATGCCTTTTGGGTTGAAGCATGCACCATCAAAATTCCAAAAGGTAATGGACTCCATCTTTAAACCTTATGATGATTGGCTGCTTGCATACATTGATGATCTGCTAATATTTTCCAAGAATCTTCAAGACCACTTCAGACACCTGAAGATCTTCATGAAGCTGGTCAAAAGAAATGGCTTAGTCTTAAGTAAGAAAAAGATGGAATTGTGTAATACTAAGATAAAATTTCTAGGACATGAAATTCAAAATGGCCAGATTGCTCTACAACACCATGCACTGGTATTTGCAGATAAATTCCCTGATGTGATTTTAGAGAAAACCCAGTTGCAGAGGTTTTTGGGTTGCCTCAACTATGTGAGCAATTTCTATCCGTCATGTGCCATTGACAGGTCTCTGCTCAATCAGAGACTGAGAAAGAATCCAAATCCTTGGACAGAAAAGCACACTCAGGCAGTCAGAGAAATAAAATCCAAGGTAAGAAATCTCCCTATATTGTATGTTGCTGATGACAATGCCTTTAAAGTCGTTGAAACAGATGCCAGTAACATTGGTTGGGGAGGTGTCCTTAAACAAAAGCCAAAGGAAGATGATCCAAAAGAACAAGAACAGGTTGTCCAATTTGTTTCAGGAGTATGGAGCAAAGCTGAGTTAAATTATGCTCCTATTGAAAAGGAAGTAAAGGCAGCTTGGAATTTTATACGAAAGTTTTCTATTTATTTGGCTAATAGATATTTTCTGCTCAGAACAGATGCAAAGGCACTGGAAAAAGTCCTGAAAAAGGAAATCAAGAACTCGTAGGATGCAAAGTTTGCAAGATGGCAAGCTCTCTTTGCATACTTTAATTTCAAAGTTGAGCATATTAAAGGTTCTGATAATTGTATTCCAGATTTTTTAAGCAGAGAATATCTCCAGCAGCAAGAACAAAAGAATGACCCTGAAGAAGAAAAACTCCATTGTATGGTCATTCTCACTGAATGGAATCAGGCCAATCAAAGGGAAGAGCTCAGATATATTGCAGATGATGAGTCTTGGCCTGTGTATGCAGAAAAATGGAGGCCAACCTGGATCCTCCGAAATACTCAAGTGCTTGATGGAAACCTTCAAAATCACACTGATTTACAGCACTTAGTACCCGGAAGGAAAGTGTACCCAAAAGGAAATAGGTGGATACATGAAATGATGTATTCACATAGCATGGCAGCTTCAGAAGAAGCAGAAAGGTCACTTTCCCAAGATTTTTTGGATCTGTCAGTCATATGTACTGGTGGCGGAGACAGATCACGAGTATATTATAAATCTTTTGTAATAAACAGAGTCAGAAAAATTGGCTCATACATCCATGGGAAATTCACATCTTGGCCACATGATGATCCTAAACTATTATTTCCTGACACTGTTTATGATTTTGCAGGATACAAAAGACTATGGTGGGATCTATTAAATAAAGATGGACCAGAAGAAACCCACTATACTAAACTAAAATTTTCCCCCACATGGATTAATTCTAGAGAGCCACATATTCCATGGCTATCTGACTGGTGGTATCATTATGGGGTCAGCCCTTTCAGTATGGACCCAAACTTTTATGAAACATATTGTCGAAGATTCTGTGATGACTGTCAGATACAAATTGGTGAATGTTTTCACTACCCTTGTGAGACAGTAGGAGAAATCACAGCCTTAGAATATAAATCTCTGAATCCCATAGTAAAGTCATATATGCAGATGCACTATCAATGGATGGTCATGACAAAGATAAAGCATCAAATTGTGCTGAACAAGCCTATGATCATCCGGCGAATTTACACAAAGGCTTGGGATGACGAGTTCTATCATCTCAGATATCCAGGCATCAAGATTTTAGAAGATCCTGCAGCATCAACATCAACCAGTACAAGTGGTCCTCGAGAGCCCCACTAAAAAGGTTTTCCCTGTATACATTTGATACCTAGTCACGGGTTTATTGTGACAAAGCTTTTCTCATGGGCTTTTCCTTTGTCCTAAAAGTATCCATTGTGTATATCAATAAAGTTTGATTCCTCGTGGGCCTCGTAAGGTATCCACAGTGTATTTTCACCCACTTGCACTAAAGTCTGTCGGCAGAACGGATCTCCGTGCGGATGTCACATTTTGTGTTACCCGAAAATGATCCTGCGCAGTGTCATAGATCAGACGATGCACAAAAATGTTA